>CM052209.1:12682838-12841642 GCA_028454225.1 Lasioglossum leucozonium | reverse complement strand
TCTCTCTCTCTCTCTCTCTCTCTCCCCCTCTCTCGCGCGCGCGCTCCTGCTGGCCCGTCCACGTTGAGGACACGCACATACACACAACACCTCTTTCTCTTCCTCTTTCTCTACGCACGCTGCCAAACGCAATCCGATAGTTGCCGATGCCGACCATTCGGCCCTTTGCCTGCATCGAGTTACGGCAGTTTTGTTTGCGACCAGGAATGCCCTTCTAATTTTGAATTCTTTCGATTCCATCCATTGAACGCTCCTACGGTGTATGAATCACTTGGCGACATCAGTTGTACCGCTCGCGCTCGGCGAAACTCGTGCGCCGCGAAATTCAGACATCTTGCTAATCATTCTGCCGGTCGAGGGCTTCGCGAACAAACGATTCGATGAGAATGTGAGCACGAGATTTTTTTTAAATATTGGATTAAGATGGCTAATGGAACAATTGTTCCAATCGGCAGCCATTTAAGGTCAGTAGTCAGGCATCCTAATCTTTTAATTGGAGGTGACGAATTAACTCGTCGTGACTGCTATCACCTGTTGAGAATTTGCGATTTTCCCTTAGTTCAACAAAGAATTCTTCCACATTATTGTATCATAATGTCCACATTAGAGTAAACTATATCACATTTACGTTGTTTTTGGCAACAGTTTTTTAATGTTAATGTTATTTATTGTCTTACTTAGGTTTCCCTAAATGCCCATGATTGAAGTCTTGTTAGAGTAACTAATCTCGAACCTGTCGCAAATACCTAGAAGAAGAAAAGATTATTATTAACATCTTTTTACATTTTCTTACTTTATACATCAGTTATAATACATTGAAACAAGTAAATAATTAGTAATCCGATATTCCTTGTTATTAATATTCGTTCGTTTAAAGAGGAGGGTTAATTGTTTACTATAAAATATTTTTTTATGAGTTGTTAATTGCGACTTTTACCAAAATGTTGAAAATTACAGTTTTAATTAATTTCGATAAAATTTTCAACACGTATAACTTGGATGACCCTGTATACAAAACACATTTGCTAAATTTTCGTTACAGGCCCAAATAAAAATGTGAAAAACAACTGTTACTACTGTTTCGCGATTCAGACGAAACGCAATTGTTAAAAAATTGTATTTTTCTAAGTAAATTATAATCATGGGAATCTTAACGTATCCAACCATTTTGTCACACGGTGTGCGTACAGCCGAAGCATTCCGGCCAATGTCACGGCTCTATTTAATTACTCGCGAAGTGCAACGCCCTGATGGGGGTTGCGCTACGGTAAGGGTAGGCACGTATGCAGGGGCACGGCGAGGTATAATGAAACCATTAGGCGACAGCATCACGTAGGCGCATAACCTGCGTGTTTCTCTTCTCCGTTAACAACAAAAGGCCGATACATTTACCGCGGTAGGTTGTTGCCGAGGTTGTTGGTAGTGGTGCTGAATTGTTGGCCGCGGAGGAGACAAAGCGGAGACGACTGAGAAAAGAAACACGTCCCTCTTGTATACGTCTCTCTATTACGTATAAATTAAGAAAACAAGAAGCGGCTATAAGTGGCGGCCTTAAATAGTAAATAGAAAATTCCAGTAGTCGGGCTTGGAGTAGGGTAGATCAAAGGGCGCCGACCAACTCGAAGCTTCGGTGCAGTCTGCCCACTTCTTCTGGGATAGGCTGCAGGGGGATGGTAATAGATTGCCTCTTTCTGACTTTTATTGTACCAGAAAAAGCTTGTCAGATTCAACGCGGGGACCCCGGCACCCTCCATTACGTACCCGTAAGAATAAGCATCGGAGGTGAAGAAGTCGAGGAGGTGAACCTAAGTCATACCGTATTAGAAAAGGGCGGAAATGCTAAACGGTTTACAAGAATTTTTCTCGAACGGAACCGTGTCGACAGCGAACGGGGAAAAAACATTTACCGTTGCCAACCGAGTGATGGATGATTTGCGAGCGGAAAATAAAATCACCAGTGCAAACCGGGGTCTAGTTTCAATATCCATTTCAAAGCATAAACACCGATTAAAGTGCTCTATCGAATTTTTCACGTTGCTACCGCGAGATCCATTAAACATTCTACCCAATTTTTTAATCTTTATAAATTGTACTTTGCTATCATTTTTTTTTTTGCGGTTTTCCGTGTTGCTTGGATATTATGTTCGGCGTTTTGTAAATCACAATATTAGGGGAATAGATGTATATTTTGCTGTAAAATGTGTATTCGTAAATCATAATTTTCTAGACAACAAAACTGTTATTATTATAAACCTGCAACATTGCAGGAGGCTGAAATTTTATTTCTCTTTTTCTAGTTTTATTAATTTTTCTACTGTTTCAAACTGCACACGCCCATTTTTTACAGAGAAAATGAAATTTAATCAATTTTAGTTTAAATTACAGTTGATCCCTAATTAATTATATTTATGAAACTCATAAAATCCGCAGCCTAATTATTATATAAATATTTATATGTTGTTACCGTACACGCTTTCTTAAAATTTTAGTGCAAGCAAAGAGTATCATATTTTTGCATAATTTATTTTGGGTTATTTAGAGTATGTACAAATAATACGAAAATAAAAAATAAATACGAATAAATTTAAATCGGAAATATTTTTATTCAATTTATGTGTTCCATCTATTTTCTGTATTCTGCAATAAATCACGTTGCAAAAGATACAAATCAATTTGCAACAGCGTACCACATACCGTGTGGAACACCTCACGAAGATGATGACGATAGGTTTGAATTTTTTTCTGAATGTAATTCGATTTAATTATCCTGCTGAATTCATTAATATTTATGATATATTCTCACGAGATCGAAATCGGGAAACCAGTTATACAAAGTAGATACAAATCCGGTAGAGTAATACATTATCGGAAAGAAGGAAAAAAATCACACAGATTAGCTATAATTGAGCGTTTAAATGATTATAGACCACTATAGAAATTTATTATGTTTAAAGTTTTATGACAAATTGGATTTAAACAATTATACTTACCGTATATCTAATACACAATGAAATTCTTAATTATTACAATCGATAATTTCATTTATATTATATTTTATTTATGTAATAAAATGAAAAGATTAATAAAGGTAGTTAAAATTGTTGGTTGAGTTTACACCATGAAAGTATTAAATATTCTGTAACAGATTATACAAGAAAAATACATATTTTTTATTTAAATTGTTAACGAATTAACATTGTACATAATGATGGAAAGCGTTAAAAAATAAACAAAGATATAAATTACGTGATTCAAAATAATTTACTTAACGAAATAAAAATTTAAAAGTTAAGATTACGGTGTACCGAATACTTCTTTAACCTTCTCGCATTATTACACTAGTCTTTGCTACATCCAACATACCGGCTCAACAATTTGTTTCTAAATCTGGACAAATAATTTCATCTGCCAACTCTGGCAGACGCGACATTTAAAGTATTAAACGCAGAGACCGAAAAAGTTATGGCGCTTTTTAGTAGGTTCCAATTAAAACGTGAACCGTGGAACTTTCTTTAAAAAAATGTCCTCGCATTATAACTTCTGACGGGAACAAATAAAGACGAATTCTTGGATGCAGAAGTTTAAAAAGAGGTTATAAAATATTTTTTCAACAGGCAACTTTTTTTCCGCTACCAGGCATTCTTTTCGTAAACCATCGTGATAGTAGTTAAAACCTTAAATTTTGTTTCGTCAGTAAATATTATATTTCGCCACTGTTTTATATGTTGAATATATTTCCCTGCAAATAGAAATTGAACACTTCGATACCATGAATACTGGTTTCCTCTGCAATTTTGTTAAGTGTCGCTTCCCTAAAACTCGTCGTACATTTTTTTATGGGGATTCCACATGTCCTTTGTGCTTCATGCTTTGATATTTCATTTTTTGGCCTTCCTATGGCCAATTTGATCGTTCCACTCACAGTGTCGTCGGACCAAAACTTGTGTCAACACTGTACTCCCCACTCTTCCGCCGCGGACCAGCCACGTGACACACTGCGGAGAGAGGGTAACTCTTTCCCCCCAATTCGTGCTCCATCCCCTCGCCTGGCATCTCCGACTGTGATGTTTTTTAACACTCCGTATAACTATACATTTATTAACACTGTTTTAGAAAAATCAGAATTACTAACACAGATACAGATACGTGTTTATAATTTATAGAATAGATTATATAGAAGGAGATATTTATATTAATCGATTTAAATATTTATTAATATTATTTATTTTTTCAATATGTTTAATAATCTTAAGTCCCAGAATGTTGAGAATTTTATTTGTAGCAACAAAATCATCGCGGTTAAAATGATTTAAAGAAATCGGAAGGAGCCCTTATCAGCCGAATCCCGGCGTGTATCGATAGCGCGGTATAACGAGCTCGTGTCGAGACTTTATTGTTCCCGATAAGTGGCAGCGCGCTAAATTTGCCAATGCCCGGCAAAGCATTTACATATATCCCTTATTACCATTGGAACGGTACGCTTGAACCATCGCATCGCATCGTCGTCGTCGTTGTCGTCGTCGTGGTCGTCGTGGTCGTCGTCGTCGGGTATCCGACGAAAAGTCAGATGTTCCGAAAGATAAAAGCCCCCGGCATCGGATCCGCGTACCGCCGGAACAATCGCTTGATTGCTGACTGTCGAGGCTGGCGAAACGAAGATTTCAAGATATTCCATAAATGTAAGATGTTCGAATGACTGCGGTTCCGGCTGGCAGCCTGGGCGGGAAAGAGACGGACAGAGAGGCGGAGGGAGAGGGTACGAGGCACGTAGCACGAGGGCCATCAATCGTCGTGAGACATAGACGAAGAACCGTGGCCCACGGCAAAGCGGACCGACATCAGTCGTCGTCGTTGTCTTCGTCGTCTTCGGCAATGCGAGAGACGAAGGCGCTCCGGAGGCCGAAGACGCGTAGACGCGCCGGCAGAAGCCGCTACTTAGCAAGCAGGCATGTGTCTTAAACCTGGCTCTGGCTGGCTCTGGCTGGCTGACTCTCCGGTCCCCCGCCTTTTCTTCCCTCCGCGAGCGTATCAAAGGGCCGCGTCTCCTTTGGAATTCTCCAGTTGTTAACATTTAACAGTGATGCTTCTCCGCGATTTTTGTCGCACATCCCCGGCGCAGGTCCTCCCCTTCTACATACATATACCCGGAGACGTCGTCGTCGTCGTCGTCGTCGTCGTCGTCGTCGTCGTTCCGCGTCCCGTTCGCTTCTCCTCCGCTGTTCCCGCATTTTAGAACGAAACGATTCTCAACTAATGTAAGGAGGCCGACACGGATCCCTCCGCGCGGCTCTCTTCCCGCTGCTCCGAGCTTTTTCACCACGGGGCCCTCTCCGAACCGGAGACTGGCACCGGCCGACCGGCCGCCAGTCACGGGGACACGAAATCGCGTGCTAAATTATGTTTAATGCACGCGTGATAAATGTTTTCCTGCGCCGTCTGCATACCCAATCAACGGCTCGCGTGAAAAATGATCCCCGCCTGGTCATTATACACCGGGATGCCGCTTCGATAATATATTGCGCTTGGCGTGCGTCTATACTTATATTAATATCACAGCCCCGGTAAGTATAGACCGTCTCATAGGCGGTTCGAGGTGTTCCGTTTGATCGGCGGAGTGGTGGAGGGGAGGGGGGATCTTCCGAGTATAGAGATTACGCTACTTATCGGACCGGGAATAATCCATTCGATGATCATTCGGTGATTCACGAACGGCAGGCTTATTTATGGCCTAGAACCGCGTCTCCCGTCGGTGTAATTGATAACGAACATGAACGGGAACAGCGGATCGGAACGACGGCCCTGACGGGTAGCAATTTCGTAGCTGCTGATGGTTCAAGGCGTTCGGTTCGCTGCATCGCGTTGCGTTTTTACCTGTTCGATCGAACGTTTTTCGAATTGGCCGCCGCCATCGCCATCGCTGCCGCGCGTCGACTCCCGCCGCAAACAGAGTCTGCGGAACCAACAGACTCGTCTGTTTCTCGCGGTAAAACGCGAGGAGGAAAGGTAACAGGGTAACTTGTGAATCCTCCGGCTCTCGTAATGCTTTCGCGAAGACAGGCAGGAGTTGCGGAGGTGGCCTTGACGTTTTTACGACGAGAATTCGTCTCTATAAAACTGTCTTGGCCTTCCTACGCCGTGCTCTCTCTCTCTCTCCCTCTCCGCCTCTCTTTCTCCCGTCCCCGGTTTCCAGGATAGGGTACAACGTTGATACAATGGGCTTGGCGGAAAGCAAGAATAGCTGTCTGGCCAGCTCGCAGACGTACGAGTGCGACGAGACAAAGTGCCCGTGTTAAAATCTAGTTGAGGTCACGGACAATGTAATAAAAGTTTATCATTGAACGTATCGCGCGCCGATCTGTGAACCTCTCCTAATCTTCTACCTGACGGCTGCGAAATGAGAACCGGGATGCTAAAGGTGAACGGGAAAACATTCGATTTTTTGTGTACCACCCTTCGCTTTGTAATTTTTTTTTTAACAGACAGCGGATTTTATGCATTTATGGCAAAAACGGGAAGGTGTAATTTAAAATTAAACTAATTTAATTAAAACTAATTTAAAACTAAAAGAATTGAAATATACTGTTATATTATTTGCAACCTATTAAACGTATTAAAAGAGAATACATACGATGTACTACATTAATAATGTCTACACATAATTTAATCGAATCATTGAATTTTTAAAGTGCATTTTGGAGGCCCGCTTAAGGGGTTAACGATGAGTTTTAAGGTAGAGCATTTCACGATACAAGTAGCGACGTCGCGTTCGAATCGGAAAAAAAAGTTGTCTGGTCGTAGTATGCGATTTGAATCGGTCCGATAAATCTTGTAAGATAATAGCAGTACAACGCGGTCGTTTCCTTTGTAAAGCAATCTCGGCTCCCCTATTCAGAATCTTGCCTTTTCCTTACGGGAATCAATGAATCAACAGAACGGTTACGCAGTTAACAAGATTTACGAGAATTTCGATCGATGGGACACGTATCCCTTAACGTCATTAGCAGCTGGAAATTTCTTCCAGCGACTTTCGATTGACTGTTCCCATCTCATGGGAGGCGAGGTTTCTCCCCGCGCGCCGACGAAAAATCGCATCGAGCGATTCAAGACACGCTTGTCCCGCACACGGAATGCGAGTTCCTGGGTCGCCTCGAATATCCGAGATCCTCTCAGAAAAACGTCAGCTAGGTTCTTCGTGACGCGGAATACTTCCTCGAAGCGAGAACGACTGTTGTGTCTGGTTTGTCCACGTATACAGTATCATTAGGCGTTTCGCTTTAGCTATCGGTGTTCTTTGGTTTCTTCGGGAAACTGGCGGCTCTTGTCGCGTTCCGTCAACAGGCGTTCGCTATTTCCCGACGTTTCAACGATTCTACGGAATACCCCTCGACAGTTCGCGCAACAAATAACACGGATAAATTCTTTAAATGCGTTTATTGTTTTGCATTTGATTTACCCATTATAATATTTTAAAAATTTCAGTATCACACGATTGCACGCCTATTGTTGCTGATTTATTTTATCATTCGATAATTTTCACTATTATAACTCGTAAACAAATTAACCAATTTCGATGAATTTTTCAACATTTGTACTATACATAAGGCGGTCCTACTGTATTTGTATCCGATACAATTTTTGATTTATTTCTCTTTTCTCGAAAACAAGACTTTATGGAAACTTTGATTTTATGCTCTCGAAGAACACTAAAATACTTTGTTTACTTATTTTTATGGCTGAACATTTCAACATTGGCTTATTATCAAAATTTTGTTGCGAGATTAAGTAATGAAATCAATTAGGCAAATATTTTTGACGAAAAGAACATGAAAATCTGTTATTCGAGAATATAATTATTGTATATTTACAGATAATATATTATTATAATTATATACATTAAAAAAACGCAAAATACATTAGTAAAATTTCAAATGTGTTCGTCGCAAAACCATAATCGAGGATTATCTGGGGATAATCGTTATTTTCGTTCTGCATCGGATCCACTTTTATTTGTTGCATTCGAATAAAAGATTATCGACGTATCCAGCGGGAGAATCGGATGAGATTACGAAAGCTGTTCCCGTGAAATGGGCGAGTGCAACGGTACGCTGCGAAATCTGCGGAACGAAGTGCGCGAAGAATCAAATGCGAAAAGCGCATGATACAGAATATCTTGCGAACGTGTTCGGTGGCAGTTGTGGAAATAGATAAACAATTGATAAGTTAATAAAAAAGTTTGCACTCTAAAATTTACAAGTTCACATTTAACTTCAATTTGCAATTTCTGTATTTCGAATAAGAAAATAATTTACAAGTTAAATAGATTTTTTAATAGCTTTACATATTGCTGTTAGTAAATACTCTTTACTTTAATGTCGCTTTTTTCATTTGCCCATTGTCTGAAAGTTGAATTAGCACAGTTTAATAAGTTTCGCTACCTCCGATTAAATTTCTATAAATCACGACATAAAATGTCTGCGCAATGAGTTAGGTTTAATGTTTTAATTCGAAACTTTAAAACGCGACAAAGAAAAATGTGGATTTTTTAAAGCCTACAAGATTGCACTCCCCTTAAACAATATAGGAACCGTCTGACGCGTCTGTTCACGATGTACCGGTTCTACTTACAAATGCTCAGCAGGCGAACTTGACAAATTTCAACTTCGATTTTATCGAAAACAAAGCCTATAAACAGATTTAATACTACATTCTCGACTTATATTTTTCTGTTGAATCATCCCCTTTTGTAGCACCAATTCCCGATCACCCTGTACAAAATTGATTAACAAATACTTTATTCCTCGGAGGACGAACGATTTTGTTAGCTACATACTTGACGATGCTTAGGACCGTTCACAGCTTCGATTAACAACTTTTAAAAATATATTTTCAATGATATTTCCTGTAGTTTTATATTGGGTTAGCAAGAAAGTAATTTCGGTTTTCACGAATAGATGGTAATATGTTTTTCTTTTGTTTCAATAACTTCTGTTAAAGTTATAATTTTTGTCTTTCGAGGTTAAAATATTCTCTTTTGAGGTTAAAATATCTTATTGACTAAAGTTCACTGTTCATATAAAAAATTGGGTTTCATTTCACCTTAAAATACCGAAATTACTTTCTTCTCAAACCGATAGTATCCCCAACGCAACTACGTATACATTTAGTTGAATTGTCTCAAAATGGGCTTCAGTTTCTTTCTCAAATTGGGGTACGAACTTGTGCGATCTTTTAAAATTTTGATAAAACAAAATGGTTCCTTATGGTGCCGCGTAGAACAAGTGTTACAAGCCGAAAGCTGTACGTTCCGATGACTGATGGAAAGTTGAAATTGAATTTTTCTGCCGAAACCGCTGGCCGCGCCATGGTGAGCGGACCACAGTGGAATGACTCGTAGAGGGCAGGGTACGCACGGAGGAGCAGTCGGACAGGCAGGCAGGCAGGCAGGCAGGCAGGTAGGCAGGCAGGCAGTCGGGCAGGCTAGCAGTCAGGCAGACAAGCGGGCAGGCGGGCAGGCAGCAGGCGGGCAGACAGAACGTGGACTGCACGCGGTGCATTCGCCGCGCAGGATGCATATCGCATGCTAAATATAAAAGCAGCTCGCGGGCAGTAACGGAGCGACGTGGTGCGCGGCGTATGCCTACGCCATCTTGCATGGAAGAGTCATTTGCGTTAGTCCTGCCCACAGAGGGCAGCTTGGCTCCGCCTCCAGTTGCCGGTTGTACATAAGCAGAACCATCTTTATTACCCTCGGGCACTAACCGTAAAGGAAGCTAGGCCGAGGAAAGCGGTGAACGGCCGCGAGAAAGAGAAAGAGAAAGAGACGGGCTGTGAACTGGGGGGCCGGTGGGGCCAACTGGCCGACTGGTAGACCGTACGGTCTGCCCTGCACACGTTCAAAGGAGCCCTGTAGAGATACGTGGCCGGAGCGTATACCGAAACCTGTGGGGAGGGCAGTACGTCTCTCCTGGAGATCGAGTGGCCGTTTCAGGGATCGGCCTGAAGAATTATGGTATGAAGTGGTGGGGCATGACGGTGCCGTAGGCATAGTTTGTCTTTATAACGTCTGCGCGGCCGCGGCTGAACTTCAAACGAGCCGCTGATGGCTCAAAGTGGCTGACCGGGATATAAATCCACGGCCCACCTCGCTCGTCTGCCTGCTTCGCTTTTCTCTCTTCTTTGCTCTCGTTGCTTCTCTCCGAAACCCCTTTCCGAGACCAGCTTGGATCTTTCTCTCTTTCTCTCTCTCTCTCTCTCTCTCTCTCTCTCGTCTTCTCCTCTCTTCTCTTCTCTTCTACTCTCTTCTCCTCTACTCTCTTCTCTCATCCTTCCAGGCCGCTTTGGCTTTAGCTTTAGCTTTAGCTTTAGCGCTCTCCTCGTCCTGACTACGCTTGTGTCCGAGCTGTTCGTGCCTGAACATCGCCAACGATTCAGCTCCTTCTTCCGACGCGATATATATTTCCTCTCGCGAAACCGTCTATATATTTATTGGATGACTCGTATTTTGTGCTTGCTGCACGCTTTCTATGATAATGTTCCGCGGTGTTTCCGTTCATGTGGTTAGGCCGCCGATTCACGCTCTTTTTACCTGTGCCGTGCCGTGCCGTGCCGTGCCGTGTGCGTGCGCCCCAAGCCGCTTCGCTAGAGCGAGAGGGAGTGTTCGAAATCGCGATTTTCGAGCCACGGTGTCCGTGTTTCGGTGCGTCAGTGGTTCAAGATAATCGACCGCCACGTCGGGCCGTGCCGCGCCGCGCCGCCGGTTTTCTTTGTGCCCCGTGCCGATGCTTCGACGTGATTCTCCTCTTTCGAGCCGTGTTGCTGGTACTACTTGCCTTTCTTTTGAGTTTCCGTTTTCTTGGATCCCCTGTGCTACTGAAAAGTGAAATTCGAATAGACAAGCGGAACGTGGCGCCGCAAACGAAATTGGACGATTGCTTGTTTTTCTTTCCTCCCGGATATTCTTATCGGATCGCGATGGAATTCGGTTTTACGCGTTTAGACCGTTCCCGATTGTGTGAAACTGCTGAAACAATTTCAATGAATTTTTAGCTTGTATGGTATTATTCTGGTGAATAACTCGTTAGAATAAAAATCGCTTGAACTGCTGTGTTAAATAAATTATTTAGAAAATAATAATTAAGATTATATGCTATCTTATTTGGCGACAAATAATTTCTCTTTGGATTATTCCATTATTTGTGGAATTTATTTGAAATATTTTCAGTTTATATTTCATTTGATCATATTCTGAAATGAAATCTCCAACTGTCTAATTTCCAGTTATTAATTAATTGAGTTCAATATTTTATGTAAAATTATATTCGTTATTTTATTTTAAAAAAGTATTTGAAATTATTTGACAATGTTGCACTTGATTTAAAAATAAATAATGAAAATACTTTCTTTATATTATTTATAAGATAACAATAATAAAGTAATTTAAACATTGCACTATTTCAAATGGTTATTTGTTATCTTATTTCAAATGAAATGTGCACAACTCTGTTCCACACACGTCTAGGTTCGTTGAAAAATCTAAAGCTCAGCAGTAATTGGTACATTTTCTAAGAGATTATTTTCGATTTTGTAAAATTTTAAATCATGATAAGACGTTTAATAAGTTTTTCATTCAAACGACATTATATTTTCTCTTAATTTCTAACGATTACGAGAAAAGAATACAACAAAAACACCAATATTTGATTAATATCTTATGGTTTTCCCATGAAAAAGGAAAATTCCACACAAAAATATAAACAATTGCGTAGTACAATGACAATGTCTTTCACTTACATAGAAATGGATATAATTAATTTTACATATTTGAAAGTATTAAAATATTTGAAAGTTGAGCTGTTTCTTCATAAACATAAAAAATGAGCTTGACTTTGTTAACTTAAAAGATTGCATCGATTGTACTGCTTCAGAAAATAATATGTTTGTACATTTTTATCATTTATGCACTAATAAATTGAAGATAAAATAGTTGCGTTTCTTTCAATAGTTATTTGAAATGTCTTTAAAAGATCGTTAGCAACGTTTTCATGATTTTGTAAATAATTGAAAATGAAGATAATTAAGATTTCTTAATCGGAACGCAAAGTCCCCTAATTGAGTTGAATCAAAGACTGGATTCCTTCCTGCTGGCGATCGATGTATCAATTAATTATCTATACCGGTAATTAATTCGTCCCCTTTTAATTAGAAACTATCTTCCATCCACAAATTATCTAATATTATTCAACATTTAATTCCAGAGTCCTTTTTATAATGAACATTAAATGATATTTTGCTTTCCAATTTTAATAATTCAGTTCTATATCTCAATATAGTACACAATTTTACGGACGACTTCAAAAGATGAAATCCAATTTTATAATATTCCAAAAGGTATTAGATTAAAAATAAATTTTTGTTGCTCATGCTTAAAAATAAAACATACATAGGATCACTAAGGGCAACTGAAAAAGTCAAACATCTGTTTTGTTGAAAGATAAGTGCCAAATTTGTGTTTCTTTAAATACATATAAAAATGAAGTGAAATAGCCATTCGTATAACACGATCAAAAAACTGTTTAAAAAGATGTATTTTATGTGGTAGTAAAATAGCAAGTCTTCAAGTATTGACCAAAAAGTTGTTTCGAAACGGCTGTACATTTTTAAACAATTTTATGATACGATCGCGTTATACAGGAATCTAAAAATCAAATGGAAACAGCTTTGATTGTATGACAATAAAAATAAATGGCAATGTTTTGAGGGACACTGAACGGAGAGGATAAATTATAGTAGCTTGTCGATTATTATTTGCTGAAAATTGATGGAAGTCGTGGTTTTGTCGTATTTTGTCTTAGCTGAGCGACGTCTATTCAATGTTGTTGGAAGGGGCAGAGTTAACTAACTTTTTCTTTGACGTATCCAACATATCCGGTATTATCAGCGGGTCGCCAGTTGACAAAGCATGATCATTATTCAAAAGGACGCCAGCGTGGAGGGCGGCGAGCAGTTTTGTAGCGGAAGACGTTGGACAAATGGGGTTGTTCCGTGGACAGGCAGGTTATCTCGGTCAGTCGTCGAGTAGCCACCCCACTAAATCACTCAGTTCTCGCCCTCCAACCCGACGACCTCTGCCGTTGGCACCCTCAATCTCGATAATGTCTGAAAATCTCGGCGCGTCACACTCGCCCCGACTTCTTTAAGAATGACCGCTTCTTATTTATTATTTTTTCGTAATCTAACAAACAATCGCTCGATCTGCCTAACCACTTTCCAGCAAAATGTTATTACAAGCACCGGGTCGACCATTTAATTTCTGAAACAAAACGTCTTTCACAATTTTCAATTTTTCAATTTTCAATTTTTCTAGATAAATTTTTAAAAAGTAGTACCAAATAAAATCCTATTTTCATTGATAATAAGGCATATCTTGCAAATCATATACAATCAAAAAGGTGATAGTAGCATAGTAAATCGTGAAAAGCTGTAATTTTCATAACTTTTAATTGTTTATAACTCGCAAATCGATTGACCAATTTCGATGAAATTTTCAGCACGTATGTAACTTATATGGATTTGCAAAACACATTTTTTAAATTTTCGTTACGAGCCCAAATAAAAAAGTTGGTACTACTACTTTTTTCGTAATTCAAACTTATACATATGTATAATATTTTTGATATACCTAATAGTTGCATATTGGAATTTTAAGAGAACTTTTCAGCAAAATAGAATTATTTAACTGTATAGAATTAATGTATCGTGAGAACTCTGGTCTCAATTTTTGTGCGAATGCTTGCACTAATTAGAGTAGAGTTTAGTAAAGATTAATTTACGAAATAAAAGTAAATAAAAAAGGAGATGTTTCACGGAGGCATCTCTAAACAAACAACGCTTATAGTCGTGTTTAGCGTAAACAATGCTTATTTTTCTAATTGTATTTTCCTTCCTCGAAGGCTGTTCTTGCTTAGCTGGACGAGTGTTCGCCTGAATTCGCAATATTTCTTGACAAAGGTTACCGATAATTACATGTTACTGTTGCTACGTCCGGATGGCGGGAGCGGAGTGCATTAACTGTTGAATGAAGTACGATGGACAGCGTAAAGATAATGTGAAAGTGCATTACAAGCTAATGAGTGTGCATAATTTTACAAAGACACATTCTACCAGAGTGCTTTTAGATTGCTTTGTCGAGGTTCGTTGTGCACATCAGTGAAGTTCACTTTGATACATACTTAACAACGCGTGAAATCCAAGAATGTTAGGTTCTACTAACCTTTTTCTTTATTATAGACGACGATAACGTGCCGACTTTACGGCAGACTTGCGCTCAAGCTTAACGGCTAATAGAGTTTCCCTCGATCATTTGTTTCGCAACCGCTATACGTATGTACAGTGGATCCAAGAAGTATTTCAACGCTAAATACCCGATTCTCGAAAAATTGCCAATATTTGAACAGTAATAATTTCGTAAAAAATGATCACACGATCATAAAATTTGACTCATTTTAAAGCTGAAAGCCTCTACTGTCAAAATCCATCGTTCATTTTATTCCAAGATCTTTTTTCATGACGTAGCGAGCGAGAAACTGAAGACGCGTTTCTTATTGAAAATGTTACACATTCGAACGTCTGTGAAGACTTTAAAAAATTTTTCTGGTGACTGAAACTAAGACAGATTTCAAGATTGAAGCTTCCTCTTTGCAACGACACCTTAAAAATTGATGTACGATTTTTTTTCACTGTTTTATGCAACAAAAATGAGGAACAAGTTCGGTCGTGTATAGCCCCCTTGGTGTAACTTATACTAGTGTAAAGTAGACGGCACAGCTCTCATTCGAATGTGACATTGGTTGAATGCCTACAGCCCAGATAGCACTGAGACGTCCTAAAGACGTTTTTACGACGTCTGTCGTAAGACATTCGGATGTCGTAGAAACGTCTCCTAAACGTCTTTTGTCGGGAAACTTTAAGACGTCTCTAAGAGTTTGACATCTAAAAGACGTCTTCTAAAAAGAGTCTTTGATCGGATAAAATAAAAAAAGTAGACGTATGTGGAGCGCGAGAGTCTAGTATGTATTAGCAGGTCCACGGTCGAACACCTAACGCGTTGACCCAACCTATTGCGCTGACGCAATAGGAATACTAATTAAGTTGATCTCATTTTAAAATTTTTCCTGTGATATTTTCAAGGTTAATCAGTGTCTAATAGACTTATAGAATAGATAAAACGTAACAATTTCAATGTTAGTTTAGTTTTTCGCGCAGAAAACGCCGAAAAAAATTAATTTTCTTAAAACATCGGATTTTGTCAGATTACAAAAATCGGTTTTTAATTTTTTTAAGATCTGAAAAAAATTCATAAACGATACTTGTAACAATATATGAGTATTGAAAAAATCTAGAGATTGTCACTCTATAACTTCCATGGAAAATCTGCATTTTTAAGACGTCTTGTTTCCAATGTTCAAACGGCGTCTCTAAAAAGACGTCTTTAAGACGTCTTATCTCAGATGTTAAAACGATGTCTGCGACAAACATATGTATTTAAAATATGTAGCAAAGACGTTTTTTTTCAAACTGTAAACGATATCTCCAGAAAGACGTATTTAAGACGTCGCGTGCTATCTGGGATAGATACTATAGTATACATTAGTAAATATACTGTAGTAAATATACCTAATTTATACAGGTAAAATTAGTAATCCTCAAAAATTCCTATAACCATGCATAACTTCAGCAAAAACGGTTGTCATTATTTCCAGGTAACTTGAAATAATCTTTTTCCCAGTTATCTCTCTGACCTATAATTTACAACCTATCACGTAAATGATATGCCTTTTACACAGCTATAGTTGCAGTTTAATGTCTAGAAGGCATAGTTGTGATACAGCCAATATTAACACGTATGCATGGAAGCGAGGACTGATCGAAAACAAATATGTAGAACGCAAAGATAAAAACACTGTTTTGAACAATTTACCATTCCATGGTAATGTTGCAACTACGTACGCTGAAATGTAAATACGCGGTATTGTACCACCTATTCATGATGTCGTCATAAACAAAATTGTCTCGGAAAAGCTGTTTTGTGCGATTGATAATGTCCACTTACAACAGTGCTGTAAATTGGCGATGTCCTCCGTCTGTCTGTTATTCGAGTCATTTGATGACGCTGAAGACCGTGCTGGCGAAACAAAAAACAATAATATTATTTGCGTGGAAAATAACAGATCATGGAAAAGTAATAATTCGACTGCGGACTTTTGTGCAAAATGAAAATTGTACGACTCGCACGAAAAGATTTCATTCTTTCTTTTTTTTTAATGATTTCAATAGGTTGAAAGTGATTCAGATTTCAGTTTTTTTTTAACTTTTTACTGTTTCTATTTATAGCTACTTCTGTATGTATACAGTGTAGTATATGCAGATACACTTTTCACCTAAGTTAACCACAAGAAAAAGATCAGAGGAAAAGAGTATTCGATTCGTAGGGGCAAATGTGTTGATAAGAAAAAGATTTTTGCTCGAGGTCCCTTTTCTCGAGATTTCAAGGTCATCGAACTTTTTTTAAATGGAACTACATACTTTCGTTACGACAGTCTTATCTCACGTTGACCTTCGCGCGACCTTGAACGAAAAAATGAATTAAGTAACAAAAATATGTGAGAAAAGTGGAGCTGCTTGATCAATACGATTTTTAGAAATAAATTAAATATAAATTTTACATTTTGAAGCGTCCAACCAAATAAATAAGTGATCGAGCAATTATGTAAGCCAACCGAGAGAGTAAACAACGAATAAAATTAAATCTAGTCAGACGATTCATTAGTGTAATGTTACATAAAACGAGTTCAACATTTTATCGAAACATTAAAAAATATTGCACAATGAGCACTAAGTGCAACGGAGGAATTTCACAGACGTAATTTCCAAGTGTTTGCCACGTCTCGGAAACTTTCGTTCCCATCAGGAGCAGTGAACGCAGAACAAACTGCTCTTCCGTAATCGGTTTATTTTTTGCGCACACGCCCGTCTCGCAGGCATCGGCTGAATTTTTAATAATAATAAACGGCAATGCGTTCGAAGAGCCGTTAACTTACTTTCCAAGGCGACCGCGCGTCCACATTAATCACGCAAACATGAGTTATCTGCCATGCCGGCGCGTCCCATTTATCTTGGTTGCTCGTGGCTGAAATAAATTCCAGGTAATTGTTTGGAGCCGTAAGCTATTAAACGAATCGCGTGGTTTCATCGGTCGAAAAGGAACTCGTCGGCGGAGGGGTTGGAGGGCAGACACGGTCGGCGAAAATAAAAGAAATCGGGCCGCGGAGGTGTGAGAAGGTGGGTCGGAAAACGGAAATGGTCGCGAGGAAGACAGAGAGACGCATCGGCTCGGGGGCGGAACGGGAAAAGGATCAAATGGAAGGAAACGGAAGATGGAGGAAGAGAGAGAGAGAAAGAGAGAGAGAGAGAGAGAGCGAACATGGAAGCGAGAAGGAAGAATGGTAGGATAAGAGGAAAGTCTGTGGAACACACGATGTTTCCGTGGCACAAGCGGCTTGTTTACTGCAACCGCTATTAGCTCCCTATCCAACTACGAGCCACCGAGTTCTGCGCAAGGCTAAAGACAGGGATATTGCTTCCCTTTGTGCGCGAATGCCGTTTCCTTTATTTATTTATCTTTGTCCGTCAACCGTCAGCTACGCTTGCCCTCTTGTCTTCTCTCTGGTCTTCCATCGTAGGACAGTTTACGTTAGCACTGCAAAAGACATGACTTTTTAAAGCCCCGACTCAAAGTCATCGCGAAGTAACTGTCTTCGTTTGCAGACGCGCCACGGCGCGACGCGGTGTCTTGATTGCGCGATCCCTGCCGTCTCGTTCTTTTCCAAAGGATACATCTATGTATTACAATTTAATGAAAAATTTATATCGGCGCTAGGTTCGATCTTTTTTGCAACGTTCACCGTATACGATGAAATTTTCTGTATGCATACAAGTTACCGAAATCTACAAAACGAATTTTTTAAATTATCGTTACAGGCTCGGATAAAAAATTTGAAGAAATATCATTAAAAAATTTTGTTACGATTCCTACCATTTGCAATCTAAACAAATTTTTGTTTACTCATTCTCTAGCAAACTAGTCGGTCTAACGTCTTAAAAAAATTCGAGTCGTTTGGAGCAATTTTAATAAAGTTATGCGATTTTTATTAAGAGTGTCTACTTAATATTGCCGCCACCTGTAGTTGTTACGACAGGAAGGGTGTTGTTTGAAGAAGTAGCGGGACCGTTGAAGTGTCGGATGTCGAGACTGCAAGCAAACCAGTAGGATCTTTATCAATATTCGAGCTGGAACAGGGTGGAGGTGCTGTTGTCACGCGCGCGGATACGGCGCGGCGCGGCGCGGCGCGGCGCGGCGCGGCGCGCCGGTTCTTCATAAATCGCAGCATCGGCGATACAGAAATTAATCTGGTAGAGTGGCGAGGTATGGAATTATCAGGTCTCGCATCAACACTGCGGTTTTGCCTGGCCGAGATCCCCGAAGTCCTCTCTCACACTCCCGTCTCGGATCAGGGGTTGGATAGTGTTGGCGGCACCGGAATGGATCGTTGGCCTCGAGGGTGTAGGTGGATACGTACGAATTGAGAAAGGATGGGTTTTCTCTCTGTCTGTTCTCCCCCTGCCCCACGCGTTTCTCTTGCTCGCGTTCGCACTATCTGCTCTACTCTTTCCCCGTCTAGCTCGTAAAGTGATCGGGCGTTTATTCGCCACGCTGTCGGGGACAAAGTGTGCTACGCTCCCTGTTGACTGCTGCTATTTGTCTTCCGACAAGGAAACCTAAAACTACGCTCCTTTTTCGGTGTTACGTGAACAGTATGAAAGGTTAATGCGAAAGATTCTGCGGAACTTTTCATACGCGTAACCCGCTGGAAAACTCGTTAGAAAATGGCGTCCCCCTTCTTTGCGAGGCGAATTATGAATATTTCGAAGGTTCGCCAGCCAATCAGCGCGAATGAGTTCTTCAGCGTGAGAACCGAGATGATTTTAAAACTTCGTTGTACAAAAATACCAGTGCATGTGTTGTAGCAGAATGTACATGTATATTTATCAAAAGATAACATATATCAGTGTTTTCTCCCAATTATATTGTCAATCACATCTGTCTTTCGCGTTAATTTAATTTCAATCACCATTTAATGAAACTCGAAATGCGATTACAACCCTATAACGAAGTCAAGAGAGGAAAACGTTGATGTAAATATTTCAATCTACTCCGTACATTAAAATTAACATGAAATTATATAAAATTATAACAATAGATACAACATGCAATATATTTGTCTAACAAAAAGAACAAAATTTTCTCTATATCAAGTATAGGTTTGTGATAACCAAATTAGTACTACAACAATATCGCCTTTGGTAGAAATTGCTCACTCAAAATCGCGAATTACCATTGAATCTAACTGTTGCAAACACATTAATAACGGTAAATAACATTAATCGAGGTAATGAAAAATCATGAAAAATAAAACTGATTTATTGTAGCAGCCTGAAGCTGAGCATTATTATACAGACGATCGATCGCAATGGACAGCATCGTACGTCTTCTTTTAAATCTAATTGTAAGTCTCGTCACAAGTACATGCAAATTTCAATTACACTATTGCTTTTAATTAACAAGACCGAGGTGCAGCACGAATGTTTCTCGCTTGCTGGAATTATTTATGGTAAGGGCAATATAAATGCGTATCTGATTGCGGTTAAACGATCGACTGCTAGTTCTTGAATTATACACAGATCCATCATATAAATATATGTATACATATTCAGATGAATGATTCCCCTCTCGGTTTCGGATGGTACCGATTCTGGCCAAAAATTGACGAATGCCTTGTAAAACTTGAGCTGGTGCGTTACCAACAAATTGGATAGCATCAAAATTAAGTAAACGATAGGCTGTCGAACACAAACTACGCACCAAACATGGCTGAAAATTAACGTGCACATCGTTCACAGTTGTAGAAACCAAGAAACAAAATTGATCCGACTCGGGAACTCGGAGAAGGGGGAATTCGAAAATTCCCGTTCCTTTTTGAACACAATTTTTACTACGCCGCACCATACCGGATTAATGAAAATGCGTGCCAGGCTCAGCCGCGCGCGGTTCATCCGATCGAACAGCTTTTGGCAGCAGAGTTATCTGGTAGGAGAATGGCAGTTCCGCCAGAGCACAATAGCAGCAACGAGAATCGCTACAGTTTTCTGGCACGGCGGGGAAAATGGATTGCGGACATCGAGTAGGAGCCGCAAGCTCGTCAAGAACGGGGCAGACAAGGAGACAAATGAGCCACCGCTAATTGCCGCTATCGTTCGGTAGCGATTCTTCGGAAGCATTTATCACCGAAAGAAGTTTCGGAGTGTGCCCTTGGGCGAAAAGTTGAAAGAAGGGATCAGAGAGACGAAGCTGGTTCCCTCTTCGAAACTCTCTTTCACTCGAGAGAGCCGGATTGGTATCGAGGCGATATATCTCGGGATTGGCTTCGCAGTGGCGGATAGTCTGCATCGAAGCAACGATAGGGGAAAGGGGTGCCACCTTGATAAACGAGCCCATAAATAACAGTAACGTCTCCACCGAAAACTCGGCCGGGTAAATGTATATCCAGAGGCGGCAGTGGCAGAGGCAGGCGGCGGCGGCGGCGGTGGCGGCGGCGGCAGAGGTAGCAGAGGCAGAGGCAGCGGTAGAGGCAGCGGAGGCAGCGAGGCAGCGGAACAGCAGCCAGCGAGCGGTTGAGGGAGTCGCAGACTCCGGCCGGAGAGGTAATTTAAGATCCTATTGAGATATTTATGGGATCATAAAGCGGAACTGGCTGCTTCTATCGCCGGCAGCCATGCGTGAGTCGCGGTCCCGTAAGCCACAGTAGTTTGTATCTTTGTTTATAACCGACTTAGCACTGCTGTGTTTTACTTTATTTCGGCGCGCTCGATCAAGCCAAGTCGAAATCGCCGGGACGCTACCGTTCGAATTTATTGCGACGCGACCAACTTTGCGACCCGTAACCCGCATCCCAGACCTACCCGCTTGCTATCTAACCGCTCCCCCACTACACCTCTCATCGCTACCACAGCGCCGCGTCGACGTCTGCTACCAGTCCAAGAACGAAACCTTTTGTGTCCTAGAACATTCGTATTCCTTCCTGTCCGACGAAACTTAATCGTTTCACGGTGAAACGTCCTGCGACAGGTTTACGCAGTAATCCCTTGTATAACACCGAGGATACGTTTCGCGTTAGACCAGTCACGTAGGATATGCAAATATATGGGTTACGCGTGCAGTTGAAAATGCATATTTATAACAGATACGCGAGTTTGTCACGGTGCAATAAAATTCCCCGTCAAAAATTAAGGCGCGATAATACTCCGGGTCCCGTGATCGTGGAAACCATTTTGAATTTCCTGTGTTCCGTCCTATCTGCGCTTCAAAGTCACAGTGTAATCCGGTTTTTCAACCCCTTACCATATTGTTTTCTTTACGGTTATCCAGTTAAAAATAAACACTTATTTTTAACGTCTACGTTTACTTGAATATTTATACATTGATAACTAAAGTGTGGATCTTTACTTTGATCTGAAACTTTTCTCCGTGAGACGATTGACAATGTCATAAAAATGGCCAACGCTCCAAAACCGCGTACCGTACACCTGATCTACATGCACGAAATTATCGGGCGCGTTTATCTCCGGCGAAAACGCGGTGTACGCGCGTTCATTGAAAGGAAATTATGATCGGCCTGGTGTACGATTCTAGAAATTTCCGATGGTGTCTCGGGGAAATGCGTCGAGGCACTTAGTTACCGACGCCCTAAGTAAATCAGCGAATTAAGCGGAGCAATTCGTGGAATACGGGCTCGAGAGTCACGCTATTAAGCGACATTTTCGTGACACTGATCGACCGTGCACTCTCGGGACACGACTCCGATGCGAGTACCGAAATTTATTGCAATACAAGAGGCTTAATCGCGTAGGCCGGCGTATATCGCCTTCCTGTTTTCTCGCGTCCGTTTCAATTTGATAATGCATACACGGCGAGCGTCAAAGAACACGTGGGCGCGTACTCGCGTTTGAAGCCGATTACTCCGTAATGTATTAGCCGTGATTCATTCGGCGACAATATAGACGTGTAATAGGAGAACGATGAATGGCGACCCCGCAACAAAGAAAGTACACTATTGATAAACTTTTCGTTCGATTCTTGGCCGCGCGCTCTTTACGCGCACCGTTTCTCGAGAATTTACCACCCTTTCTCTTCGTCGATAAATCACGTTATTCTTCATGCTTGCGGGTACACCAGCTGACAAAAGTTAATGAGCGAATCGATTTCAACACCCACGTTTAACACTTGAATGGCGTGACTCGGATCCATTTACGAAGGCGATTAAATAAAATTATCGTTAATCTTTACACCACGATAGCCGGGTAACAACTTTTAATTTGTTTCTAAAGTTTGTTGTGTGTTCTTTTCTGACACATAACTGGACATACAATTTATTTATCGTTTGAACAATGCAAGTGGAGGTCCGGATCATTGACTTCACCGCGCATCCCTTAGGCCTTAGATTGTCGTATACCTACTATTCATCGTCAGCTGTGCGGTTCGTTGACCCGACCGTACGTCCTTTACCGTTCGGCACTGTCGTATACCCGAGGCCAGCTGTGTAGTTCGTCACCGAGTGGGCCAGTGACCCACATTTCCAAGCAGCAAGTGGACTTACAACCAAATAAGTGAGTTTTTACAATAATTCAAAATTTCTACTCATTCGCTGGTGCGCTTCTTCTTCGCGGCAGACCGCTAACGCTCCAGCGAGGGGATCCGCCTGGCGCGCCGGACCATCTTTCCCAGCAAGCGTCTAGGTCGCGCTCCGATCGGTCCGTGTTTTTCGTTAATAACTCCCAAACGAAGCCCCGGCGGCCATTTTTGCAAAGGAAAATGTTGCTTCAAATCACCCCAGAAACCGCCCATTTCCGGGAGTTGAAGGAGTTTCGGGACACCCTGTATATTCTTATGTGCATTTATTGTATTTTGCATTCTGCGGTCAGTAATAGATTAATACGATAGAGTTATAAATTTTCACAGATATACAAAAATATTTATACATATTTTCCTAACGCTGTGTCTCCTTATTATTCAATGAAATTGAAAGTCATCGGTGGAAACGTAAAAAGATAGTTTTTTAAGATATTCTGTTCTATGCAAATTTGGCATACATTGCGTCGTTAATACCTCCGTTCATTTGCATAAATATACTTAATTTCTGCTTTATGTGTTAATCTGAAATTGGTTTACATAATTTATTTTCGTTCTTGCAAAATATAAGATACACGTTCCTTGAAATTCAGTCAATTTCTGATATACGAGTGATAAAAGAAAATGTATTATATTATTGTTGTTCTACTGCTCGGTCAAATAAAAGCCGAAGTTGCACAGTTTCGAACGCCCAATATAAAGTCTGCTATCTGCTGGGAACTAACATATTCCATCACATTCTACTTTGGCACCCCAAATTTCATTTTTCTGCAACCTCATATTCGACACGTGAAAGACGAGAGGCGGTTTCACTTGTCGATTCTAAAGTTTTATTTTTCCTGCGGAGGAAACAATACGGAACATTTCTTCTCGAATTACAATTTCCGCATACGTAACATTTGAAAGTCTGCGAATCTACCTATTCAATTTTGAATAGCAGGTCTTAAAACGTATAGAACGCTGGTAAAATAACAAATTTTTAACAAATGTTTATGCCGTATGTTGTGCAATATATATTTATTGTGCAATATATAATTATACATGTATAATTTATACATACAATCTTTGATTTATTCACGGGGGGACTATAAATGTACGTATAAGCAATATAAAATATAAAAACATTTCATTGATATAGAAGGAAATATAATTGCGAAACTAAAGAAATTTTTATGATTTTTTTTTATGTCAGTTAGGGGAATACTAAACCTCACCGTGTGCAATTCCAACCAATTGCAATTTTTCGAAAACTATTTTTGCACGTCACGTAGTAAACTGATTTAAGAAGTTATCGTCTTTTCAAGAGTCACTGTGATATCGGATATTTTGTCGAGAAACTAATGTTCGCAGCAGTCGCATGAAAATCGGCTCTCGCTTGACTCCGGTCAGCGTTAATTGAAAAATATGGTTAATTAGGTCGTAAAGCCAAGCAAATTTCTGGAATTCTAACGCTACGTGGTATGAAATCTCTCTTCGTATGCTGTTCGTTCCGCCTAAGGCGCCAAGCCTATCGCATCCGAACTGCAAGAGAAGCCGAAGAGACGGTTTACGGCGGTAAAGAGTACTTGTCCGTGTGGGCTTCGTGTTGGTAACGAGCGGATTATACTCTCGGCGTGGTATCAGATGGTCCCGTACCTGGTTCCATGGTTGTTAATTAGGATGGATGCCCACGCCTTGGGCGACTTTTACGAGCGGATACGGCGCGAACCGAAATAGCGCATCCGACGTTAACGCGCCGACCTTCCTTCGAGGAACCGTGGCGAGCATCTCGATAAGAAGAAAATACTAAAAAGAACGACGGGCTCGGCTATTTAGAATTATTTAGATGAGTTCCAAAAATCAGATAACCCGATGAAGAGGCCCCGTGTAGTTACCTTTTTGTCGGTGCCGGCCCTCTTACAAAATCTTCCCCGGCCTTCCGACTCGCTGCATATACTAGAAACAACTTGTTCAACTTCGTTCCCAAGGAATCTAGTTTCTCGCTTCTTTCGCTACGTCGCAAAATATCCAAACAATGTAAAATAACACAGGTTCCCGTTCACACTTTTATGCTCGGCGAGCACCGTAAATTATCGCCTTCCTCGTACCAACAAATCAAATAAGCTAATCTTTAACCAAATTTTATTTACCTTGGCCATCGCGCGAGCCGTTTAATGAAAAGATTATGCAAGCAAATAACAATTAATTATCACGGCTATCATTCTATTACAATTATTTCATTCAATCAGGATTAAACGCTGTGGTTAAAACTTGTGGTAGTAAACCGGACAAATAGTGACTTATACCATTTTTGACTGTTAATTTTACACCCTATTCATTGTAAAATCTATTTGTATCAACAATTTTGAAATATTCAGAATAAAAATGGAGAAAAATATATCATAATTCTTAAATTTTGTTTTAGGTTATCTCCTAGGAACTTGGAAGTTTGACCTTCGTAAGGCCGCCATTTTTTCATTGAATTTTTGAACTTTTTTGAAGCAAAATTTATGCATGTGTACAACCCACGTGTTTTTTGAAGTTTATAAGTTTGTTTACTATAGTGGCTAGTCTGACCTTGAATAATAATGAGAAATATCGAAAAATTGTAAAATTATGCATGCTCGTTAGATAAATAGTGGTCTAGCTTGTGCCATCTAAATGGCCATTCCGACCTTCCATAGGCGTTAACTAATTAATAGAGTGCGGAACTTGACACGCGATGAAAATTTAAAAAAAATATCAGTATAGAAAATTCAATGAAAGATACGATTTTTATAAATTGTGTATCTACGAAGCGCATTGCCATTGGAAATAAGATTCTATTTGATTCCACTTTCTTAAAATTTGTCTACAAAAATTAAAAATTGCATAAACATCTGCACTCTACTAATTAACAAACTCAGCGAAGCAGCGACGAAATGGCGTCTGTTTCAGAAAGGAGATGAAGTGCGGCAAACGGCAACTAAGATGCGTACGAAGATCACTTAATGAGCTGAATTTTAAAAGCGCGCTGACTTCTCTATTAAACCTCCAGAGGCGGCCATTTATAACGGTGACGTGTTCATCCGTTCCGATCAATATTTAGCAAATTTTTTCGGATAAATATTAAGACGCAATTTTTGACGTTCAATTTCACCGAGAAACCTCTTTGTCTTCGATTCTAATATTTCTTGCTGAATTCCAAAACATACGTACATTCCCATATCCAGAACAGTGCACAATTAAATATGAACAATTGAGAATTTGCAGCGAAATACCGAGACGTCAAAATGGACAGTATGGAAAATGGCGCGACGATGAAACCAATGCCGCCATTTAGGGGATACCCAAAAATTTCTAGAGCTACGTCGTTGCAGCAGTTGCGGGCCCCCATTAATAATTCGGCAGAGGAGCAACAAATAAAACTAAGACGCATGGTGGGATAAGCGTCATTCGGCGTTATAGCGAAAGGAAGATCCATGCGACGGTATTGTCAACGAGTGCGGGGCGTAGGATAGAGATTTCCGCGGGAGGCGAGCAAGGTAGAAGGCGTCGAGGCGGTAAATCAGTATCAATCGTAATTTTTAATCCTATGGCAGATCGACGGAGCCGATTCCATTTGAAAAGATCGAAAGAGTAACGAGCTGGCGATACCGGGCGTGTATCCTCGAATGAAATCGTACGGGTTGCTCGTAGTAAATCAACTGTCCTATTCCAATCTTTGTTGGCGGCACACTCGCAACAGCCGGCGCGGTGCGGCGCGGCGCGGCGCGGCGCGGCGGGGCGGCTCTCTATCTATCGGTTGCAGGAGGGAGGGAAGTAATCTGGTGAGTCGTAAAACGTGTCAGAATGTCCAACAAACACCTACTCATTAGCCCAGGTAGGCTGGACCGTGGCAGGCAAGATTGCACAAGCACACATTAATTCCGCGTGGGTAAGTTACGGTCCGGGGAGAGCATAATTCACCCGGGCCCAAGAAAGTGTGGGTTTTACCTCTCTCGGACGTGTTCGTGTAAGGGCTTGGCTCCTCGTTATTTTATCGGCTGCCGGCCGCCTCCAAAGTCTTCGGGCTAATTGAAATCCACTTTCTTAAATTCGGAAAGACCAGTGCTCGGTACCGACTCGGCAACTTATCGCCGATTCCTCGTATCTTGACGTCGAGCGGTATCTCTCCCGCTTGAAACATTAAACGGTACCCGCCGCGCGGAAAGATCGATTTCATCGACTTCTTCGGTTAACCGGCCGACGCGACGCGACGCGACGCGACGCGATGCGATGCGATGCGATGCGATGCGGCGCGGCGCGGTGGCCGTGCCGTGGATCTCCCGGAACCCTTAAGCGATTTCTCCTTTGCGATTTTTGATAAACCGAGACCCGTCCGAACCGCGGCGAGATATTTTGTCAAGGATCCGATCGACGGACGCATACCATTTACGTAATTATAACGTCCGGTTCCTCGAAATTCCCAGCCTGCTTTCGGGGAATAATTACCGCGCGGATTTCGCGTCGATAGCATGTTCGAGTTTACAAAATATTGTTATTATGTCTTCGTTATATAATATTCTGAACAGCATTCATATGTATAATACAGCTCCACTCGACATACTTAGATAATTAAAAAATACTCACGGTATAACGGCACATTTTTGCTAGACGTAGCGCAAAGTCCAAAGGCTAAGCTCATACAAACACGTCACTTCGTGTCACGAAATTTCCAAAAATCTTTCAAAGAAAAGGGATCTACAGAACCGAAGATGCTGCGAAAATAGACCCAAGACATTATTAATGGCCAAGGAAACATTTAATGGTACTCATCGGTGATAATTAGACATCGGATTTGTACGCAAAATAGGAAGTTTCAAATATTATATTTTTCCTTAATAATTTTAATGTGGTGTATATTCTTGAAGTTTTTTAAACTTATCACTGTTTTAAATGGCATCTACTCGTTTCTGTCATAAAAGTATAAAACCCGGAGTCTAGTGATAATAAACAGAAAACTGGTGTGTATGATTTTACATTAATGTATAATATTTTTCGGCAATTATCGATACTTTTATAAAAGCAAAGCAACGTTATTGCTGCGCCGAGCCCAACCCTGTTCTTTACCACGTTTTAGCATGCTATGATACCAGCGATGGAACTACACATTTTCGCCCCTCCCCCTGAAAAATATAGTGTTGGGCCCCTAAAATTTTCGGCTTCCTTTTTTCATTCAATATTCTTATAGGATTGAGATTTTTAAATACTTTTTAGCAATAAACGTAAAAAGCACGTTTTTGTCAGTGTACTTTTAATTTAATTTAAAGTAGGATTCTAGTAAAATTCTCCGATTACGGGTCCCCCGCGTTCCGGGGTCTTACGGTATTCTGATTTCGCTGCTGTATGAAACGAATTAGCATACCACGGCCATTTTGAGGAGCACAAGGACCGTACATTACAGTGCTAGAAATATCCATAGGTCCACTAAAAATTTCCCTGTTCTTAATCGTTAACAACTGCGTTTTTCATTGTTACTGGCCGACTATCCGTGATTACTTCTTCGATTACAATTGATTTCTTGATTATTATTTCTGGCTGTTGCGTACAGCTTCGATTATTACAGTAATATTTGATATTTCATTGAGAATTCCAGCGAAATTACCATAGTTCCAGCTGATATATTTCTTTACCTTTAACAGTGTGAGTACTGTGTAAGTATAAAAATATACTTACTTATTTGATTTATTTATTTTTATAGAGTAGGATATATTTTTATGTTATATCGATTTTTTTAACATGCCAAGCAGTGGTAAGAAATAAGTATGAAACTATGGAAATTTCGACCACTGTATACAGGATTATACCGATCTCGAAATCTCAAAATGGGACTCACGGTAGGAAACGAGTCGAGACACTGCGATGGCGTCTCGTTTGTAAAGTTTGACTTTCGTTGATCACTCGACACAATTAGAAAAAATCGCTGGCTGCCGTGGGCTGCCGCCATTACGGTAAAATCTGGAAAAAGCATCGGAGCATGTTGTTTCTAACTAAAAGTTCCGAGCAACAGCCAACCGGCTGAGTAACGAGAAAGATTTGCGTCTATGTACCTCCAATATATCTTCGGGATCGGCCTTAGTTGGAGGAGAACAGAAATCACCGTTGAATCAGTTTCTAGGAGGTACACGCTTGTCTCTTATGGGGACCCCTCGCCAGGACTCCACGGTGTTCCTTCTACCCGTGTTGAACCTCCTCCCGTACAAGTGTGCGAACGTGCGCAGGTGTGCACAGGTGTGCGTGTACATTCGTGTAGGTGCAACGGTGCAGGAAGCTGCAACAGCTCGCTGGTGCAGCCGCCTCGTACGAGACCAGATAGACATCTTCGCCAACTCTCCCGCCGCCGTCTAACTAATTGGCTACTGAATTACTGGCCGACATGACCAGTTATTGCTTCGTACCTCACCTCAGCCGGGTATATCGGATCTTGGATCTTGCGGTTCGAAGAGTATGGCTGGTTGTTCTCCCTGTGCGCTTGTTCCTTCTCTCCTGTCGCGCTACCATTTCTCCCTCTCACTTTCTCCCTCCCCACCCCCACCCCCCCTTTCTCCGTCGCTCTCTTTCTTCCTCTCCTCTTTTTTCGCGTTTCCATTCGCAATTTCCTTGCACTCGCGCTACTGAATTTTCTCTCCTTTTCTCTCGGGCTGTTCTTCTTTTTTATGTTTTTTCTTTGGTTTCCCGGGCGGTCGAACACGCGTCCCTGTTCATATTAATGACGACCTGCAATACGTTGCCGATCGCGAAATCTCTGCCCGTAATGGACCCGCCAAGTCGGTCGCTTTGGCGCGCCAACGCGCATATTTATCTAGGCGGTGTCTTTGCACGGCTAAAACGCCTCTTCCGATGCTCTCTACTCTCCCTTGGCCGCTCGCCCAATCGCTTTTAAGCGATACTCTTACGAATATCACTCACATTACAGAATTTCGCGCTCGTTTCCTTATCCCTCCCCGTTTTATTCTTCTTCTACTTCCTCTTCTTCTTGTTCTTGTTCCGATTACGGTCCACCACCGTTGCAACTGGTTTTCTCTCGATGATCGTTCTTTACGCCCCGAACCCGACCCATAAACAATCTCTCGCGACTCCGCCGCGACCCGATTATCGGCTCTCCGTTTATCCGGTTCTAAATCGATCAGAACTTACAATTAAACCGTAACTTTGCGTCCCCGTTTAACGATCGTTTAGATAGCAACTTGATATTCGATGCGAAAATATTGCGTTCCAGGATCAGCAGAGTAGGTGGAGTGTTTTGGCATCGGTGGGTCGCTCGTATTTAAATGGCCATTTTTCCAGAGCAGTCAGCATTTTATTGTTGGAAAATTAAACGGACCCGGACGACATTGGCGGGGTCGGGAGCCGTTTGTCGATGCGATTGTAATGTAAAAGTTTTTGGTGCACAGTCTATTAATAAGTAATGCAGTCAACGCGAGGATACACAGAGTGCCCCACTTAATTTGAGCATTCTCAATATATTCTATATGTTTATGATAGAAAAAATTGAGTCGTTATAGGTTTTTAAAAATGGGACTATATATTTTTGTTATGATGCGTGTAAAAATCAACAAAACCACCAAAACTGAATATCTCTTTGACGCGGTGATTTCGCCCTGTTAAATGCTGAAATATCGCGGCGTGGTCTGTACGGCATGGCGCGGCGCGGTTCCGAATTTGCGCCTATTAAGCGGGTGGTGCTGCAGTTAGGGGATACCCTCGGGTAAATGGTTGAATAGGCAGTATATTTCGGGGGAATATTGGTTGGTGAAAGTTTCAGTGTGTGATACGAGTAGGCGTACTTAATGTGAAATCGGTGTCTTCTTCGCAGGGGTTTCTGTGCGGCAAGTTAAGGTGCCAGCACAAACGGAGGTACCCCCGGGTGATATACGACTTTGTGGGTGCTCGCGCGATACGCCGCCACTAAAAGGCTTAACGAGCATCTTCGTACGCCACGGCAGTCCAGAGTAAACAGGACGTGGCTTATCTTGTCACGAAAAATCTGCGAAGGGAAGCTCCCGCGCTCACTCTTATTTTTCTTTCACCTCCCGCTTCCCTTCCTTTTCTTTTTTTCTCTTTCTCTCTCTCTCTCTCTCTCTCCCTCTCTCTCTCTCTCCCTCTTTTCATAATGCCCTCGCAAACACGTACCCTCGGCCAGAGAGATACGCAATGCCCCGGCCTAGCTTTCGGAGCTTTTTTCTCATTGCGCGACGAGAAAAATTATTGGAGGCCACGGTTATGGTTATGGGGCTTTAATAACGCTGCCTACGTTCGGGATCTCTAGACAGCGTGTATTTTCGACTGCGCCGCTCTGTTTACACGTTTACGCTCGTCGACGCTTAGGTTGCGGATGTTTATGCAAATATAGATTTTTATCGAACGCATTCAAAAATTAAAGCTAGTTCGTATTTCTCACATCGACGGTGGACAAGCTTTACGTGTAATCGGATCTTATTAAAATTTGTGGTACGTTGTTGTTTGTTATAGTCGCATTGAATAATGTAATTATGCTTATAATAGGATAAAAATAGTTCTAAGTTTTTTGATTTTTGTTAATATGTGACACAATTCTCTATTTTTATATTTAGAACTTAATATTTATATTAGTATAGTGTTATAATTGTTTGACTAAAAAAATTCCGTATGAGTCTACTTTTAAAACTATGGTTTTGTGAAAATATGTAATAATAAAATTTGCAACAAAATTCTTTTAAAATCTTCGTTCGACGATATTAATGTAAGTACTCTGCTTGTTATGTTATTATACTAACCGAAGGCACAGATAACATCATTGAACTTCTTGATACGCTTTGGTTTGATGTTCATTTCTAAAATAAGTATACTGAAAAATTTCGATTCGTTGTACGCATGATTAAATTGTTTCTATATGTATAAATTCTTCATGCGAATAACAAGTTATGAGATACGCTATAGTTGCTTTTACGATAATTTTCAAACATTTATCATGTGTAAATTTCGCATTTGCTTGTATCGAATGCTTGAGCATGACATTAATGGCAGCTTGCGCGCTTGTAATATAAGCTACATTATGTGTTAGAACACGAGTTAAAGTAAGCTGGTTATAAATATAAGATATAATAAGTGACGTTGCGCGAGGTTTGGCATGTAATCATAGGAAAATGTGAAAGATATTTGCAACACATGTGCAACTATTCTAAAATCGTTTATAAATATGTATGCAGCGAAAGTTGACATATTTATTGCACTCGTAAACATGGAGAATAGAAGAAAATAAATATTATGCGGTTATTATCAAATCATTTTACTCTATTTCCAATTTAAAAGCACCTATAATACATTTATTATTATACGAACAATTTATTATTATATGAACAACGATTGCTATCCATATGCACCCTGCCCACATATTCAGATTGCACATGTGTTTGATGTCGGTTTGACAATCTACTTTTATAACAAATTTCGGAGAACGTAAACGTGTATATTCATATAAATATTCTTTATCAGAATCTTTAAAAGAATCATAAACAATCTAATTCCAAAGATTTCTTATAATAAATTTCATCTTAGAGGAATTCTAATAATAAATTACTTTTAAACTTGATTTTAGAGAAATTTTCAAGTTTATTATACGTAATTGCGAGCAAAATGTGTTCTTATAAGAAACCTTATTGTAAAAAGAGATCTAGGTATACTTTACGTTTAACATTTAAAAAATTTGTTACTGTTTTTATTATACCATATGCAGATGTACATTGTGTTGCAGTCAGGGCCGAGCTTGCTCCGGGCCCCGCAATCTCTAGATGCGGCTGTATGATCATCGCCATAAAAATAAACGAAGAAGAGGAAATATCAAGGCACGATAACGTTCGACAACTAAAGAAATTTGATTATCACCGTTTCTGCAGTCGCATTACTGTACTGTGTTTACGCTACAGCGAGGCTTGATTTAAACGCGAGCGATACGAATCGAGTACGCGCGTCCCGAATTTTGATGGCGCACCGGTAACGACTCGAGCGCATTTCGTTTATTTACCCGTGGCCCCAATTAACATCGGAGCCGTTACACGCGCATCGTCCCTTCGGAAGGTATCTCGCTAGGTAATTACAGGATCTTTACAGGAAATTATTAACTCGAACGCTTCATTATCCCCTAATGAAGCAACGCGTATCGGCTCGAAGTGCTGATGGAGACGTCGTTCCGCTAATTGCTGCTTTAGCGCATGTGTCACACGTAACGGCGAATGCTTCGATGGCTCAGATTACGATTACGCCGCGCCGCGCGATACGCTTTTTAAAACGCTCCCGCTACCGGTCCGGTCCGGTCCGGTCCGATCGCGTCGGAGCTTTTTCTCGAATTAACCGCTGGAAATTATAAATAACGATCGCCGCAGATTCCAGATAAGATTTATAGCGACCAGCGCTTCTCCTAAGGTGTTCGATCGCATCGCGCATCTTACGACTATAATTATCTCCGCGTAAGAAACGGCGGATTCGCTAAACACCGTGCAACGTTAGCAGCGCTGATCCGTGTTAAGAATAACGAATGTAAGGAAAAAGCTTAATTACCTTATTCATGTCTATGTAATGGATAGGATGCGCAGATTAAGAGTATCCTCCGCTTTTATGGTATCCCCGACAATTCCAGAGAAAAATGCTTGAAATAAATGTTAATCAGCCTCGTCCGGTAAACGGTACGAAAAAATTGATTAACGAAAAATCGAGGATACCTTCATCTGCGCGAATGGCAATTTTCACTTGATTGTTGTTGACACCAAGGTTAATTCGACCACCTGAACGCTATGACCTTTACACGACCTTAAACACAAACATTTTTACTTAATCAGTAGAAACGTTAATGTAAACCATCATTTCTTTACTATTGTATATTAACGTTTCTCATCATTCAGCTAAAACTACTAAATTCGAGGTCATGCGAAGGTCATCTCTAAGATGGCGTTGACATTTTTATTAAAAAAAAAATGGTTTCGAACCTTTCTTAAATTGCAGTTTCTAGTCAAGACTGCTTAACTTTTGCTTCAAACATTCTTCCGTGAGGTTATTGGTTTCTTAAAGAAAACTATTATTATAATATTTATCGTAACAATTACCTAAACCGATTGAATCTGTATTCAATTGTATAAAAAATTTAATAATTATCAAAGCAAATTGAATCTGTAGAAAAACATAGTAAGCACTAAACATTTGGAAGAAAATATTGTCGAATGAACAGAAGTTCAACTTTTTCTCTTTAACTCCCATTCAGTCCTTGTTGTATATACATATGTTTAAGGTTGTACGCATGCTTTTCGTACAATAATAAACATTAATGCGTACGTGTATGTATTGGAAATAATATTTTTGCGACTTCCACGTTTAATTCGCGCGTAATTCTCTTGATTACACCGCAACACCGACAATAAGAACAAAGTACTGCATGGCATCTTCGATATTTCCGTTACTTTTTTGTCGATGCTTATCAAAGTTTCATTACCGTTTCATACGGACTCATTTCTCACGTCATTCACTTTAATAAGCACTTACGAAGCATTTCTTTTGTAAATGGAAACCGGTTCACTTACTTCTTCTTTACAGTTATTGTTTATACGTTCTTAGAGTAAATTGCACGTTCAAAATAGAAACATTTAAAAGTAATTGGTACGTTTTTTCTCACGTGTGTATTTTCTTTTATACGTGTATTCCCAGCTTGTTTACTTTACTCCGCGATTAATAGTACGCAATCGTTTTAAGTTGCAGAAAGCTACGTGACAGCGAGCTAAATATATTTCATTGATCATCTTTGCATACGTTACTTGATACTGGTAACAAGTAAATAATTTATATTTGTAATTTTAATTTGCATAAAGTAACACTTAAATGTTAAAACGAATCTTCGAAATATTCGACTTTCGAAGTTTCTGAAATCGAAGCTTCGGAGCTTCGAAATCTCCGACCTCCGAAGGAAAGTAACAGCCTTACACTCCATAGGCGTGGTGGTGGTGTTGACACGAAGCGGTGGTCAAACGTCGAAACTGAGAACCACTGGCAGGCGGCCACCTGTGCATCAAGCTTAGGTGTATCCCTATTATAAATCCGGCAGATAATGACGACATGTTTATACTCTTCATTTGTATTCTAGGCGAGGAACTGTTCGTGGCCGCGCACCGAAGCCAGTCCGACTGCTCGACTGCTTGGCTTTGCTGTCCGCAGTGGCGTAGCAACGCTCCTTACTAGTTCTACCATTCAACGAAAATTTATGTATCCTCGGCAGTACGGTGCATTACAGTTATTCTCACGTAGCCCCGCATCCACTACAACCGCCGCGTTAGGACTGGATACCGCTAAGATTCCTGAAATGGGACCATTTGTATGGATGACGTCTGAAGTTTTTCGACCGGAGCCACCAAAGTTAGCCGCGCACGCGCGGTTGACGCTCGCGATAAATATAATTAACAGACTCTCGACAAATTCTGATGACCGATAACACTCGCAAAAAATAGGGACGTCCGTGCTGTTTCGACCAGCGTCACACAAATTGGCTCCTTCGTCACCACCGCAGTCTTCTTTGCTACTGTTACAGTGATTCATGCTCAATTAACTTTGTTATTATTAACTCGTGAGCTGAAGAACCTTTTCATAAATTAGAGGAATTTATTGAAGTTGCTGCATCAGTGGCGGAACTACAAATTTTCAACCCCCTTCTCCGCAAAATATAAATTTGTACCCACATTTTTCTTTTGATATTTCTATAGGATAGAGATGCGATCTAGGAATTCCAAATTTTGAACAACTTACAAGATGTGAAACAAACGAACTGCATTGCTTGCCTGGAGTCAGAGAAAATTTTTAATTCAATTCCGATTTTTTACTGCCTACAAATTTTAGAAAATTACTGACATATTTTGGAAAATAACTTCTCAGACCAATTTCAGTGTTGTAATGCAACTATAAACTTATTAACACTCAATTATTTTTATACAAAGAAAGAGTCTATGTATAACAGGTAAATCAACAAGTTTTGTAAGACGTAGATAGAAATATATTATACAAAATTATTTATTTATTACGATGGAGTACAGTCCCTGGCACGTTCATACTTGTTACACTACTGGTAATAGTAGGGGAGCTTTAATTGGTACAAATAATAAAAAATAAATAAATTTTTATATAATAACTATTAGCAGATAATTTATACATTTTTTTCGCATTGTGTACATATATCTATACATTTAATATAATTACATATTTTCTTTACACGAATTGTTGCACTTCGTCAGCCCTACACAGTTAAACCTCAATTATCCTCCTGTCTTTAACAGATGTAAGCTTTAAAGCTCTTAATACGTATATCAGTATGATTATTGATTGACGTTGCAAATCCTTATTGACAGCATAAGCACCCAAGACATTTATATTGAACTTTTTCAATATCTCTGATAAGAATGTGTCGACGGGGGTTCTAAACAGATGATTACTATAATCTACAATGATAAGTTCTTGGAAATTGTTCACAATATATATTTTAAAAAATTAGAGCCGCTATCTACTTCATTGATTTTTTATGTTGCTCTGTTCTTCGCATATTGTTTTGTATTTCCAACAAGTTTTACATGTTGTACGATAATGCTTCTCGATAATTTTTACTTTTTTTTTTAATTTTTACTTAATATGCAATGAATACATTTTTCTCTTCTTTCGTATTTGATGCACGGAAAATGCTTTCTTATTTTGTATATTTATTCTGAAAGCTTCTTACTGGAAGTAACCTCCTTTGTGAAATAAATCTTAGAGCAATACGGATGAGGGGAGGGAGCATGAATTAAGGGGAAAAAGTTACCCTCTCGCTATCAGTACCGGACGCGTGCACGACGAAGACGCGATGCGTCACGTGACCTGGCGGAAGCGTGGGAGAAATAGCGTCGTAGAAGGGAAAGGTAGAGTGGGGACACAAGTCATGATCTGGCGACACTGCGTCAATATTTCAAATGAATCCGGGTATATTGTTATACTATTTCTTTATACCAAAATGATCACAGTGCAAATATCGTTAATTTCTCGAGAATCAAAAATTTAGTCTTAAAATACTTTTTGGACCCTCTGTATATTATTCACAGCATAATATTTACCTTGTTGAAAAAGAACAATTTCCAATTTCGTGCGATGTGTTCCCTCTATACTGTAACGGGTGGCGAGTTTGAAACGGAAGGGCGAGCGTCGTCGCGTCGTTCCGTTAGTAATTAGAATTTATAAATTCCGGCGAGTCGTGGAGCGGTAGCGGCGCGGCGATGAAAACGTGTTTGCGGCGTTCCCGATTTCGCGTCGGGTAGTTGCGTATCTCCAGGGATCATTTATTTCTTTCGTTTTTTTTATTTTTCATTATTTTGTTTTTTTTTTTTTTATATCGCGACCATAAAGCACGAGATTCGTGCCTCGGCGTAAAATAGCTTTATTATACAAAATACATGCAAATTATCTTATTTATGGTTATGGCCGCTAATTATATTGCGTGCTTATACACAAAATGTCAACGTGGTTGGAACCGCGGCGCGCGGACGTGTAATACGTTTGAGTTTTTACGAGGCAGCACGATGCTTCGTATATACGCGGAGAGCTATACATATACATAACGTATATATCAGAGGCTTAACGATCGCAAAATACCGACAGATACGCTCTCTACGTATCGCAATATGCGGACATTACCAAGAACAATATTACCGAAAGGGATCGTGGCGAAAGAGAAGGCGCGATATAGACAGATGAGAGGTAATTGAAAATTATTATTCGACCCGGACACCGCGCCGGACAGATTCGGCCGATAAATAACAGAGGAACGATCGCGGTGTCGAATACTTGTAACGTTACGTTCGAATAATTCAATAAGAAGAATCGACAGAGATATTGTGTTAGATAGTCGATATCTGACAAATAAGAACTTGTTTCCTTCGATCGATTTCTAGTAGCGAACACTCGAACCTGTATTTTACAAGGCTAACAATAAATATCTTGAGTGGGATTTCCTACTGCGATAGAATTCATCAAATCGTACTGCGCATAAAATTTCACAAATAGCATTTTAAAGGTACACTTTATGAAAGCTGAAAAACAACTGAAGATATAAAATAATGGAAAATAAGGTAAGTGTAATGTAATAAAATGTATTACAAAAGGTAATAAATGTAACGAGTTTAACACTAAACCTACCACAGCCGGTCAAATGATCGGTTTTATATTTTTTTATTTTGCAATTATTGAAATTAAGAAGGTACATACATACGTGGAAATTGGTTCGATACATGTTTTTATCCGAGCACATATTGACTTTAGGATGTTTAAATAACTATAAAGACTTATCGATTTGTTGACTCAAATATAAAGAACTCTATTCATAAGTTCAAATTCCGCAAGTATTCAATTTATTCAACGTTATCTTCGTCGAACTGTCGTTCACGATATAGTTATAGCATGCACGTCATAACAAAACCTTTAATCTACTGCTAATTACACTGTCGCTACTAGCGAACTTAAAGATTTACAACATCCTTCGCTATCGCTTTAGCAGTTTGTGGCGCATGCATACGATATTTGTCATTCAAAACGCTGGATGATTCAACAACTTAACAAAAAGGATATGTTGTCAAACTACCTTCAAATTTATTGTCGTTCCTGCACTATTAGCATTTCTATCGCGTTCGACTAAATATTTATACGCAACGTTTTGTATGGTAAATTATGTGTCTCATTAAACCGGGCGGTTGTTTTTTTTTTGTTAATTTTGTTCATCATATTTTTAATGAAAATTTTTTTAAACTGCACTTCGCAAAGTGATATCTTTGAAAGCGTGGACTTCTAAAGTGTGACAATGTAAGGAGATCGTTGACAATTTTTTTAGACAATTCGAAATGTAGAAAAACATTTGATTACACCGTGTGAAAGAGTGAACTGTTTTATATAGAACGCGTTAACAGAGTTTACAAATCACGTTTCGTTTTCAATACCGAAATTGTTCGACAAAGCGTGCGACATCGACAGTGATACTCAGCATTCTGCGATCGTATCATACTGACAATGAGCGGGTCCAAAGACAATCACTGCACCAGTATTGAGTACCACTGCTGTCGTCGCACGTTTTGTTGTCATTCTACTTTGTTTCTGTATTGAAAACGAAACGTGATTTGTAAGCTCTGTTAACGTTTTCCAATTACATTCCCTTCAACATTTTTAGTTTTTAAAATGAATTGAAGAATTCCCGAAAAATTCAGTGCATTTTAGGTACCCTTTATATTTTGATAATTATAAATCATGTTCACAAGACTCCGTAATCTATAACAATTTTATATAAAAAAAAGACATTTGAATTAGTGTTCATGTAGAGGCATCTCAAAACATGAAACTTTTCAGTTTTATTAAAAAATCATTTTTGTTTCAAAACTGACAAATGGAAAGATTTACATTTTCATACTCAGCATGTAAAGCCGTGCAACATGAAACACATTCAACGTTGGAAGTCTAATAAACAAATTAAATTTGCTGTACAATGGTAGTTTAAGTATATCTTGTGATAACTAAGAATACTAGTCTTTAAATGAAATTCCGATATGTACATTGTTTTGTACAGTATATGTATAGAGTGGCAGTTGGTACAGTCATTGAAAAAAAGGTTAATTCCACAGCAGCACCTATATTTGCTGTTGAAAAAACGTCAAACTTTATAGTGTCAGTTTCTAAAATTATTAGCTATAACTATGTCAGTCACATTCTAATGACACCTTTAATCCCGTGCTATTTACAATATGACTATTTAACTACCGCTTTGGCAGTGTGTGGCGTATGAAAACGGTGTTTGCCAGCAAAGAAGTCGTATACGATTCAACGATTAGATAGAAGTATCGTTGCATAATGTCGTCAAGTCGCATTGTATTCGTATCGTATATTATCTCTGACATTTGAACGCATTTGTCAAACTCGACATCGACAGCTATCGCGACTAATAGGCATCTAACGCGGGAAAATAAGGGAAAAAAATGTTCTGTGATAGAGAACGTTATTATAGCCGACCTTGGCTTCGATGTATCTATGCAGCCTCTCCATGGCTTCGGTGCAATTAATATCGCTGTCACGTTGCAATTACACATTCAGACGCATGCGAGTGTTCAAGTCGAAACATTTCCCAATTCAATCGACATCGTATAAATTATAAATAACCGCGCGCACCGATACTACTGCACCTGCGCGGAACGATCAATCTTTTCCTTTGATCGTGATAAGTCGCTGACGGTGGGCTAATGTAAACGAGCATTTTTCGTTACTTTTTTTCTTCTGCCAAACTCAGTCAGCACACGCGGCTGATAATTGACCGCGCATTTTCTGCGTGTCTCCCGCCGCACGGTGTCGTTCGAAAGTATGCGTGCGCGGCAAACGTGCGATAATACAAGCATAGCCCTCTCGTATTCGTTACTTGAACCCTTGTGTCGATAACCGGCCACCCGGGCATCTCCACCTGGGTATGTTTCATAAAAATTTTATTTATTTATTTATTTATTTTATTAATTTATTATTTTCCACGCATACCTATTATTTTTCTTAAATAGCTCATGTCATTTTTGCACCAAATGAGTTTAATTTTTCGAACGCGTATTTGGTAATAATTTATGTTAATTTATGAATGAATACGTTTGATGGTGAGTCTACAAGTTAGAGTGAAACAAAAACCAAGAGTAATAAATTTGAGGTTTTAATTCAGTTTTCAAGCTATTAATTATTCTACAAAGTCCGGTTAAAACAGCGAGAAAGAGAGAGAGAGAGAGAGAGAGAGAGAGAGAGAGAGAGAGAGAGAGAGAATATCACTATCTACGGACATACTGATTTGGTTTATGCGCGGCACCTTTGTCGGGTTAATCAAATTTTGAATCCTTAATTATTTGAAAGCGAAATCGCTACCGTAATTTCATCACTTTCGACTTATGATTTTTATTGATTTCGTCACTTTTATATTGATTTTATAAATCTGAAACTGATTACGATAAACGCGTGTAGCTCACTGATAAAATCTGTTCCATGTTATTTTATAATGTTCCGGACTTATGTTATAAATTTGGAGTGTAGATAATCATTGTAAATAACTTAGATATATAGATAACAATTGTTTTGTACTCTTTGCCTATAGAGCATTTAGATTTGTAAGATAAAAGATTTTGTCAAAGGAGAGTGCCATTTTAGATAATGTATTGACGAAACAAACGTATTTAGAAGATGTAGCGTCGATGACCTTGACCTTCGCACATGTTGTCAAGGTCACTTTCCTGTTCATGTCTTTCCTGAATATGTTTGTGAACATACCAGCATTTTAAATATTGAAAAACATAAACTACCCAGTTAAAGTAAAATAGCAGTGCAATTATTTTAATCAACACCTATTAGTGCTTCGTTATACGCAGAAACAATTTTTCAATGTTTTTAAAAGTGCTTCGATCGGTAACATTTTCGAGAGAATACATGTCGTCAGATTTCCATCTGTTACGTCGTGCCATATTCTTATAAAAATAATCACAGTTTAAATGTCGACGATTTCTCCAGAATTCGAAATTTAGTGTTCAAATACTTTCTGGATTCACTGTAGCTATGATTATTACTATCGTGCTCATCTGTAGGGAAAATTCAATACGCACGTACGCCTGTAACTGTGCGCCTATATCTAAATTACATTCGCAACATAATTCGGTTAAGCTTCCACAAACTGAGGCGTATAACAGATCAATTTATATAAAATACAGATGTTTCTACTATTGTAAATAACACTGCGTTACTATCGACTGGACACATCGAGATATATACTATTTTTCGGGCATCGAACGGTTTTCAAGTAAAGGGAGCGTGAAGCTTTTCAATGCTTTTATCAGAATCAACAGCGGACAATTTAATAATAAAAACCGATGAAATACATATTTCGTTCGCTGCCTTTCGTAATTTTCCGTTTCGCCGTTTGACAGAAACTGTCACAATCTACGGGTCGTATCGCGGGACATTTAACACGGCTAATCACGGGAATAAAGATGAAGCAGATACGAAAATAAATATGACCGAAACCCAAAGTGCATTCCGGGCCCGAATACAAAATGACATCCGTATCTAAATGGCGCACGCTGTTATGGAACCAGTATCCACGATCTTCAATGTACCCGCACGAAATGTAGCCGTGCATTCGAAATTCATGAAATAATACGTCTACCAGCATCAACTCCTAAAATACACGAACCGCCATGCCAGCTTGCGTCGACGACTGTTGGATTCGAGCCGAATAGGTTAACTTGACAACTAAATTTTTCACATTTACAACATTGTCGTTTGTGTCCACCGACGCGATGCATTCTAAATAGAAATCGTGGAAAGATTTAATGGCGTTTCATATTGTTTGCTAATCACCGGTCAAGACGATTCACACTTGTATTTCTGTATACGAGTGTGGATACGTTGGGCTATTTATTCAATAAGACGTAGCAACCCGCATCTGCTGATAACATTTTAAAAACATAGACATAAACATGTATATTTTTTATAACTATACAATTAACGATGCTTAGGCCCATTCACGATTTTAGTAATCAATTTTTTAAACATATTTTTTAATGTGTTTTTTAGTACTTCGTTGACTTGTTAGTCTTTTAATTGAATTGGAAGAAATGACTATATCGATGGTTAGTATACACGGTGTGCCAAATATTTTGTATTTCCTTGGAAGGGGTGATTCCTGGCGTCATTCGAAGCAACTTTTTCCTTTGCGAAAATGTTCTCCGCGGCTTTGTTAACGAGTTACCAACGAAAAACACGGACCAATCACAGCGCGGCTACTGCGAGCGGTTCCCGGCTCAGCCAATGCCAACGCTCAACTCGGTGAGACCTCTCGTCGGGCCCGAATCCGTCCGCTGTAGCTGCGCTCCGATTGATCCGGGTTTTTCGATAGTAACTACTCTTTGAATAAACTTTTATATTAAAATTCCTCAGAAGCTATGACGATATACAATATAACAGTTTATATAAACTAATATTTATATGAAATACAATGTTCAATGTTAAATGATTTTTGATACAATTTTAATATAAAAGACCAATTTTTCCTATGATTGACAATGCGATGTATAGACTGATAACGGTTATCACGAAACGTGCGATTTTGTTTTACACGTTTTTATCGCGGTAACCTAAACTTGGGATCTAGAGATCCCAAATTGATTTGTACTGTCAGCTATTATCGCTTGTTGTTTTCAATTAATCAATCACACAGTTGTTCACTTAAGTACTCGACAGGTAGATCTATTATTTGCAAAATGCAATCGATAAGTCGATATACTGATTTTCTGGTTTATAAATAGTACGTTAGTACTATTATTACAGCTATTAGTACAGGCATTGACAACTAAAATGGAATAATTTCAAAAAAGAACCTCGATCACCCGTAGTAACCTCGATTAAATTAAGTAACCTCGATTATCCGTACTAAGTTATTGTTACTAGCTGCAGTGTTAGATTAAATGCTTTATCGATTTATACCATAAATCGTGTTATGCATCGATTACTTTTAATTGAGCTCTTCGGAAACACGGGTTCGGATAATCATCGGAAAATGAATTAAACAAGTAAGTGTTTGGTCTTATTTTAATCAGAAAAATGTCACGGACAAAAGTTTCCCAGAGAAATAATTCAAAACAAACATTTTTTCTCGTTGTTTCAGCATTATCTCACGGATATATCTAATCTCGTATCGTGCAGTTCTCAGCGATGAAGTTTCTCGAGAGGTACACCTCGCCGTAACGAGAATAAATTTTTCGCAAATATCGTGCACATCTCTTTCACACGTATATCGAGACAATACTGTAGATGTCGCACGAGATCAACATGGTGGTCGCTTCACCATGCGCTTATAATTTACATAATTTCATTATGCCGTGTCTTCGCGCGCACTGTGCGCAATATTCTGTGGTAGATACACTTGACACACGTCTCGGGTTTAATAATTAGATTTCCGAGAAAATTTTCATTTAAAAGTATGACATTTTCTAAATTATAATATTGTATGGAATTTCTATCTAACCGTCATGTTCCTTAACGAGAATTATCTCGGCGCGTATTCGTCAACGAAAATTAACAATATCCAAAGGGAAATGTCCAGAATGAAAATGAGGTTACACTATAAATATACAAACGCTGTTTAAGCACAAAAAAAAATCCATAATTGTAAATGAAGAATGAAAAGTCCTTGAAAGAATTACTGTTTCGTTGCACATTTTCAGTCACGTGTTAAGTTAATGTTGCTAACATTATTCACTTTTATTATTATCGCATCTTTATCGTAATGTTTTCAAATTTTCTTAATCGCGTGTACTAACTCTTAACAGAAAGGTATAAATTGCTAACGATTTGAAATGTATTGCTTCTTGCGTGTCATTAGCATTCTTATCACGTTTTAGCAAATATTTATATACAGCATTTTGTAAGGTAAAGTTACGCGGTGCATGGCAAATAATTTCTCATTCACCTTGTCCAGCGCATTGTTAGCGGAAAATTTTGTAATCTATATGTATACTCTGTTGCATGATATTTAAAAAAAGATTACTGCATACTTAGAAGTCACATTACGCAGATACATATTTTACTTATAAATACGTCATTCCCAGCCATTACTATTGTATCTAAATGGCGTTACACATATGGTAAAATTTATTCCATTGTATTATATTATATCGCTGCATCTTGTAATATATTATTAAAATTATTCGTTAACGTAATCTTGATATATTTGAAAATGAAACGCAACAGATATGAAAATTCTGTTCTATAGCGCTGAAATTAGAACAATAAAAAAAAATGGTAAAAGTAAAGAAACAAAATACGCTCCGCAGCGCGGCGACGATTGATGCAGGCTCGAGTATCGCGGTATGAACACCACCCACATTGACATCATGAATCGAATGTTCAAACTTTTTAATTTTCATTATTTTTTTATGGGACTTTCACTGACTTGTTTCTGACATTTTTCTGATTAAAACAAGACCAAACGCGTTTGGTCGCAAGGAAGGACAGCGCATCGGAAAGAAAGAGACGCGATCCGTATTTCATTCTGTCCTTCTCTATGTTCGGCTCTCTATTGAAGTCTCGCTCGGTGCTGTCGGCGCGATATCTAGACGCAGTCATAAATCAAAAAGCATATCCGGGCACGATATTAGTTCGCGAAAAACACGGCTGTTGGACTAGGAAGGAGCGTTTACCGTATTATTTTTCTGGTCAAAATGCGGAACGTCAAAGCGAAGTCGAAGTCTCCGTCCCCCCACCAACCCAACCACAAACCAACTTGGATTCAGTGTCGTCAGATTGAAGCAATCGTAGCTCGTGCGCGACAGGGATTGAGTGGTGTGAACGATGGTGAAATAGGATAGTGGAAGGGGAAAAGTAGGAGAGTACGTGGCGCCAGTTAACAAAGGTTTTTCGCAATTATCTCGGAAACTAAGTCGTTCGGTATGTTGTCAAGGACGACATACATATGTCATGGTCAAGGTCATCCGAGATGCCCCTCCTTAACGTGGTTTTTTGAAAAAAAACATATATTTCAACTTTAAACAAATATTGCGGGGTTATTATAAAAGATATTGAATTATTCTTTGCAGCAAAAATTTCTGTAGACTTTTCCGAATACAGTGATATCCAATATTAATAGATTATGAACGTTTAAACTGATTCTTTTAAGCTGTACAAGAAAAGTTTCTGCGCGTCTTCTTTCATACCTTATTTGGTAATTTGTGTAAAATATACAGGGTATTCGTGCTGGCGCTAACCAAATGAAAAAGTTACACCGTTTTTTGTACTTCATACTAATATTTTTAATCTACATTATTTAGTTAGAAATTAAGGTGATCTCCAATTTTTTTAATGGAATGCTACGTACGAGTTGATTCGCATACGACACAATGACCGGTAAGATGACACAAGAATGATGGAAACAGCCGTTTGAATTATTATTCATTGACACTGGACATAATGGGTCAGTCGGCCGCAATAAAAAATCATTTGAGAGGTGTTCGCGTTCACCGTGCAAGATGGGCTGGTGTTTTCATTAACATAGAATTCCACAGGTACAGTTGTGAGTCTGTCGGGTCGGGAACAACCGAACCGGGCTTGGATCACCTGGGTGTGTCAATAATCTTTTATTCTGTCCGCAACAATATCTTTTATGTCTTTATGGCACGAATAAACGGCACCGTCATCAAAATGCCCCTCAATTACATGCAATTACATTTATTGTTTAATTGTGGGCTTTTCCAAAAAGCACGCAATAAAAATACCGTTCATCCTCAGGAAATAAAAATGCTACTACTACAATGGTTACTACTACAAGTCGTCGCCATATAACCATGATTCATTTCTCTCTTAACCGTTGAATGGTGGATCCGTAAATATTTTACAAAATCGATTTATTTAATGAAATAGAAAATGAAATGTTGAGATTTATTATAATTGCACCGTCCAACATTCAAAAAACGTTTCGATTTTCACTATGCGATTCTTATAGAGTATATTGCGCCGAGACCGAGTCTGCCCTTCATTCTTCCCCTAGACGCACAGTTTTTATATGTAAGGGAATTGAAAAACTGATCGCTTTAATAAATCTTTACTATTCAATTTCTGTCTCATTAAATAAATTAATTCGGTTCTATAGAACTATTATATGCATTGATCATCTCTTAACTGCCTGAGGAATTTCATTTTGTAACACAGGAACCAATACTCAATTAATTACATTCCGCTTATAATTTTTTGCTCGAAGAATGGATCCAATGTACAGATTTAATTTTACATAGGACATTCGATGTTTATTATTTAGTGGGCTAAAATAACTCGTATGTTATTTGTTGTACGAAAAAATGTTTCGAACAAACGTTGCATGGTATTCTGGGGGACGTACGAAGGACAATACTTTTGTACCCAGAATTTGATACTCACACGCACGTGACTCTAATAATTTGATTAACCGCTGTAATAGACATGTATTTCAAGCGAGATGGCGCTATTACAATCGCCACGAGCAACCCTAAACACCGGAAACGAACGAGAGCCCCGTTCCATCGCAGTGTTTCGAACAGAGAGAAATTAATTGAATAAACTCGATCGAAATCGCGGCGGTGCGCGGTGTCGGTGACGGTGGCGTTGGCGGTGGCGGATGGTACACGGCGGCGGCTAGGACTGGAGATCAAAGATACAAAGAGTCCCGGTGATTCCTGGTGGATAAGACGCCTCTGGCGTCGGTGTCCCGTTGACAATAATCGGGAGTACGGTACGAATCGCGATCTAAAAGAGAATCACAATAGAGTTAATTAAACATCTCAATAGCAGACGGCTGCCCAAGGGTGATTAGGCATACTCCGCGTCGTGACACAGGGACACCGCCGGTGGCTATTGTACCCCTGCGCGCAGCAACGAGTCGCGCGGCCATAGAGAGAATGGGAAAGAGACAAGCGCGGAGGATGGACCGAGAAAGAGGAGTACGAGAAGCGTAGCCACCAGCGGAGGACCGGATGGCAAGAGACAGAGTCAGAGAGAGAGAGAAATGCTGGCTCCGGAAAGGGACGACGAGGAGAACGAACGGAGGTTGACAATAAGAGAACGAGCGAACGAAAGGGGAAGGAGGACGCCGAAGACCAAGCCAGCCTGTCCGAGACGAAGGAGAAAGAAGGAAACGAGAGAAGGCACAAGCAACAACACAATGCAGGTGACAGCACGCGCACCCCGCAGACCCTGTCCCGTCTCTTTTGTTCCTGGCGTTTCGTCGACTTTCTTCCCCCTGACGGCAAGACAACCGTGGTCGCTGCGGCGCGGCGCGGCGTCTCGGCCTCGTGTCGTGCTGAAATTGCTCAAATGGAAACGAGTGTGTCATTCTCGCTACGTCCGCCTGTCACTCGTCGCTGCGGCAACGTTCTCCTTTCTCACCCTCTCTACCCCTCCGCCCCCTCCCCGTTCCCTCTCTCTCGCTCGCTCTCTTCGTCGATCGCTTTCCCTCTCCCGCACTACTACCACCCCATTTATCCCCGGGTCTTTTGCTCACCTCCGTTTCGCCAGCCGCGGATAGCACGGCTGTCTATCGCCGCCGCTGACGTCTATGATTTAGGAGATTGACGAGCGACGGTACACCGCCGCGTGTCTTACTTTTTAATCGCACGGGCAATTGATTTCGAATTTTATCACACGACCGGCTCGCGCAACGGATTTCACTTATGCGCCGCGAACATTTACGTAACCTGCTCGCACAGTGCGTACTCGCACCCGGCGATTAGTAACATTACGCGTTATATATATTAGTAATTACTGGTACGCACGGTAATTGGCCGAGATTACTGGGACGCGGTTTCATAAATTTTCCTGGTATAATCGGAATCGATGTGTGTTTATTTTGTAATTGTAGAGTTTGTTGCGTTCGAGATGTATTTATCGGCGGGGGATCCGGGAGCGAGATTACCGAGGTCGTTTGCTGCGTATGTAAACATGACGTTTTTCGTACTTATTTATGCCATTGTCGGACACCAATCTGCAAGTCGTAAGGAGAAGCGAACGGTATCTTGTAAATATTTTTGGAACTCGAAATACATACTCGGCTTGTAATTAGCTCTCTTTTTATTTATCAGTGATATTTCTTTTTTATTGGACTACTTGTTAAATTGTACTCGCACACGTTAAAAGTATGTACCCATTCCTCGAGGTAATATTTTTTATGAGAATGGTAACGTGTTATTATGATACGCGGTAATGTTCGTGATAAAACTATAAAATGTTTTAATGCTACAATTATGATAACTAGGATTGCAGATGTGGAACGAAGCATGATAATTATTGGAGCGTCGCAGAAGCCTTCTATAAATAATTTGTAATTAAGTCGATTTCTTCTTTTAGTCGGTATAGTTTGTTTACTGTAAATGTAACGCGTGATATGATCTTGAATGACATTCAGCAATAATAGTTATTAAAGATGAACTATCAACGTCGGTATTTCAAAAAGGGTGGTTCCATTTCTTTTTTTTTTATTAAGGTGACTTTGTAAGGTAAAATTGTTAGCGGAAAATTTTGTAATCTATATGTATACTCTTTTGCAAGATATTCAAAAAAAGATTACTGTATACTTAGAAGTCACATTACGCAGATACATATTTTATTTGTAAATACGTCATTCCAAGCCATGTCTATTGTATTCAAATAACGTTATACATATGGTAAAATTTTTTCCATAGTATTATATTAGGGGGACCGAAAAGTAATCCAAATTTTTTTTGCTGGCGAAAAAGATTTATTTATTAAATAAAATCTTAAGTACTAATCAACAAAATAATTTCCCTCATTTTCCGACACTTTTTGCCAACGTGAAGACAATTGTTCGATCTCTTTTTAAACAAGACCTTCGACACGAACTAACCGTGAATGAGCTCATCAAAGAAATTTTGATTACTTTTCGATCCCCCTAATGTTATATCGTTACATCTTGTAATATAATATTAAAATTACGTGGATGTACGAGGTAAACTTGCATATTCTGTGTGTTAAATTAGAACTACATCTACGTGTTATCGGATAAACAACCTACCAAAATATAAAATTCCGTAAATGGTAATTTTCCAAATACCTTCGAAGAGAAGATAAAAGATTGTCTGCACCGTGAATAGATGTTTTCAATAAAATTAGTCTGTCAGAAGTAGCTAATGGCGGACGGTATCAGCGTCGATCGGGCGGCCCGGAAACTTTACAGGCGTGTAGCGTATACGGTTAAACAACAGATTTTGAAGATTGAACAAGCACGGATATCCGTGAGTCGGTCATCGCGTAAAAAGTGAAACCCTCGGTCTAAATTATTGTCCCCCGGCGATGAAAGATAGGAAGGTGCAGAGCGGACGAGGGTCCGGAGATAAGTATCGGCCGTCGCGCGTCTCATTCAAGCCGGCAAACAACGTTCGTTGTCAACGTGGTAGGTAGCGTGTTAGGCGACGATATACACGCGTTCCGTTAGTCCGCCGGTCAGAAACAAATGGACATCCTGATTCGTGACTACTGTTCGTTCGCTGACTTATAATTGTTAGATTCCCGATTTGATGCATGATAAAAGTCGAACGACCGAGTCGATCCCCGTCGAAGATACATAATATTTCAAAGGCGGCAGTTTTCGAAACAAACACCCCCGGAATCCTGTTTCCGACAGCTCCAGGAAAGGCTGAACAAAACAAAATGAATCTTGACGCGTTCACGATCGCCTGAAATTTCGAGGTGGCGTTATCACGGAAGAAATAGACCGTCTCGACATTTTATATGGAAAGATGGGGCTGCTCAAGATACGGCGAATCCAGAAAGTATTTGAACACTAAATTTCGAATTCTGGAGAAATCGTCGACATTTAAACTGTGATTATTTCGTTTAAAACAATAGTACAACGATAAACCCATCATTCATTTTAGCGTAAGACGATATGGCACGACGTAACAGATGGAAATCCGACGACACGTATTCTCTCGAAAATGTTACCAATTGAAGCACTTTTCAAAACATTGAAAAATTTTTTTTCGTGAATAAATCTTCCGCAGATTTGGAAATTGAAGTTTCCCCTTCGCAACGACACAAAGAAACCTCATGTACGATTTTTTTAGTCGTTTTAGTGATGTTTAAATGTAGGGTGTGTAGCCAACTTTACAATAAAAAAAAAAACGCATTGACAATAGTACCTCAACGGTAATGTGGAAACCTATTTGTACGGGTGTGTTGGTAATTCGCCACGAATATCGTCTATGCTCCATATGGTACGAGCCCGAGCTGCCTCGAGAACTACGGCCGCCGCGGGGAGCGAGGCGCGCGGCCAGGTAAAGAAGGCGTAGCCCTCGAAAACTGGCCGTCGGGAGTAACTAAATCCGAGCCCCGGTCTATGCGGTACGAGCCCGAGCTGCCTCGAGAACTACGGCCGCCGCGGGGTGCGAGACGCGCGGCCGGGTAGAGGAGGCGTAGCCCTCGAAAATTGGCCGTCCCGATCAACTAAATCCGAGCCCTGACATAAGGTACGCCACGAGGGTTTCGCATCACCGAACTTGGACCCCATTTTTGTTCCATAAACCAGTGAAAAAAAATCGTACAACAACTTTTAAAACGTCATTGTAAAGAGGAGGCTTCAAACTTTAAATTTGTGGAAAGTTCATTCATAAAAAAAAATGTTTAATATTTTGACAGTGCTTTCAATTTATAGCATTTTTGAGGAAAAATGGGTCCTCGGTTTCTCGCCTGCTGCATCATGTAGAAACACCTTCGAGGAAAATGAATAATGGCGTACAAAAGTAGAATCTTCAAGCTTTGGAACGAGTCCAAGTTTATTCCTCTACGATTGTTTTTTACAAAATTACAACAGATTAAATATCTTCGATATCTCGAGAATCAGACATTTCGTGTCACACTCTTTCCGGATCCACTTCATGTACCGAGGATGTGTTTTGAACGGCTAGGTAATTAGCAGCCTTTACTCGATAAATGTTAGCGGAAGAACTATAACTCAGCATTTGCCCAGTAAATGTTAGCACAATCTTGCGTACAGGATCTCTTGTTATGACTGCGGAACTTCGCGCAGAATTTTCTACATCTGTTGCAAGAAATACAAATTTATTTCTTGTGTCATTTTAAGAGTGCGAAAATAATATCTCACTGTAATTAATCTTTTTATCGTTTCAAATTGTAGCTACGAGAAATGAAAATGAGTAAAGAAAATTTAAAACAATAAGAATATTCAATGAATTTAAAAATACATACTGTAAGAAAACTAACTAAGAAAAGAAATACATAGATGTACGTGTAGTTCGTATATTTTGTAACGAATCCAGATAATTTTTATTCGCAGTCTAGTCGTAAAGTCATAAAATCCGTAATCTAGTTATGAGACGCGCTAAAAGACTTGACATTTGTTTGAACATGTAATATACCTAAGTGCATACGTATAGATGCATGTATTTCGAAGAAGATTATACAGTGTATCCCGCAACATCTGCAAACATTTTTGCTATCGCTTGATGTTTTATATTGTAGGAAAAGAAGTGTTATCAACTGGGATGAGTTATTAGCTGGAAAGCAAGTATTTATCTTATTTATTCTGACTTATGCGAAAATAATTGGCATAAGTATCTTACTCGAATGTAACGAGAATAAAATGGTATGCGAGAAGAATTATCATTGTGGATTAACATGTGTAGTTTTTATCCATTCGATAACCTGCGTTTTATAGTACAGATGATAAATAAAGTAAAGATCTTACAAAAGAAATTAATTTCAAATAATTTATAATTTCATATTTCCAATTTATATCTCGTTATTCAATTTGTTTTATATGAATCTATATTTTAATTAAAAATATCGAAAATTAACAAAAAGATCGAAAAAAGGATATCGTCATTGATGTATATGTATATTTTTGTTTGTAGAATAAGCAATCAAATACAAAAATATAATATCGAGCTGTACTTAAACCTTCGTTCATTTAAACTTTAAATTAGCAAATAGCTTTAAGACAAAGAAGTATTCTCAGAATGAATTCGCAACGCATATTGAGAAATTGTTTTATTACCACAGAGGAAACGAGTAAACGCTGTTGATATCTGCATGACGTCATCATTCTACGCGTTCACGTGGGTGTAGTCATTAGTCATGCAATATAAATGCCATAAAAATAAATTTTTCAAAGGTAATAAAAAATGTCGCGTCGATACTTTAATTCAAACTGGACTTTGGACAGCAGTACATATATGCAACAACGCATTTTAAACCTCGGAATATCATTTTTAAAACTGCATCAATGCATTTCTTCTTTTTGAGATTGTTAAACTGAGGCACGTTCTTGCAAATGGAAAACATTATACATCATTATATATATATATATAATTATCGAATTAAAATAACCTCTTTGCAAACGGTTCGGACATTGTTGAATAGTACATAATACAAATTTCTCTAAAAATGATTAGAAAAAAATTTGTATTATACCGAAGTTATTGGAGCCATTTGCATCAATAAGAGATCTTGGTTAGGATATTAAAAATACATAAAAATAAGACGATCTTTGTATCGGTATAATAGATAGCAAAATAGCAGCAGATACAGCGCTATAACGACTCTTCGGTATCTTTCCGTCTTGCTCATTATAATTTTGTACGTTCACGCTTAGGCATAAAACGCGCAGTCTAGCAATTATAAAATGATTATCTCGATTCGAAAAATAGGAGAAACGTTGAAGATGACGGTGGTAATTTCTTGTTCGAGGGTTGTAAGCGATCAATTTCCTGGAGAGTTTACGGAGCACGGGGCAACTGTAAAAATCCACGTGGATCTCGCTCACCGCGCATTATGTAATACCGTTCCAGTTCGGAATTAACAGGAGGGTAATATGTCACTCCCGACTTCGCTCAGAATTTCGGAAGAGCCGTGTGTAATCGGAGACGACATCCCGTCTGCGACGGTACAAGTCCTGGCGTCTCGTCACTCGGCCGTCTGCTTTCAACACGATGCCCGTCTCTCATTCGACGCTAGACATCGCCTCCCGCACTCTCGACCAATACGTCGACTCCCCGTACCCGAGAAACCATTGGAACATGAAAACCTATCGTGACAGCCGATCCTAACTGTTTCACGCTACTTGCGGACAGGAAACACGACGCGCTTATTATGCGAATTAATTGACCAGAGCGTAATCTTGCCTCCCCGGTACGTTCTTACGAATATCTGAAACCGAATAACGGGACACGCTCGCTGTCTATTAGACGGGGGAAAAATACAGCTAACAACGGAAATCCGCTAAACGCGGCGAGTACCTGAACCTCGCAACGTGCTTTTTTTTCAAACGCAAACTATGTACCAAGGGTTTTCGAACCCGACTTCGGGAAATACATTTTCTGACCATTCTATCGCTGACCGAATAGTAATGACGGATAAGCATCTCCGACGTCGAGCAGATTTTTCAAGATATTTCTGCTGCACTCTTCACAAACAATTTCCGCTTTGATGTTATATTTAGTAGACGTCACTGTCTTCCACCATTTATTTATCTATGGAGCATCGGTGGCACAGTACTTCCATATCTTCAGCTACTTCTTACAATAAACTAACGGTATAAATTTTGTACATTACTTGTAATTTACAGAAGCTAAATAGAAATTTCCTTTTTCGTTAATGATTTTAATTTAAAAAAAAAAGAAATCTTTTAATCTATCTACCGTTTTAAATTTCACCTAGGTATGTTTTACTGAAAACTTATAACAAAATATAACAAAATAAGGTGAAGGAAAATATATTTTTTATTTGGCCATTAAAATGTACTACTAAAAATGTTTGATCGAGCATTACATTTTGTAATGTTCATGAAGTATTGTAGCTAGATATCGGATTTTATACACTTATGAGAAAAATGAGTAGGTGTAATCTGAAATAGTAAAAATATTAGAATAAACCTTATATGGTTTAAGGCAATAAATAAATAATAATAATAATAATACTGTTATATTATTTTCAACCTATTAAACGCATTAAGAAAGAAAATGAATGTCTATTTCACTCGAATTTGTTGCAATTCGTATAGACAATTTTTATTTTGCATAAAGATCCTAGTTCACTATTATTACATTTTCACATGGTATTTTTAGACGACTTTTAGACGACGATTAAATTATAAAATTGCGATCGTGCAGTTTTCAATATCCTCTGACATCATCAGAACGAAACACGTTTCAAACGCAACAATATTTCCCGGAATCGCGCGTTCGCAAATAAATCTTCTCTTGATAAACGTTAAATGATTTCGGGACGAAAGTATTAAAAACAATTTGTTAGCTCCGGGTGGCCGATGAAAAAGGAGAAAAACATTGCGGAAGATAGACGCGCACTGTTTTATAGAAATATATTTCAAACGGAACTCGTCTCCATTTTTCGCGGGGAACGGCGAAATGTTCGGTAGCTGATAAATCACGACTGTCATACGCCAGGTGTCGTACATCAGGACGAAAATGCGTTCCACGTCGTCGGCGACGTCATGTCTACTACGCGGAATCCGCTTTTACGCGCATCCCAACGACAAATACAAATTACACGGGAACTCACGAGGCACCCGTGTTTTACGCCTTGGCAGACGCGATTCTCGGGATCCGCAATGGAGTAGAAGAGTAGTCGTTCCCTCTGTTACCGTCTCTCTCTCACTCTCTCTCTCTCTCTCTCTTCTCACCTCTATTTTCCCCTCTGTCCCACTCTTTCTGCTTCCGCGTCTGTACCTTCAAATACACCTGACGGTTGCGCGGGTGCGAGATTTGTACATGTGCCGCGAACGATACGTCACCCTCCTACAATTTTATTCAACCCTTATAAGTATCGAGACTTATACGCGTGCATAATTCAACGGAGAACTTTGCGGACGTCAATGTGTCATAGGGTACACGGATATTTTTTACGGACACCCGCACACTCGCGCGTACTTCTCGAGGCTGATGTGTGCATTACGGAACCTGAAGATCGTATGAAAATTACTTTATATTTTTTGGTATATGTGTACCTATTCGTTGGAACAAAAAATAACACAAAGAGGCATTACTCTGAACATCAATATACATTAATTGTAAGTTTTTTTTTCTTTTATATTCGTACGAGGACAACATTTGATATAAAATTACATTTTTTAGTTTTGCAGTGAAAACTGATAAAAATACATTTTTCGTGGTGTTACTAGTTTTGGGCATACCTGTATGTATAACATGCTCTGTACACAAGGTGTCCCACGTAACACTTTCCACGATTTTTCAAGTACTTGCGATAATCTGAAAAAAGAATATTTTCAACAAAAGTTGATCGGTTCTCGATCGGCTATATATTGCAACATAAAAAAATTGGAAAACTTTTTCCGATAATTTTCAAGGTCACCGCTTTCATTTTTTTAAATGGCACTTTGTATTTTTGACTTCCTATCCCACTGTTTCCATTTCCGCGTCTGTACCTTCAAATACACCTGACGGTTTGCGCGGGTGGATGATTTGTTCGTGCGCCGCGAACGATACGTCACCCGGCTCCAATTTTATTCAACCCTTATAAGTATCGAGACTTCTACGCGTGCATAATTCACCGGAGAATTCTGCGGATGTCAATGTGTCATCGTGTACACGGGTATTTTTTACGGGTCGCACACAGCCACGCGTACTTTTCGAAGCAGACGTATGCACGCGCATACATACAATACGTGGCGGAGCGTGTGCGCGAGTATGTTTGGCGTACGTATCAGACGGCGTGTTCTTGACTATGCTGCCACCACGGTTTATACGCCAATCTCTCGCCCCGTTACCCTCGGTCTGGCCGTGGCTGTGCGGTCGTGTGAAGCTTACGACTCTTGTACGGCTCGTCTCTCCTCATCAAAGAACCACGTTGTGCCGACGCGGCGAGCAACACCCGTACAACTCGGTGTATAAACAACATTTACCCATGGACAACACACGTGCGTTTGTCGTATTTCAAAACCCGACGGTTCGCGTTCCTCTACCCCGAGGGGCTCGAGTCGCCAGTAATTTCAGCGTTGTACCGTGTGCCGACTTTGAAGGCGGCCGGTGTAAAAATGCGCGTAAAAAACTGTTAATGCTTGTACATGTTGCGCCCGGCTCCCGCCGCTATGTGTATTTCATTAGCGTGTGTCACGCCGTTCGAAATTTTAGGGTGAAAATTCACGGACTCGCCGCGCCGCGCCGCGCCGCGCCGCTTCCGCTCTTTTGCTTTATTCGATACCGTAGATACGAAATTAGGATTTCAACGTCGTTTAACGACGAGTTTTCAACGAAATTTCGACAATTAATCGCTGCGAATCGATATCCGTCGATTCTTCCCGTGTTTCACGTGTACTTTCCGATAGAAATCCATTTTCCCCCCATTTTCCATCGATGGTTGCGCGTGATTGGAAAAAGGTTATTACAGCGCGTATCATAAATATGCCAACCCTTTATACAGTCAAAAATGTCCCCGTACACGTTTTAAAGCGGAATAACTTTTCAGTAATGAGTCCAAAAGATTTCAGATTTTTGTATGACACTAGAAGGATTACTGTACTGGCTGATGTGGAAAAAAGACCTTCGAAAAATTACAATTGATTAGAAGTACGAAGAAAATAATAATAGCTGCTTTTTACAACAGCGTTATCTATGATGAAAATTTATAGAATATATTACGTAGATTCATGTTAGTTGTACACATTCGAAATGATTGTCTAGTTATAAACCGTCTTATAGGTAAACATGTACTTATTTAAGAAATTTGAACGATTAAATTATACAGTCTAATGCTATTAAAATAAATTAATAAATAAACGACGTCCATGTAGTTTTGACCAGGGGTGTACCTAAGCGTACTATGCATGTACGACTCTTTAACCTTTCTCTCTTTGCAACATGAAGTCATAGTGCAATACTGTATTATTATACGTACGTTGGAGGTTGGCGTATTCGATCGCATAACTCAACAAACAGAAGCAGTAACTAGTAATCGTATGACTATAGAAGAAACAAGAAGATTGATACCGTGGATGAACGTCGTGAATAAACTAATAGCAATTAGAAGTTCGATAAGAACTTTGTAAGAATAGAGAAAGACGTACAGTGGATCCAAGAAGTATTTCAACGCTAAATAGCCGATTCTCGAAAAATTGCCAATGTTTAAACAGTAATAATTTCGTAAAAAATGACTACACATTTTTAATCTCCATAAAGATTTGCAGTGTAAATGTAAGGCCCATTTATCCTGTGTCCATTCACCGAATAGATTCGCCGCATGTGCTAAAAAGATTTCTCACAACCGATACAGGAAATTTTTATTTTGCATAAAGATTTGCAGCCCAGAAATAATGCACAGTTACCTCGTGTTCATTCACCGGATGGGTCCCCGTATGTGTGAAAAAGTTCGGAAATAAAAGCATGTCGTTGTAGGATGTCGTTAGAGCTACGATTTCCGTGCTAATAGTTACGACACGTTGTTCGCTCTATAACTCATCGCGGATGTGCGAAGCAATTTAACGGTTCGCGATCATAGTGGAGCCGATAGTCGAGTACAGTGGACCGGCGAAAAGAAACGTATCATCAGGCCCACCTATTTTAATAACACGATTTCAATAGGGCGTCCGTTCGCCGGCATTGTCATTACGCGGTGGCCGGTTGGGTCCTTTCGCCCGAAATAATTAGCGGTCCCAAGACTTGTCCCAGAAGAGCGGATTGGAACGTAAACGGTAATGGCAGGGTGCCCTCCCTGATAATTCCGGCAAGGACGAAACCGCCGAACGAATTCGACCGGGAAATAAGGGAATTAGTCATAGACGAGCGACGACGTAACGTCGTCCACGATACCCTCGAGGCATCGACATGCTAACCACCGTAACGATTCACGGCGCCAGATAAATAGAGGGCACCGAAGGCCGACTTTTCGGAAATAAAATTACGAAATTGAGGGTGCCAGTATCCCCGCGCCCCCAATCCGCAGTCTAGCCCCCCTTATTGCGGCCTAACGCGAGCTGATTTATTGCGAGCATTGCCGTTTTTCACATTCGAAGCGATGAGGCAGTCCCAAGCTGCATTACGGGCCATTTTCTCCTATACAGTGACTTCCATTAATATTCGGATGCTCTTAAAAAAGTAATAACTTTTTTCATGTTCGACCATACAATTTGAACTTTTTCAAAAGTTAGAGCAATTAGTTAACCACACGATGAGAAAAGAAATTTTTGAAGAAATTGCAATTGGTCGGAATTGTAGGAGAAATACTAATAGTTGCATTTTACCACTTTTTCATGCGGGTCTGTTGTGAAAATTTAAAAAAATACGTTTTTTAGATCTGTGTCGATTATAATGCATTGTAAAAGTTTCATCGAAATCGACTGATACGGTGAAACGACAGGCATTGAAAGATGTAAGAATCTTTGGATTTATTGCAGTTAGAAATTGAAAATCGTGAAAAATTGCAACTTATCGTCCAACGGCAATTCGACTATAATCATATGATCAAACATCATTTATAATAATCATTTGATAAGAAAATTATTTAATATACTCGTATCAAAAACTGTCACAAAGAGAACAACGCTTATATAATAACGAAACAAAATTACATAACAAGATCACCGTCGTATCTCTTATTATCCAATTTGAAAATATTCAACGTTCATACCTCTCACGGTGTGGATTAATTGATTATCTTTCAATCGTTTATCAGATTGAACATGTTAAATCACCTAATCCCCGTAAATGTACAAGTGAATAAATAGTGTGCATACGCAAACATGACCACAAATCTTTCCATTCGAAAATATGTATAATCAATTTCTATAAAGATCAATCGATTTATGATAAAAAGATCAATTGATAAATGAAAAAAATACGTGGCTTTACGTACGTCTGTTATTAGTTTCATAAGTCATTACAGGATTGCTATCAGTACCATTTGATTGATACTATAAAAGATGTTACGAATCGTTTACGTAATAAAGTTAAAAATTGTTAGGCTTATGAACATTCTTCACAATTTAAGAAACATTGGAAACACATATTACTATCGAAAATAATTATTCGCAGTACATACATAGTTTCCCAATAAATAGCATTCCAATTCTAACTAACATTTATTTATTTATTCATTCGCAGAGATTAATCACATATTTCAGTAACACCCTGTATATGGATTCCCATTGAATACATGGTTCCAGATTGTATTGACGTTTTTATAAACGTATTAAATTTTCGGAGTTGTGAAGCTGTCGTTCGGTATTTTGCGGAAGACAAATAACTCTCAGGAAATAAATTTATTGATACCGCCTTATAGTTTAAAAAATTGCACATTCATCGCACAAGCTATAGTACAGATTTATTATATTAGAATAAATCTAAATTTTCCCTTTTCTCGTTGCAATGCTACACGGAGATATGTCTATCTGTATTTTTTTATTATTATGGCTAATTAATGTATTTAATAGTTGTTACTTTCACGTATTTAACCCAGGTAACCTCTATACATACATATAACATTGCATTTATATTCCTGAAAATTGCTATGCCATGCAAATTCAGATTACACAAAATAAAAAGTTAACATGAAAGCAAGGTTGGTTTTCAAAAATTACAAAAAGTGCCTACTGGTCTTTTATTATTATTGTTATTTACGCGACAGAACGAATAACAGAATAAAACACAAAAATTCTTACACATTCATACTCTTGCATCGGTATTCCCTGATTGCATTTTATAAGATTAGCTGTTAGCCTCTTATTTATTAGCACACTGGACAATTTTTTAAATAACGTAAATTAAAACAAGCGAAAAAATGTTCGGTAAAGTACAAAAAAATTAGATAGTTATTCGATATTTTATTATTTAAATTTATTTAATTTATATAATTAAATCGGATATTGGTCAAGTTAAAATGTTGTTAAAATAATAAGAATTCGGATAAATCGTGCCATAACGTAACGCGACAGAACATACATATAATGTTCACGGTAGCATATAAAAAAAACTCGTAGAAGAATGTTAAAGATGTCGACGCGCCGCAGAAAATTTACATGCCGCTGCGAAACGCCATTGTAATGTTATGTTCTCCATATTTTTTTTTTCCTCTCCGTCCCACGTTTTTATCCGGCGTTTTCGAGAAAATCTGTACGCAGATCTGGCTGCGAACATAAAAATGCAGGTCGTGCACGCTTGCGCGTTGGCTGGGTGACCCGACATGGGTGTTTTATGGCCGACAGCTTTGTGTGTTCCGAGTAGGCATTATTTTTCCTTCTAAACTCCGTTATACCTGGAACAATGGAGAGATTAAAACATAAAATATGATCCCCGGGGTATAGTTTGGGAGTGGGGATCGGAGGATGGCGGTGTACAGCGCCTATAATAAATTTGGTATACCTGAGGCTCTCCCTTTCGAATGACCCTTTTTTTTCGACAGGTGCGACGTAGCGATACCCGAGGATCCATTGACTTAACAGCTTGGAATATTTTAATTTTCTATCTATCAGATATATCCTAGGCTACTAGTAATAGACTACGCTGCCGGACAAAAGTATAATCGCACGTACTAAGATTCACGTGATTTTAATCTATCGTCACATTGCCACGGAAATTTGTTTCACTAATAATTTTATGGATCTTTCGATAAGTCCATTAGTCCAATTTTACGACTTCTGTTTGGGATTTTTGATACTTGCGGCACTGAACATTGTTTATTTTTTAGTTTCGATACGGTTATATACTATTATATACTTTATTATCTCATATACATATTTTATTACTAGACTCCGGGCCTTTACGCACAATAAAAAGTTTGTTACTGCATGACAAAGGACCTAAATACATATAAATGTATATTTTTCACTAATAAATTTGAATGTAGTGAAAATAAAGTATTCTAATCTTTTCACTGTTTTAAATTGCATCCACTCATTTTTATTATAAATGCGTGTAGTCGTTACACATTTTATTAACCGCGATCGATATTTATACAACTGAGATTTTGTGCTTGTGCTACGATTTTGTCCCGCAGTGTACCGATGTTTACGCAAATTTTTAGTTTTCTGTTCAAATATTCTAGAACTCAAATCAAATTACATATATTACGTCAACAGTTTTCTAGAATGTAAAATTCTATAGTTATTTTATATTTTTTTTAAACATATTACCTAACGACGACATTATTTATTAAATTATGGCTCGATTACGACTGTTTCCAAAAGCGAACTGTTGAAGATAAATATTCAAACGATACAAGAAGTGACGTATAAACATTATGCATGCAATTTAATAACGATTAATGCGGTATTCTAATTTTTATTATAAAAAATGACATGATTTACACGAAGAATCTCACGTTGCATACAAGAAATATGATTTATAATTCTGCTATTCAACGCTCGACAACGTTTTATTCATGTTTATAAGTGCATACATAAATGCGCCGCGTTTTAGATAATTAAGAATTATGGAAATGTTAGAATACTAAGCAGTCAATAAAGTAGCCTAATTAACCTTGACAATTCAAGGAATTATTTATGCACCAATGATATACCATTGTTACCTCGGCTATTATATGACGTAAATAAAAGAATTAATTTTCTTAATCGACCGTCTTCTAGTACCTATAAAATTATTTATCCGTTTTTTTCTTTAATTTCAGGGAAGGCTCCGCTAACGAGTTGCCACGACTCATCTTTCGGATCGTTCTGTATCGTCTAATGAGAATATTAAGTAACTTTTTCAACCGCCCGTTTAATCGATAAGCCGCCATTATTGATTGACACTGATAAAACTATTTGATCGGTCGTATGTACAAACTAGACCAAGAACAGGGTCGATTGACATACTGTCACCTCGCCTGTTGTCTCAATTAAGTTGTTATTCGAGTCAATCGAGCAACGTGGTTATTACCTGATGCTATTTATACGCACGTACTTACACTTATTAACATCATAATCGCCAGTTATAATTACAGACACGTAATTCGCCGTACCAATTTTTTTTAAAACCTGTACACATCAGCGCAAGTATACATTTCATTTTATGTTAACTCCTTTTATGCGAAACAACTTCTGCTTTCCACTTGGAAGACTAAAATATTACCAAAAAATTCGCATACGCATATAATATACAGGGTGTATAGAAATTACATGTCGCGATTCTACAACCTCGGTTTGATGGGAATTTCTTACAAAACAGGTGCAGCAGAATTACCTTCGACCTTCAATTTCAAGGTGAAAAGGTCAACAATTTTTTTATTGCATTGTATTCTATTCATCGTAAGGATAGAAAGTGCAACAGGAACCATCGGTCGGAGCTCAATCATTCTCGTAAACAATTATGGTAAAGTTTTTTCATTGTCAAACTTATTTATATTTTTATATTATTTTTATTATTATTTATATTTTTATATTTTATAGAATCATTCTTGATGAAGCTGTTGGAAATTATTTCTTTGCGCTCAATATATGGAGAATATAATATAAATAAAATCAGTTTAACAATGAAAAACTTTATCTTACTTTTGACCGTGAATTTTGCAGTAGCTTTCTTACATCAATTTCCACCAAACCGAGAGTGTAGAATCACCCTATGTTAGTCGCGGCGTAATAATTTCTGTACACCCTGTACATATTGCATGCATTTTAATTGGTCGAAGCATAACCGAAATAATTAATAATCGTGTACAATTGAAACTTTAATACGTAGGCTAATGCAAATTCACATTTTTATCGATCAATTTACACAACCGGAAACGGACAGTGTGTTTTAATTACATACTCCGTGAAGCATTTTATTACATTGAAAGTAATGTAACGTATGCATTAAACGTTATGATATTTCTTATTGAATGTTTTACACGCGCACGGGCAATTTATCCATACGCGTTCACAGTCAATATACATATTAACTCGATTCCTGTCTTCAATATTCACAGAAAAAGAAACTGCTGTTAGCCTCCTATTTCGTAATTAATATTAATGCTCGAGCAACAAGAAATGAGGTGAAATCGCGTCGGTTTCGAAAAGTTAGTATTTCAAAGATACCTTAAAAGATATAATGCAACACGCTCGTAAATTGAAACCTCACCGTAAAAAAAAAATATTTTACGACACATCCGATTTCTATAAATTTAAGCAGCTTTGAAACCATGCGTATTTCACGGATACACGACAAGGGGTCTCGTAAAATGCAATGTGTTTTAATCAAAACGCCACATAATGATATCGACTATATGCGATAGCTAATTTATTTAATATTCGTCGCGACAGCGGTAAACGATTCATACATGAAATAATCATTAAACGTATCTCCATTTAATTGTGCGTCTTAAATGTATGGTTGTCAATTAAATTCCACAAAAACATAAGACCACTAACATTTAGTTGCATAAATACAGACCGTTATTTAAACTTTTTTACAAGACACTTTATATCAAGAATATACATACGTATACATAGGTATTTCACATACCTATTTCAAATTTATTGATTCCAATACTTATTTTGCATTAGCATTTTCTACCAACCATACGAAGGTGTAAACGCGCATAGTGCACAGTCAGTGTCGCCAGATGAGGGGAGGGAGCACAAATTGAGGGGAAAAAGTTACCCTCTCTCTACCAATACAACTAATAATACCAATCAACTTGGACAATTTTTATTTTGCATACAAATCCACAGTTTATTGATCAGTAAACCGCGGATTTTTATGCATTTATGACTTGTAAAAATTTTCAAAAAATATTAGAACATGATTTTTATTTATTAGAAAACTACGAACAGTACTACCACTGAAAATAAGACTACACGATTCCACTTTCTTAAAATTTGCATAGAAAAATTGAAAATTGCGTACAGATCCATACCGAAGCATATGGGAGATGCGAATATCGGCGCTCGGAAAACAGAAGACGCCAATCGACATCTCCCGTCCCCTCAGCCTATTCGTCAAAAAGCGCAGCCACAGGAATAGCAGGCGAAGCGGCGAGCCCCGCGTCGCGCCGCGCGCCACCGACGGACGTGCCATAACATTCCGAAGGAAAAGTAAATTTATTTGGCAGTGAAACCCGAGCTAACCGTTCCGTAAATTCAATCCGGAAGAATCACGTGAATCCGGTAAGTTGAAAGGGGCGATGAGATAACAGGAAAAGTGGGCTCACGCGATCACAGGGGAGGAGAGAGAAAGAGAAAGAATGAGAGAGGGGTGGGTAGGGAGAGAGTGCGGCGCGGCAGAGCAGAATCGAAACAACCAAAAGTGGTCGTTCAAGAGAAGGAAAGCATCCTATTAGGCGATTCGTTTTTCCATAAAAGCGAATGTCTTTTGGCCAGCGGTGAAGATAGTTGGCAATGGCGGCTGGTCCGGGTCGCGACCGCGTCGCATCGCCGCGCGCTGCACCGCGCCGCGCCGCGCCGCGCCGGACCGAGGACGCTCTTGTATTTGTCGAATACGAAGTCACGTACAGAATACATTATCGGGAGGAATACGGTCTATGCATGTGAAGGCTGAAAAGCAGGCAAGCAGGCAGGCAGGCAGGCAGGCAGGCAGGCGGACAGACGGGCAAACGGACGAACGAACGGACGGGTGGGTGACTATATTGATTGTGTAGCCGGCTGACAGCGACAGTGACATATGTCACCGAGGCTTCTCGTTATCGCTGATTTAAACATGAGGCAACGAGGCCCTTGCCGAGTTGTCTGCGCTGCACCAGCTTCGTATTTCTGTCTACGTCTCCATCTTTTCCTTCTACCACCCCTCTGTTATTATTATTGCCACACATAGCTCTTTTCTTTTTTTTTTTTTATTCTTTTTTCTTATACGCTGTTTCCCGGATCAATGTATATTAACCGTCACCGTCGCCGGAAGTCCGACGACGCCACCATTCTGATCAGCGCGAAACGATATCAGAAAATGTTACAAGCCCACAGCGCACAATGGCCGCATTGTTACCCGAATGATCCTTCCTATTATTATCGCTTTCACACTGTATAATAATGCACCCGCCCTACCGTTTCCCACGTACCCACCGCTGTCGACGACCAACAATCGTCCGCATTTAGATTTCGTTGATTCAGAAATTTCTTATAACGTTGTACATACTTCGTAGTCTTGACCCTACGACGACGAAGCCTGGGTTCCGACTAATTAGTCGGATCAACCGCTGCCGCGTTAGGAACAACAGATGGATCAACGTTTCTACACGAAGTGCCGTAAAACCGATCATATTAACGCATTGCTTCAAATTTCTTTTGTTTCCGCGTAGCGACCGTAATCCCCACCTCGGGTTCCACAACGTTGAATACCTTGCGGTGAGAGTAACTACCGTTTTCTTTCGATATAAGACGATGGCTCGGGACACGGTTTTCGACGTATTGCGGATGAGCGTGCCACTCGGCTTGACATTGTTCGTCAGTGGCCCGAAAATTTATGGGTCCCATAAAGCTGTCCGGCAGATCATAAAGTGGTCAGCGGTGTATAACGGTATCTTTCGTTGGAAAAGGATAGATTTTTGTTGTTGCGAATCAAACACCGTCATTTTATATTGAAAGAAAACAGTAGTACATATGCAACGATCGAAAGCTGGGTGCGATAAACGAGGTTGCAACTAGCGAGGTTCTACTGTACCTTCGTAAATATCAAAAAATTTGTAATAAATGTCCCAAAAAGTTGATTCTTTTAAATAACAATTTCAAAAGAACTTACTACACTATATCCATATAATTTGCTATATTATCGAAATTGTTGTCGCCGTTGGATAAACAGGGTTAAAGAGTATCGATACATATATTGTCACGAACCTATTGTAATTGTTAAAGGTAATAAAAATTCGCACTATAATTCTAATAATTATTAGATAATTGTCGGTATAGTATTCTTAACTACGAATCTGTTGTAGCAATCGAGCTTCTTGTTGTAAATCAATTGTCGAGCGAACATAAAGTCGCCAGCGGTCTAGTTACGTGTAATGCGTTGAAACAGTTGCATACGAAAGCAACGACATGCACATAATCACGTAGCGCCCCTGTCATCCTGTGCCTCGAGTTCGGTATATAAGAAATAAGGGGTGAAATGCAGGGAAAGAAAGAAGACTGCTATGATTTATTACCGGCCGCAAATTCTGTTTCTCCTCTGTGCACGCCAACCGCGTTTGCGTTCATCTATCTTTTTCCCTTTCACGGCTTACCGAGCAACTTTTCCCCAGCGTTCTCTCTTCCCCTCTTCTCCTTCATTCACCCCCTTTGTTCCGCGTCATCTCTCAAAGTGACCGACTGCCTCCTTTATTATCCGGCTGTCAGCATTTTTACAGTTTTATCCAGCGTTCTAGTATCTATTGTCCCCGAAACGAATTCGTATGGTCACAATACGTCACGAGGGACGACTATCCTGAAGTATTACCGCGGTATTGTTAAGTCCCGGCGAAAATGGCGATGATGTTTGAAAAGCTATTGCGGTTTAATGGTTGATTCAAATTGATACACGGGTTATAAATTACGAAGCGGCGCGCCGCGATCTTTCTTTCAGATTCGGAGATTGAAAATTCGAGGCAGCTGCCTGCCACTTCTAATCCGGCGCATGCATTTCAATGCGAAACCGATGTTAAATGTTCCGTGGAAAATTTTCAGTGCGACGGCTGATTGGTTTCATAAAATACCCAGCATTCTCCGAGGTACACCGCTTTTCACTGAATTACTGGAAGAGAAATGAATCTATTAACACCTTCATGGCAGTCATATATGACTGACTCTATCTTTTTTTTTATTCAATATTACTAGACTGCGGATCTTCATGCAAAATAAAAATTATTTACATCAACTGCAACGTACAACAGCTAAATACAAATTTCTTTTATGCTTTAATAACGTTCGTGAGCTGCAATTTTTTGAATCTGTCTACTACTTAAAATTGCATCTACCAACTTTTGTCATAAATGTATAAAATCCGCGGTCTGAATACGATTAAACTTCACCTATTCATTGCTGTCACAAATTCTGCAGTTTAATTGTAGAATAAATCTTCTATTTTCTATTCTTGCGTTCTCAAAGAAATTGCTCCAATATTTCATGAATACTGCTTTGGTTCAACCAATGCGTTAATGCGTTAAAGATTATCCAGGGTTACAAATAAGGCTTTTGATTTAGCATTGACAAAGGCTAAGAATTTAGTCGACAGTTTTATGGTACCTTATGTAAATAACAGAATTTTCAAAAACATTCTGTGAACTAAATCCTCGTCGTAGTTTTTTGCTACTACAACGTTACATCGTTCGGGATGCAGTAGGGTAATTTAAAATTTTTACGATACGGTACCTGAGAACCTTTCAACAAGCCCCGCTTGTTCCGTTCCTTGATCCCTGACTAGGGTGTGTAACCGATGTCCTAATCCAGATCGACAATAGCCCGAAACATTATTACCCTGTCACAACAAATTGTGCAGAATGCGATGAGCCGTTCCATGTTTGCAAGGGGAAGTCCCTACTACCTTATTTATTGTATTACCTCTTGCTGGCAGATTTTACGGATAACGTGCTGACTACGAGTTCCGCGCGAAGATCCTTTTGTACCCTGCTCGAAAGGAACTGAAATTATTTTCAGGCTGGAAGCGTCCCCGAAAAGTGGTTACTGCAGTAATAAAGACAATAAATTTTATAACCCTATTACGCTAGAAGCAATAAAACTGTCGGGCGTAAATTCACGTTAGAAAGAATTTTGGTTTCATACCAACTACTATTACACAAGATTTATGCAAGATGGATAATTTATGACGAATTAGCTTCCAAATATGTTCGAGCAAAACCGTTTCACTCAACGTTTAACGCGCGTTCTTATAGTGCACGACAGTGTGCATCAAGAATGTTACGTGTAAAATTAACAATGTAGACCTGCAACAATTTCATAAATTAATTGATATGCCCGTATTAAATATCGCGTTTCTCCACGTATTCCGTGTAATAATTAACACGTTATTCGTAACGCGAACGGTAAGCGTTAGATTCGGTTGTAAAAATGTCAAACGTCAAGTGTAAAATGGCGCCGCGTGTCGAAGTCGAAACCGGGTTCAGGATCTGAGACATCAAAGCAGGCGCCGCAGCATCAATCGATACGGTCTCCTAAAATATTATTTACGATTTCTTTTTTGTCTCGGAGTTCAATTTTGCCTGTCGAAGTCATCCTGAACGCGTTAACACGTCCAGGGAAGCCGTTGGAAAATGGTAACGCCAGCGCGAAAAATTAGATCATAAAAATATCAAGCGTGAAATTGAAAAGGCGCCGCTCATCAAAATCGAGCCAGGGAGTTGGGGACATCAAAGCCCAGCGCGGCAGCATTAATTGATACCAATTATTAATATTTTATTTACGACTCTCTTTATCGCGAGGCTCCGTTTCGTCTGGCAGAAACGTTCGAACCGTGTCGAGACTAATTTACACGGTTCTCTTGAAAAAAATAAATAATTAATTCGTCGTTTATGTTTGCTATCACTGAAAAAATTTTATGCATTTATGATACGAATGAGTAGATCAAGCGCAATACGGAAAGAACATTTAAAAAATTTTTAAATACCGTTGCATTGTTTTCAACGATATAACGTTATTAAAAGAAGAAATAAATGTGCATTTCGGTCCTATATCTTGCAATTAATGCAGACAATATTTTATTTTGCATAAAAATCCGCAGAATTTCAGAATTCCTAGATGGCTCTATCGCTTCATTATATCATAGTGGCCGTATTGGTATAAATTGTTATCTCGATTTTACTTGACATTTCTTCGTAATGTGTGCACAAAGTTACCCAATTAAATGATTAATAGCCGCGCCGATTAATTCACACAAAATGGCTTCTGCGAGCATCTGTTTCGTTTTTCAATATTATGCGCATACATATAACAGAGCGCGGTAAATGTTGTTTATACTGGTACAGCCGTCAATAACACATCAAAGCCGAATCGTTATCCGCCTGGTAGCTGTCGTCTTGAAATTTCCGAAACGCAGGCTGAAGGAGCTCGAGCGGCAGAGATGAAAGAGAACTATATTAGCCGTAAACTCATCCGTCAGCGTCAAAACGTCAAAGACTTGCCATTGGGGTATTAACGGCGCCATAACTTCACAGAAACAGAGGCGGAAGGGAGGAAGAGCGAGAGAGAGAGAGAGAGAGAGAGAGGGGAGAGAGGAATAGAGGCATGGAAAAAGAAAAACACAAATATTCTATGGAAGCCGGGTTGTGGAAGAACATTATTTCTTCCGAGAAATATTGCAGTATAGAGAGATTTAATACTACCCTGTTTCCGCGACTGTTTAGTTCAAAACGGAAATTCAATGAGGATAGCTTTATCGATTTTGTGTCATATCTTTGCTGTCGTTGTAAATAATTTGCAAACATTCAGTAAAAATATAAACATAAATCATCGACGGTAATTTGATATACGGTCGATTATTATACTACCGGATGAGTAATTTACCGAACGAAAATGTAATTTCAATGTTGATAGGAACTATTGGCACGTATTATCATTATTGTTAGATTTACCTTCTTTTCTCATAATAATCGAATTAAATATTTAAAATTGAAAATTGTAAAAATTAGATGTTTAAACAAAACATTAGAACACTTTTTAATACTTTGAATAATAAAAATAACGATAAAAATTGCTTGGGGAAGATTGAATCCTTTTTTTTCATATTTTCTTTATATACCATTTCATCATTAAATATTCTATTCGATAAATTTCTGTATCTCGTAATTAATTATATAATATTGTTGTATAATTTTCAATGGGACATTTAACACGCGTAAATTGAGCAGATCGTTTATTTTAGGAGCCGTCTCCATAATTTACAACATCCAATTAACTGCAATCTCTGTTCCATAGTAAAAAATTAGAAAGAGAACAGCTGCTGTAACTCATTGATGTTTTGAATGTTATGTGGCATGTTATGACTTTAAGTATCAACGCACGCGATATACGATAGCGGTTATCACAGATACGCGATGCTGGGCGGCGAGTACGCCAGGAAAAAAAAATAATTATCATGACATTTGTGTAATAAAGTAACGACGATGGTGGAACGTTAACTGGTTTCGTTTATACTGCCGATAAACGGACTGTTATTGGTGCATAAAAGAACACGCTAATAAGGAAAATGTTTTTCTTGGTTGTCGCGCTACAGTATCTGAGAAGTACAAATACGGTATAAATTGAAATTAAAAGGACAAGTGAGTTGCTATACATTGCCGCGGATAGTATACAGTTACATTCTAGCGCAATACGTTTCCCAATCTAATTATCCCTTCTCGCAGTTATGTGGTCTACATACTCGGTGCGTGGATATTGTCATAATTCGTTGTAATTACCCTTTAACATAGCTACTTCATCGATCGCTTTATCGTGCAGAAGTCGTACCAACAAGTGAAACGGTCGTAATTTTCTAACCGCGCGGAACGTTTGAATTTCAACGCGGCTGATATTCAAGTTTTTTAATGACCACGCTGGCCGAGTGCAACAGCCACGATGCGTAACTTTTAACGCGCAGACATATATGCAATGAATGTATAATTATTTCCGGGGCTTTATATAAATACTTTTTCGCAATGATCCTTGCGAAAGTAATTTGTAATAGTCGCGAACAGATATTTTTTCCTTAGGAGTAACGCGACGGGTCGATCGCGATAAAAAAACTTAATCCCGTTGCGTGGCTTTTGAAAGGTTATTTATGTTACAAGTTATTACCAAAAGGCTGCAATATGAATTCTAATGGTAACATTGCGACTACCGAACGAATCAAAATGAGCGATCGCTGATATTTTTTTTATTTTACCATTACTCTGGTTGTAAGAACCACTTTTCTTGGAAATTCCTAAATAAAGTAATGTATTCGCGAGTACGTTACAATAAAATTTGCTTGCGCAAGTACGTTTTGTAAGTTTTGTAAAACATGAAAACTAATCTGACTGTTAGGTGTTCAAGATTGAAATCGATTATATGGCTGAAAGTGTTATTGTAAAATATTGAAAATAGTTTTCTCAGGAAGCAAAATCCTATGTAAAAGACATCGGTTGTATGCTTGTTTGCCACTAAAAATAAATACACGAACGCGGTGTTGCCAATATGACGACATTCCGTATATTTGTGCGCGAGAATGGTACACCCTGGTACAAACTGCAAATAAAACAAAATTATGAATTTCTCGTCATAAAAGAATGGCATAAGGTGTTCGAAATGAAACCGAATCTTGTTTAACGCTACAACCACCGTCTCAACCGAACGCTTCGGTTTCCTATTTCCACGAAAAAGGTCTGAACAGACCCAGGTCAACGGGAAAATGTGAAATTCAATTGTGTCGGACCTCTTGCTTCGACCGCTTTCGTAGTCACCGGCAAAGATACGATTTCGAGCGGTGAAAAGTCGAGGTTCTGGATCTGCCCGCGACGAAATCCGAAAGGAGGCAACAATCGGCGGATGCGGGTTAACACGAGCGGCCAGTTAACCGGCGAACAGCTCGTGTCTTCTTCTGTTAACAAGTTGAAATAACAAGGAAGTCGGCGGAGATCGGTCGCTCGGAACGTTCGGTATCCGGTGACTTAACGCGCGACAAAGTCGAGGTGCGGTCGAGGCGATAATTAAAACGCTTTTACAAAATTGTAGGCAAACAGCGCTTAAGTGGCTGTCATTCGTTATCCCGTGGGCTGTGGCAAGTCGGTAAGTCGCTGAGCGAGCAATCAATCACCCGACATTCCCTTCCCCACCGGCCCATTACATTTCTATTTTGAAAGCTGCTTATTAAGCGAGGCCGGTCGGAGAGACAGACAGGTTTCACGGTATAAAATATCGGGTTGCTGCGGTGGCAGGGACGGTTCCATGTCGAGGTAGCTATGGTAGGCGAACAGGCGGCAAGGGGGTGTGGAGAGAGTAAGGGAACGAAAGAGGAGAAGGGAAGAGGAAGAGGCAGCGAGAGAGCGAGAGAGCGAGCGAGAACGAGTGGGGCGGGAGGGCGGGAGGGAGGGAGGGGGGATGGACGGCTGTAAAAGCGGTGAAATATCAAAGCCGGGATGGGAGCTGTCATCGTCGGGCCAACATCATGGGTGGCGTGTTGAATTAGAATGCCTTCCCACACCCCACACAGGGCCGAACCCCACCGCAATTCTCCCACCATAATCCTCCGACCAGAAAATGGTGGGGATGACAGGAGAGGACAGGTTATACACCCCGGCTTGTCGAACTGGGAGGGGAAGAGAGCGCGCCGTGTCGCCAGGCGGCGTTGCGGTCGCATTCCACTCCGTGCACCGAACAGCTCCGCCGAGAGCTACCACTATTTTCCTGGATTTCGCTCGGTGCACGTCGTTTCGGTTTAATCGCTTCGTGCTACGTAAGGATCGATCGACCGGTACGCAACACCCGAGTGTGCCACCGCATCGTCTGCGTGCACACCTCCCCTCCCCCACCCCCCCCAGCAAAGCGGTTTACGCTATTTATTTGTGATCTGTGAGAATACATCTGTGGTTTCGTGCAGTGATTGGCTAAATAAGTGCAAAACCAAATGGTTGTGCTTGAGGAAGGCGGTATGCTGACTACTGGACATAATCAGTACCTACAACCGGATTATCTTTCTCCGCTTCCAACCACGGTTAGTATAACAAACGATACGACGTTGCGACGCGCACTTTCATTCGGATACGTCTTTGCCGTCGGACACTCTTTCGTCGCTCTTGCGAGGACGAGCGCTCGGAATTTCTAAATAAATTCGATTAACGATAAATACGTCGAAGCAAAGGATAAACATAACGGAAGAGATTTTAAGAAATTTTCGTATCACGTATTCGTTGCCTGTTGTCCGCTTTCCGGCGGCACTCGCTCTCCGACGGGTTGCTACACGCTCGCTGTATGCTCGCGTTTCACCTCGAATAAATCGCAAACCATCGTCTCGCGACGTTCGATCGAACGAACGATTTCCGTCGTTGCAAAACATTCCGTGTCTAATACTCTTGTAACGAATTTTTTCCCGTTTTTGTTTTACAGTTGGATGCGAAGAAAAGTCCCTTAGCTTTGTTGGCGCAGACATGCAGTCAAATCGGGGCGGATTCTCCGACGAAGCCGTTGATCTCTCCGCTGGATAAAACACCGAAGGGCATGAACGCCGGAACGAACGCAAAGTCGCCGCCGGCCGCGAAATTGGAACGGAATACCCGCAGCAGTCCGTCGGATGGGAAGTCGTTGGCTTTCAAGCCGTACGAGACCAACGTCGTGTCGAAGAGATCGAACGACGAGGGTAGGCCGACGTCGAAAGCCAGTGTGCACAGTGTTAGTGGTCAGGACAGTGCGAGTGTGTGCGATAACGGTCACTCTGAGAAAAAGTCGTCGGGGAATCGCACGCCCGTCGGACGGAAGTCCGCGTCGCCCGCGAGCCAAGCGACGGCGACCACGACCGGCACTCCGTCGGCGGATAGGAAAACGCCGGCGGATCGCGAGAAGACCGACGGATCGCCGCGCAACAACAACAACGGTGCCAGTCCGATCATCCGATCCGGAATGGAGATTCTATCCGGCGGCCACGCGAAGGACTCTAATTTGGGCGCGTACAAACCCGGCCTCCCAGGATTTTCCGGCAATCCGCTTTGCTGTCCGCCCGGTCTAGCAGAGAATCCAGCGTTCAGACCACCGTTCGCCGGCGCTTCGCCCTTCTCGCATCATCACGCCGCCGCGGCGGCCCTTCTCGGCTACCCGTCCACCGCGCCGACGGGCGGCAATCCGTACTTGAGCTACGCTCGCGTGAAGACTCCGGCCGGCGGCGAAGCGCTCGTGCCGGTCTGCAAGGACCCTTACTGCACCGGTTGCCAATACAGTATGCACGGTGCGCAGTTGATGATGGGGACCGGCACTTGCCCCAGCGGTTGCACGCAGTGCGATCATCAAAAGTACGGACTGGCGATGGCGTTGTCGTCGCTGGGACCTATGGCACCGCCGTCCCTCTCGTATCCATCCGCGCTGACCGGCGGCAGACCGTACGTTTGTAACTGGATCGCCGGCGATGCGTATTGCGGAAAGAGATTCGCCACGTCCGAGGAGCTTCTGCAGCATCTTCGCAGTCACACGAGCCTGACCGGCGGCGATCACGCGTCTTCCGCCGCGCTGCTCGGCAATCCGCATCCGCATCCTCTGCTCTCGCCGTCGGCGGCCCTTCATCGCGCCAGCGGCGGCTCTTATCCAACGCCATCTTTGAGCCCTCTCAGCGCTAGATACCATCCGTACGGAAAACCGCCGACGGGACCTCTGCCAGCGTCGCTCGCCGCATCGCCGTACAGCGCTTTTAACGCGTTAGGACCTTATTATTCCCCCTACGCGATTTACGGCCAGCGAATCGGTGCCGCTGTACATCCATAAAAAGGATACTCGGTGTTGTATAATGAAACAGTGTACAGTCCCTGATAGTGTAAAATAGAAGACCCTTGAAACTGCGACTCTGACAGACTGTTGTGTAAATAATGAAACGTGTATAATATAAATTTATTTAAAAATATATAAATATATATATATATATATACATATATATATATATATATATATACATATGTGTGTATAAATTCAGAATTATGATTAAAGTTTATAAAGATATATTGACAGTTTGTTTCATCGCGAAATCATTTTTTATTAAAATCCTGTATTGAACGTACATCTTGCAACAATTTTGATTATTATTACTCTAGGGAAGAACATGTACACCACAGAAAAAAAAACAAAGAACTTCGCTGGTTTCGAACGATAGAAATATTTTTACGTGGCGGTAAATCGTGTGCAAATGATTTTTTTTCACGACCGTGAAGAAAAATTGAGACTCGCTTGTGGATAGTTCGGATGGAAACGATATCTGTATTGAAAATTGCCTGTTGTGCCCCTTCGGTTCTCAAGCTGCCCGATACGTATGTATTTTCCGATTGTGTTTCAAGCGAGATGCGTTCGCTGCTTTAGAAACGAACACGATTGCGTTCTCGGTGAAATTGTGCGACGTCTGTCTGTCTGTATCTTTCCGCGTATGCCAACGCGTCACGGAGCGCAACACCCGACCCGTCGCTTCGGTCGTGCATGTTCTATGTCCATGATATAACTGTGATATTACGCTATTTTTTCGATGAACGAATAAGAAATAAATACTAACAATGGTATCTAAACTATCTCTGCGGCAAAATACATATTACGTCTAACTTATTTGCATCATTTTGTATATGAAAAGAAATTTAAAGCTGTTCGAACGGAAACAAAACAAAAAAAAAGTGTGCAGATTATTTCTCTGATTTGAAAATACGATCATTGCGAAGAAATATGGAACATTTTCAAAATTCATTCGAACGCGCGTCAGATTACACCGTCTACCATGTAAAGTATTCTGATGAAAGGAATCGTAATGTATGATATATATTATTTGCACTGTAAATATCTCTTGTAAATATCGTTGAGTTTCCATACCGCTTTAATAAAAACAATGTTTGTGGAATCATTAAATATATGTGTCTTTACTAGCGTTCTCCTCGTCATCTGGTTGTTGTGAAAATTCATACCGCGCATTTGTTGTCGCGTGCTTATTGGTCGATTGTTTTTAACGTCTATGTGATTATTTGGAACGAAATTTAAGAACTTAAAATTGTAACTTTGTAATAATTATAGCTTTTCTACAATAGAATCATTTTGTCGCAACCGTAATTTGGAACAAAGTTGTTCAAATGGTCGAAATTGTTTTTGTAATTGTATTTATATCATTTATATTTCATTAAAAATTATTCTTGATAAAATTATTAATTTCAAAAAGATTTTTCTTCGCTCCAAAAGAGACCGAGACTCCAAACATTAGTTGTACAACGTGAAAAATACGTTGTTTTTGTCTGAAATATACCAAAATAATTGTTTATCGTTGCCGTGAAATACTGAAAAATCGCGTATACTTTAATAAGCACGCTTTTCTTGAGAAAAACACAGAAGATTCAAGTGTATGTATGCAGATAAGTTGCTGAGTTTCGGGTTCGAGTTTTTGAGGGTTAAATTCAGTTGCTAACTATATTTGTTGTCGCAATTAAACACAGTGAAACTTTAGTTGGCTATTGATAAGAAACGTGAATCGTATATTGAGATTTTTGCATTAGATATGGATTAATATCAACGTTTGTCCTTGTTACAATTAACGCAGTGAGATTAAAAACTATATTGTAGTCGCTTTTAACGAGTTTCTCTAGATAAAAGAAAACAATTACTTAATATATTTATAAATATTAAATATAAATCCAACCAATTTATACACTTAATCGGTAACGTATGTCATTTGTAAGACTGTTTCATAGGCAAGTTTTGCGATCATTTTCACGGTTGTAAACAAATGTAGATCTATTAGAGTAATGGACGTGTTGGTTCAATTCATAATAGCTTCCGAGGTTAAACGTTGCAGACTCGGTGGAAATTTGAAACGACTCGACGGAAGAGTCGTAAGCAGTCACAGGTATTTGTACATAGAAATATTTACGTCTCTTATTATGCTGCCGCCTTTTCTTCTAGCTGTGCAGTTAACATCGCGGGTACGTCTCTGACAGGTCGAACCGAGGTTGGAGATAAGGAGAGCCGTAAATTAAACTTTAAGAATCGACATCGATCGATACGACGGCGCTTGTTTCGATGTCTTCAACGCCTGATCCGAGGCCCGACGCGCGGCCGCTTCGATGCCGTCACGCTCGACACATTTATTACCACTTTCGATCTGCCGACATATCCGAAACGGGATGACCGTGGCCAAAGTGTTAATTGGAAATTATTTATCATTTTGTAGAATAGAAATTTGCACCCTCCTCTCGCGGATACACTTTTGCTCAACGTCCGCGCTGGTTACTTGAGCGCGTCCCGACGGGGCGCGTGAACACGGTTTCACAGATGTCTCGGTTTTCAAACAAAATTCACTTATGTTGTCTTTGATCTCGCCGCGAGTCAATTGGCTGGACCATTTAGACTCGCGTAAACCTCGTAAGCGGCGGTACAAATAGAAAGCGGAGGAGGAACGGACGATCCGTCCGGCCTGGGACGAGAGTCGGAAGCGCAGGGGATGAGCGTGTATAGTTTTGATTCGCACCACTAGGGTGCTGGGGCTGTTCGTGTGTGCGCACGAACGGCGAGTCTCAATCCCCGGGGCACCCAGGAGAGTAAATTTATTTCTTTCATTACGGACGGAGCAGGTCGCGAGTTCTCGGATATCAACGCTGCAAGGCGGGGCGCATAAATCTGCAGCCTAGTGTCGGAAGGCGGAAACGGTGGTGGAGGGACGTGGAACGGGGGGGGGGGGGGAGGTGGGGGTAGGGGGTCCAAGGGGTGCAGGGGGCGAGACAGGGCGAAGAGAACGGAGAGGGCGAGAGAAAAACGCGGAGGAGCGACGGGAAGGGACACGAGGGAGAAACGGAGTGGGTGGTTGAAGGTTTTTAGACCCATGCAGAGGGAGAAGACTTGCTTTACCCTCTGCGTACGTCGTTTCCATCGCCAGGGTGCCACGACAGGCGGTGGCAGGCTCAGCTGGCTCAGCAAAGTGAAATATTCGGTGATTTTAACCGTCGGGATGAATAGTCTCCTCGTATTTCGCCTTCCGGGTTCGTTCCGCGGATTGGAATTCATGTTATTTCGGTACCATTATGCGCATCGCTGAATCTCAATTAGCGACTCGTCCGCTCTAACTAGAGTATTTACGTATAGATACATCTAACCGCGTGAGTTATATCACCGTGATTCGATCTCTCGAGAAATATTGTATGTTCGCGGTTTCTAGAGGCTCGTCGCTCGACGCGGTCGCGTTCATCCGTGCTTACGGATAACGGTACAACTAATCGCATAATGGTACTATGTAATAATCATTTCTTTTTTAAATGAATTGTCGCCGATAAGAGGCCGGCTCAACGAAAGTCGAATGTATCGGTCGTTTCGCCAATTAACCCCGCGACTTGCAATTTTTTCACAGTTTTACTCGTGCGATAGCTACATTAATAATTTGCCGAACGAAAAGTAAATTATTGCATGTTCATCGTGTGACAACGTTTACTCCGCAGATTAAAAGTATTAACCCTTCGCCGTCGTATTGACGAGGTCAGGTCGATGTATCTAATTCCTGATGTTGCAAACAAATGATTTTACTAATTAAACAACAATGGATCGCTGTATCGTCTTTTTTCAGTATCTTGAACGTTGTGCTACAATTTAGTTCTTTGAGAAAAATACTTTTAATATTTTTAAAAATCCTTGGATTTTGTATCCCGTTCCAAATAAAAAAAAATTGAGCAATATTTACTTTATAAATATGTTTATAAAAATTTATAAAAATATTCCAAATATAATATAAATATAAGTATTTATAAAAATATATTTATATTTATTATACCCGGGATAAAATCTTCACTGCGAACTTAGTTTGATATTTTAACGTAGAAAGTTGATTGAATAATTATAAAAATAGTCAGTATGCATACGATACACTATCGGAACACGGTTCCATGTAAACGGTTCAATGGAAGGCGATCTACACTCTTAACATTCCTCAATATTTTAATGTTGACTGGAGGTTTTAGAAGTACATACGGATCATTCGGTTTTTTTTTTCGAGATCAAGCGTATATTGGACTTTCCGCGGTAGGCGTCTATTATTGGAGACGTCTATTTATTCTCGTGTCTTTTTTCGAGGCTCTAAATAAACGCTCGCGTTTATAAACATAATAGAAATTTATTTTAATCCACCTGGAGGTTAACGGTTTTGTTTCGGGAACGAGAGGAACAAAAAAAAGAAGAAGAATTAGTGTCCCGTGCGTGACTTCAGTTGGAGCCTCAAGAGTGATTTTATTGATCTTCCGCGTAATATATTTCTAACAGCTGTTCGTCGCATTACCTTTGAGTCCCCGGGTCTTTCCAACGAGAACTATTTCTTCGACATTAACGCCGGGACCCTGTAAAGTATTCATGGTAATGGCGGAAGGGAAAGTGTAAATCTATCTTCAGGCATTTGCCGTCGTGCCCATCGTCGATCGTCTTTCACGCGAACGTCATGTTCTTGCTATGTAGATCGCTGCGCCAGCTAGATGTGTCACACGATGAGTCGCCTATCGGACGTTCTGTCCCGTTGCTCGAAACGAAGTACATCATCTATTATCCCGAGCGCGATGAAGCAAGCAATTTAGCAGCGGCATTGCTCTGAAAAACGATTCAATCAGCAGTAACAGATTGCGCTCTGTCTTTAATCGAAAGATAATCGACGCAACCGGAACTCGAGTAATGACGGTGACGTTAGTTTATCCACTCGTTGATCGCGCATGATTGCTTCATGAAGTAAAATGCCTAGAAACGCTCAAAAGCGGAATCAAAACCGGCTAACAGGCTTAAATTGTGTTTACGGCAAGTTAATAAAAATAATATTAATAAATAATTTGGAATGATATTAAGAGTCGCTTGAAAAATGTCTGAACATTGTGAAAACAATATTTAATTATGTCAAAACTGTTACGCGCGAACAAAGTAACATTGTTTTTTATTAATTGAAATGTTATTCGACGTTCCCAAAATTTAATCACAGCTATTATTTGTTATTTCATTATTATTAATTCCCTTGCGAATACAAAATCTTTCAATATTCATTAATAGTATCGTAAATCCGGTTCAAAGTGCTAAGTGTAATTTATTTGTTCAATAATTTGTAATTTTACTGTTATTGATTTCATTATACGAGCTGTATATATTATGAATCGCATTTAATTTACAGGTGTATAGTAACTGACATTAATTTCTGATCATAAAGTTTCGGGATTAATGTTCTGTTCGACTATATAAATCTACCCGAAGCATTTTCGGGTCAACCGTTGTCGAATTATGTTTTATGTCGCTCTACGTAGATACCGGTGCATGTTATTGCTACAGTTGAACATTTAAAAAATTATACATAACAATTGTAAACGTTTGAACGAAGAAAAGAAATTTCATGTTAAGTTCTATCTCATAAGATTCCTACGCATTATGAGAAAATAGTAAATTTTATTTAGCGGAGAATTAATTTCCATTTTTTAAATAGCATTCCAAGCCGTAGCTTTCATTTTTTATTTCCGCTCTGAAATGTAACGTTTATGAACATACGCTGGCAAGCGACGTGTTACTTCCCATCGCTAAATAAGAAATATGGTTTCCTACTTTTTTCCCAACGACTAAAGTTGCACAGGAAATTACAACTTTCTCCGACGCACGTCTGCAAACCTACTCTGATGGACATTGAAAAATCAGCGCACTTAATGTTACTATCGTTATTGCGTCGGTTGTGTAAGTGTCGCGATTAATACCTATGTATTCTGTTTTGTCGTGTCTTTTTATCCTGTCTGGATCTATCTCGATAACCACAAAGACGAGAACACGAACAAATTATTATCATCGAATACCTGTCGAACGCGGGATTCTCATAGTAACATTCTCAACTTCGTTAGGGTGGTGGGGGGAGATACGTCGCACTTAATTCCATTAGCGTGATCTTGCAAATTAGGTTTGAATTAAAATGCAATGGTAATATGATTTGCCGAAGAGTAAAATATATTTTGAAAATTTAAAATGAATTTTGTAAAACGAATCCTAATATGGATCTTATGAAATGAATCCTAAAATGAATCTACTTCGTGCTATTTGTTCAACAATGTTGGTTGACATTTTCGTTGAATCTTGACTATAAATATTTTCCATATAAACCATGTAAAATATAGTAACTTTGGTTGAAAGTGGAGAACGAATTTTCTCGTGCTTTTCTTAGACGCCTTAGAGATCCTTGAACGTCCCAGACGTTGTAGAAAAGTTTAACCCTTAGCGCATCACCGTTTACCCTTACCTAAAAATTGCTGTATCATTATTCAAAATATTGTTTACATTACTAAACATGTTGGCACCTAATAAATTACTAAATATTTAAACAAAAACTAAAAAAGATCATATACATATAATGGAATTGTTCGAGGTCAGGAAGAAATGTTTAATTTTCGAGTTAAAATAACTCCGAGTGCAAGGGATTAACATTTAATCCTTTGTGATAAAGTGTATGAAATATTTTGCGACGGAGCGTTTATACGGTATTTTTGACGGAGAAAACGAAGGTGGTGAACGATTTGCAGCGCGAACCACCGTGTGTCCTGCACCGGCGCATCGCGGCGCGGCGGCGAGGTTTTAGCATAACTTCGATCAAAGAAAGTCCGTTGTGTCCTCGATCGAATCTTTTTGTCGTCGGGAACACGTCCCTGAACGATGTCTATCAGCCATCCTGGCCAGTCTTACGAGTCAGGGCAGACAATTTAGCACATCAATAACAGGCCGTGGATAAAAGCAGCCCATACATCGTGGCTGACGTATCGTTTGTAATAAAACACAAAGGGGGTCTAGCCGCCAGCGGCATCTGTGTACCGCGCTGTGCAGCCGTTCGTTCATTCTTGCTGTTATTAACAGGCCGTACATCGTGGATGTTTTCTACCTGCCATCTCCCGTCGAGTCATACATCACCGTTGAATGCGCGACAGCAAAGAGCAACTATAATTCATCTATAAGCTACAGCCGATCCCCCTCGGCAGAAATTGTGGAAGACGAAATCGATAGGGCAAACCTTGCTGAAGGTTTTACGATGTTCGGCGCTTCTGACACATAAAATTGAATTTTTAGAGGATGCAATCGAGGGGGGAAAGATATCGTTGACCCGTCGCGCCGGCTTTCTTTCTCCGACGGCGAAATGCCGCTGAAACGCGGAAACTCGTTCCGGCAACTTTAAAACTTTGTATCGCGTCGCGAGATGCTCTCGCTTCGTGCTCCCAGAATATACGAATATAGGTGTCCGACTTGGCCTTATTTCTGCGGAATAGAGTGTCGTAATTAATCGCGCTCACAAAGAACATCGCCCAATTCTACTTGCCGATTGTCACGAATAGACTGTGCGGATTTTATGCGCTCATTGCAAACACCAGCGCGCCACGCTTCTGTCTCGAAATAAACACGCGAAACGTTCGATTCCTTTTCGGATATGTTGTAACTTGACTGCGAAATGCAAAATAAAAATTGCCCAACGCTACTGCAACGAGCTTAAATGAAAATTATTTCCTCTTTTAATCGTTTCAACCCTTTGCATTCGGAGCTATTTTAACTCGAAAATTTCTTCCGACCTACAATCATTCAATTCTATATTGTTTTTCTTCATTTTACGGATATGAAATTGATATAATACCTCATAAAAAGCTTAAATGTTTAGTAATTAAGTAGATACCAATTTATTTCATATCACTCAATTCTGATAATATCATTATTTAAAATTAATCTTACAGTCAAACTTAAGGAGTTGGACATACAATTTAGTTAAAAAAATTATTTTCTTAACATGGAATAACTCTCTGCTAAGTACCCGACATTCGTCGTTCATTTGCGCAAGAAATGACTCGGCGCGAGTGCGTTAAAACAATAAAAAGACAATAATTGTTGTGGCAGAACATTTTTATTTTACGTAAAGATCCGCAACCTGGCGATGCAACTCGGCTCCCATGCGGAGTATTGGAAAATATTGTGTTTTTTTTATAGGTGAAATGATATGTTGATTGTCGCTTAGGGGATCGCAGGGAATGCGACAGCCCCGTAGATTTTGCTTTCATGTCGGTGTCTCCCGCAGCGTCATCGTACGCACGGCGCTGAACGCAAGAATCAACCGCAGGCCGGTGATGCATTGTGCCTCCTTGTTACTTCCATTTACACTCAGCATGAATGCGAGCCACTGTTTGCGTACGAGCGCATTTAATTTCGATGATACGACTTACCTCCGACTGGCTCTTTCTAAAGGATTTCTGCGGGCACCGTGTAGCAAATCAATTTAGACGTTCGCTGATATAGCTATTAAGGTGTTTCTTAATAAATCGTGCGTGTAGCGTATGCCCAAGTAGACCGGGGATATTTAGACGCTTATCTGCGATTATACACGGAACTCTTCAGGAAGTGTTCAACGTATTTGCACATGTAATAAATAATTCGTACTCTAACAATAATTCCTTTAATTTATCAACTATTCGTTGAAACTCCTGAATGTTTTCACTGTTATAGAAATAATAAGGAGGAGAAGCTAAAAAACCATAACATTAAGGAAAAATCTTTTCCATTTCTATATTTGAACCTTCGAAGCAAACATTTTTTTCGTTGGACATTTTCTCATATCATTATTTGAATTTTATTTAATGTGATTTAGCCTTGTATAAAAAATTTAATAATTAAGATATAATAATTATTATAAAAAAATATAAATGAAAATTTTTAAATTATATTAAAAACTAAAGAAATACTGTTACTTCTTTCATTTCTTTAATTTATTTATTCTTGCATTTCATTAACTTTCAATAATTTAACAGCGATTGCATAATTAAAAGCCAGGTGTGCTTTATCTCTAACTGTAGATCCGAAGGGTAGCGGTGGCTCCATAAAAACCACAACGGAATCCTCCTATGTACATACATATATTGTATAGGAGGAAACGAAAGTCCTCTCCGGGGCGATCTGTATGTATGTATAACGACGTGGAAGCAGCGCGTAATCAACAGCTGCTTGAAATCCAATAAGATTTGCTCGATAGTAAGTTTTACGCGGATCAACTTGAGCGCGGCGGCTCCAGACGCCGCTCTCGCCGTTTCATCGATCACGGTGCCGTCAAAGAGACGGCGTTAACGATGCCCAGCTGGCTGACGTTTCCTTTGAGTGGTCGGCTATGAGACAGAGACACCACCAGATCCAGTTTGCCCGTAGTTGTCACGGTTTTAGTAACGAAACTAGGCAAGTCTGTCATCAGAGAAATACAGAGAGAGAGAGAGAGAGAGAGAGAGAGAGCGAGAGAGAGAGAGAGAGAGACAGAGAGACAGAGAGAAGAGAGAAAGAAGAAGTCGCGGAAACTAGCGGCGGCGCGGCGGCACCATTGTGAACCAGGGGGAACTACGGCGGAGTGAAAAGAGGTGAGAAAAGTGGGTGGAATCGAGGGAAAGGGGTGAAGTGTGTATTAGGCACGGAGGGGTAGGACGAAGGAAGAGGAGGGGAGAAGGGGCGAGAGTGAGAGAGAGAAGGAGATAGAACGCGACGGACCGGATGATGAATTAGCCGAGGTGACCTCTCGCGCGAAATCTCTCCTGCTAGCTCTCGCAGTAGGCAGCTCCCGGGATGTCGGCCCCGAGATGATGGATCGCTCCGCGTCACGGAGCCATTCATCACCTCCATCTATCAGCCACCCCTTCACCTTGCTTTAGAAAGCGAGCATTCGACGGCTATCTACTCGCTTCGGATAGTGATTAATGTTGATCGGAGCGCTGCTATTCGACCTCACTTCCATCTCTATCTCGGTCTTTCTCCTTCTCTTTTTCGTCCTATCCTCCTTTTGCCCCGGTCACCTATCCTTCTCTATCTTCGCGGGCCGCGCTACGTCCACACGTTTCTAGACGTTGACTTCGTATCGACTATGCGCGTTCATCTTCTCCGGATCGTCGGACAGGTCGTTGGGAACGGCGTAAAAGATGACCTCCCTGCCGCGCGACGCGACGCGACACGACCCGAACCGACGCGAGGCGACGCGACGGTTCCGCGAAAATAGTGGTCTACCCACACACACGCGCGTCTATGCATTCGATTTTTCCGAGCGGAACGAGTAGTCTAATCCGGAGACTTTGATACATCTCGGTACAGTTTTCAGCCAGACACTTCCTTCCCCGGTCCGTTATCCGGTCGGGCTTTCCCGTAGGTTATTCCGAAAATATGGGACCGTTCGGCGTACGAATATTTTTCTCCAGGCAGACCTAAAGCGGAACACATCGTTTACCATTTTGCGAGCTGAGACTGCTTTGCGAATTGTTAGCACGTTTGCTATTTTATATGTATACATTTTATATGTATAAATGCCCTGTTTCAAGTGGGCGACCTTGAGCGTTTAGCGATGGTCTTGGTGTTTGTTTTACAATTTTCTGTTAATGCTTCCTCGTAAGAATGGAAAGTATGCGCAATAGAGCGACGGTGGAAACAATGCTGACACTTCCTCTCCTACACGAGAATTCCTTCAGCTGCACTCTATTAAAGCAAAATAGACGACCATCTATTATTTAGTTTCAAATGAACAAAACGGAAAATGGAAATCGAAAGAGAATCGTGCAATGTATTCTTACGGAAACCGCCATAAGACGCATGCCAGATCTGTAACAATAGCCACGAAGCGAAAGTAAACGAGTACGAGCAGACCATAGAGAGGGAGACATGCTGTAAGTGAGAGGTCTTATGGGGCTGATTGGTTGCCTCGTTATAAGTATACGAACCACGATGCTTGCATGCATTTCCAATCCCATTTTCGTCCAACTATGTATCGACCTTCCGCTGTATCGTACTTACGGTGTGTCTCGAGAAATATTCCTTCACTACTTTTGCAGTATGAACCGCAGCGTTTGGTAAATAAATTTATCTTCATAATTTCTGAATGGTGCCATGCATTTTTCCAGCAATCAAGATGTCCATTTTTCGATAATAGCCAATATTCGACCAAATCATTATGGCGTAACTGGAAAGTACACTGCGGTACATACTATGACTGAACAGTACAGTGCGGTACATTCTGTGACTGAACAGTACGGTGCAGCACGTACTGTAACTGATTGTGAGCAGTATAGTGGAATACATGCTCTACCGAAACTTTCTGGTCGGACTACGGTAGAACCTCGCTCGTTGCACGAAACTGGTTGAAAAATCGAGGTTGAGCAACGAAAAAGGTAACCGATCGCGCGATGTGTGCTCCCACTCCGTATGGCCGTTACGTAACCACCAGAATCCCCACCACAAGATGCAGAACTTCCAACATGTTGTTCTAGGTTCTACCGTATATTAACCACCGCGCTCGAGGATGAAAACTGCAAAATGTTTTCCTCGCGGTTGATATTCCAGGCCGTGTAAACACGGTCGCGGCCGCGACCGTACGCGATAAATTTGTTAGCAATCAAAGAGAAGACGGCATCCCTCGGATTATAGATATTTTATACTATCCCGCGAGGAATTACACGCGCCAGCGCAACAGCAGGAATATCCGAACACGCTTCCGCGTCCACGTCGCGCGTCAGGAGCTCTCGCGGCGCAGCGCGGCGCGGCGCGTCGATACGCGACCGCCGAGAATTCCATAAGGAAGACACCAGGGAATCTCCGCGAAACTTTACGTACGGGAATAACTAATTGTGGGGTCAGAGCTGATGTCAAGAATTTACATAATACGACAGCGGCATAGCGATCAGCTGAGTCGACGCGGGTCGGTGGCTAAGGAAAGAGGCAACCACCGCACCGTTGCGCTGCTACGGCTGATAATGTTGCACAAGTCGTATATCCTAGTCTTCTTAATGGGATAGCATTTACCATTTTTTACGCGGCTCCCTCTACGATCGGCCTCAACTTCTGCACGCCCCTTCTTCCGCGGTCACCCGATGAATAGTCGCGAATATAATGAATAACGATAATTGATGGACGCCTTTCAATTTCCCTTTTATTTCTCCGTCCGACAGCGGTGTCGATGCGCCGCGCATGATTCATACGCGTACACACAATGTTATCGCATCTGATGAAATGTCGTTTCCTCGTACTTTTGACGAGAGGCGACTGCGTTTTGCGCGGCTCGATCTACAGGAGATTGTACGCAGAGACGGCAGATGAGGGGAGGGGCCACGAATTGAGGGGAAGAAGCTACCCCCCCCCTCTCTCTCTCTCTCTCTCTCTGCCAGTCAGTGGCGGCACTATAATGCAGCAAGATCCCGCAATGCATGGGGCCCATAAAAATTATCCGTAATTTAAATTAAATTAAAAGTGCACTGGCTAAAAAAGCATACTTTTTGCGTTTATTGAATTTTTACGATTCGCCATCATAAAAAGCATTAAAAAATCTCAATACTATAAAAATATCGAAAAAAGAAAAGTCAAAAACTATTATGAACAGTACAAATAAAAATTAACATTTTTTATTATTTTTGTTCTTTTCTCTAAGTTCGTTTGAAAAGTTTTTAGTGATATAAAAAAAGGGGGCTGAAAATTCTTGAGACCCAAAATTATATTTTGCTTTTGGATTAGTCACGTGACGTTGCGACACGCGCACAACAGGGACGAAACGCGTCACGTGACCGGCCCGCGGCGGAAGCGGGGGAATAGCGTCGTAGAAGGGGAACGGTAGAGTGGGTGACAAATTTTGATCCGGCGACTCTGGTAGCAATCGGAAGCGCGACTACAGCTAAGAGTGGCGTTGTCATTGGCCGATCCGGAACCCGACCACCGCAGCCGCGCTCTGATTGGTCCGTGTTTGTCGTTAATAACTCCTTAACGAAGCCGCGGAGCACATTTTCGCAAAGGAAAAAGTCACTTTAAATGACCTCAGACATCATATCCTGTATAAATCTTATACCGTGGATCATTTATAGCCATTGCCCATTTAACGTTTCATATTTTCGATTATACTTTTACCGTCGTCGCTCGTCCGATCGAATATTGAATTCAGTTATAAATGTATATTAAAATTTACTTGTTTCTTCTGAAAGCAACGGAAAAAATTGAACCTGGATTATTATCTACAAAACACCCACGTAAATAGTATATTAAATACATAATAAAATGTGTAACGTTAATGATAGTACTTCTGCCAGTGACTTTATTAGAAGGTATAAACCCGAAGAAACAGAACGGGGGTAGTTCGAACAATGAATTGAATTTAAAATCAACGTGAAATAAAATCGTTTGTTTAATTCATTAGAAATTCTGCATATGGCTCCGTAAAATTCATAAAAACGACCCGCGGTTAACCAGAAAATTAGCAATTATAAAAATTATTACCGCTCCCGCGTGCCGTTACGATGAAACGTGAACGTTTACTCTCGGCTCTGGCACCGTGGTGATTACTTGGTGGCGTATCCGAGCGTGCCCGTGATACAGATCTGATTATACAAACGTATCGTTAAATTAATTTGGTGGAAAGTTCCTCGGAATACCGTGGCGAGGAATCATATTTTCCATTCGTTTTGCTTTATTTCTCGAAAGCGATTCCGCCTGTGGAAATCAAATTAATTCCCGAGTCGATCACCGGTGCTCGGTTCGAAAGAGGAAGAAAAGAAAAGGAAAGGAAAGGAAAAAACGTTTTACGACATCATGCCACACGGTGCTGTAGTTTCGAGTGTGTTTGACCGCGCCGCGTCTGCGGCCTATCTACCAGTACGCTACGCTTGTAATTACCTTAAATTATTGGATCGAGCATGAAGGAGGGAGTTATCTCTCAATCTAGTCGACTACAAAGGGGCCGACAGATTAATTGTGATTGGTGTAACGGAGCCAACTGACAAGAGACTTTACTCACGTTTGATTATATATGTGTCATACAGCCGTCCGTACGCGCCCAAGGCCTGTGTGCGTGTGCACGTGCACAAGCTTCGGATACACACGCCGAACGTACTTCTGAAAGCATTCGCTTTTTCTTCGTTGGCCTCTTCGGTGCAGCAGCTGACATTTCTTAACGCCAATTAACGATTCCGTGACGCAGTGCGAGAATGAAATCCGTTTGGAAATTTCAGTTCGCACTCTTCTGCAGAAATGATTTTCACACGGGTATTAAGCAGAAATGGTTTTCAGAAGTTCATTAGAAATTCGCACGCGAATGCTCGAGTAATTTTGTCGTCTCCAAGTATTTTTCTGTCGTTTAGACGTATTCGGTAATTCTGCACGTTTTCAAAATCATTTTAGTTTCTTATTTTGTTTTTTATACTATTTCTATTTTATTATTTTGTTTTTTATTCTACCTCTGTAGAGTCAAATCTTTATTTTATTTTCTATTCTATTTCCATCTTCTTATTTTATTTTTTATTCTATTTCTGTGTTTTTATTTTAAATATGTTTATGGAAATAGAAATAAGATACATAAACAATAACAAAACGAAGAAAGAAGGCAACATTTGCTAAATAATATTTCGTATTTAGTATATACGATACTTATATAACATTTATATTTATATTATAAAATACATAAAGTTTGCAATTTCACACACGACGGTATAGATGATCAATATCAACCAGTTTTTTAATATTCTTTCAGTATTATGTACTTAACATTCTTTTTCTCCTTCGAATCTTGATTTAATTCACGTCTTAAATCAAATAAAACACATTATTGTGTTTGGTGAATGATATTAATATACTGTGGAAATTGAATATTCAGTAATAATTTTTATTTCTTATTATTAATTTCATATTTTCTTAACTTTCCTGTTATAATCGCTCTTTTAATTTCTCATTAATACAGTCGGATCTCCTTTCACGTTGATGTTTTTAGTAAGATGTAATAACACGTTTGGCCTGCCGTACATTCCGTTGTTGTTGGGAACATTGGAATTAAGAAACGTGTCAGTTATTTGTATGCGACGGGTTGAACGTAAACGAGTACCAATTTACACCGATGAAACTGGTTTTTATGCGCTGAAGAAATCGTGTGGGTAATATCCCGCCGTTGGAAGAAAATAAATTCTGCAGGCATATTTAAAATATGTAAAATCCTGAACTATTTGAATAAGTTTTATTTTTTCTCGACACGTTCATTATCCAGACATCTAAGCTTAAGCATAATGAGAGATAATGACTTTTTAAAGAGCAATGATATGCAGTTTTTTTTTTAACCGGATTACTCACAGATATTCTACGGTGTTTTAAATTAATTTTATTTGCAAGTGTAATAGTACTTGTTGCTCGGAATTTCTCGCGTTACTTGTTACGTCAAATCATCATGCCTCTGCGTGATCTATGAACACGTTAAATAGCGAATCCGTGATCAAATATTTTCATATTGTTCCTAATATTTATATTGTTTTCTAGAAAGTAAATCAATTGTAATACTGATTTTTAATTTGAATTGCACACGCTTCCGCCAGAATTTTGAGCCCCCTTTTTTCTTTCGATGTTTTTATAGTATTGAGACTTTTTAATGCTTTATCAAGGAACTACAAGATTTTTGGGATATCCTGTAGAATTTCAGGAAGATCCTAGCATGATGCATTCGAAATCTGAGTGAACACTGTACCACTTAAAAAAGTAGTTCTCTTCGAAAGAGTGTAGGAATATTAAGTCACCGTGCGTCAGATTCTTGTTGGAACTGTGGCAACAATATCACGGTAATATCGATTAATTAGATTACAGCGCGGGTCTGCGCGGCCGCATCGCCGGTAAACCGGCTCGCGTCTTTGTCTCGCATAAGCCGCGGTATCGTAATTTTCTTGTAAAATGTTAGTGACAAAAGCCGTATAACGAGGCACTCGAGAGGAGGCAGGAAGTCGGCGACGCCAGGTTGGATGGGACATTGATGAGGAAACTTCGGTTGGTTATAGCCCGGCCTGGTGATAAGGAGCCAAGGAGTTCCTAAGTAAGAGGAGGTATAGCAGTGGTTGTCGAGGGGGTTAAACCCGAACTATCTCTTGCCTCGCGTTATCCTGCGAGCCCGTATATATCCGGCCGTGCTGAGGGTAGATATACCTTTGGATGGAAGGCGGCTTTGCACTCCTTATCGCGTCGTTTTACAATCTAAATACAAGGAATCAGGAAGAATCAGCCACAACCTCGTCTTAATGAACCGCAATGCCTTCGCCGGGTTTCTGCTACCCAGCCAACAACGCCGCTCCACCACCCGGATCGATATCGCAAATAGAAATTGAAATCTAGACGTAGAGATTCTCGCTGAATTACAACGCCCCATTGGTAAGAGATTATTGAATCAATTATCGGATCCAATTTGTACTTCTCGGACGACTCGCCCTGCGATCTTCATCTTGACACTCGCTTGCATTCATCGCGACGCGACGGGACGGTTCTCTTCGCGCGTTTTTATTCAGATGTCAGGATGTTTTAAACATGCCTTATGCTTGAAATCTTCTTTTTCGCCAGTTTTTATCAGAAACAGCGGCGGACCGTTAATTTTCGGGCCACGGGCTAACACTGTTTGGGGGCCTAACCAGTTAATACAAATTAACTCGAATACCAAAAATTGTTAAAAATTGTATATATTTCATACTAAAATATGTATATTTGTTCCATGAGAATATTTTTAAAACTGATCCTTAAAATAACAGATACAGATATTTTCATAAACGATACATATGAAACGAATTTTTTGATCACTAAAAACTTCTTAAAAACAAAGTTGTATATATATTAATTTAATGATACACGTGCAAGTAAACAGCGTCACGAAAGTAAATGTACAACTTATTTGGTATCGATTTACATCATAATGTGGCAGCCATTATAGTGGATTTAAAAATAAAATAAAGTTACAATTAATTCATTCTGAAAGCAACAAATTAATTTGTGCGCCTAATATAATTCAGTAAACTAAAAAACTTCGAGTTATTTAAAATTTTAATTGTTTTTAAAATTGTTACAGCATATTTACCGAAGCAATTTAATGGAAATGTATTAACCAACAAATTTTCGAATATGGATAAGATAATTTCACTTACTTTCATTCTGGTCCATCAACGTGAACAATGTACGAGGGGCCAATATTTTCTAGTTAAAAAATGATTACTTATAATTAACTGGGAGTTATCTGCCTCGCATTTCATGTTACCGCAGGGAAAAGATATATCCGTATTCAATATTTACTTCGATCGTGAAATATTCGGACCGTTCCGTTGCGCTGTACTGGTTCGGCGTTATCATTTAGCGACTGTCGCTCTCGCACAAGTTTCGCATCGTATATCACCGCGCAGCGAAAGTGATAAGTACACGAATATTTTGACCGATATAAATTACACGTACATCGAACGAAACATCGAAGTGTATTAATTAAAAACGCCGAAAACATATCGAGTACATTCAATCACAAATCAAAACAAGCCCCGCTTTTTACATTTACAGGCGCGCTGCCGAATACTTTTCTCCTTTCGCTCGTAAAGACATTTTTACATTCACCGATGAAGCATACTGAAAGTAGCAATTTATCCAAAGTTACATCGGGTCGTACCGGTCCGTTCTTTACGATACCATTAACGAATAAATGTCCGGCGAAGATTTCGAATCGTGTTAAGATACATCGTAATTCTCTGTCTATCGGTCGTGTCAACCGTTTATGCGAATGAAATCTTCTTTTTTTCTACCTCTCTCTCTCTCTCTTTTTACTTTTTCGAGAACGATTTTTGATCGCGGAGTCAACAATGAATTAATGTCTCCATTTCGTTAACGGTTCGCCATTTTGTCGCCGGTGTTCCGTGGCCGATTATCATAATCGAGGCGAACGAGATAAACGAAATTTCTGGTCTAGAATGATGCAAGCTATAATTCATTTGTGCATGTCGGCAGGTTGTTACGTTGTCGCTCCGCTGACATTCCCGAAATCGAATAAATTAGCAGTTACGCGTCGCGTGATATTTTATAGCGGGTTGCAAAGTATCGCTCTGCGCGAAAAAAGGAAGAAAAAAAAAAGAGAAAGAAGAAGGAAAAAAAGGGGAAAAAGGTGGTTCTTTATAATCGCCTGAAATGGACGTTCATTTGAAATTCAACCAGTGGATCCTCGCGAGCCTCCGTTGTTTGCGTGCCGGTCCGCCGTAGTGAGAGAAAGTCGTTGAATTACTGCCATAATTCACGGAGAATAATGAGGGCTTAATTAGCCACGTGATGTAATGCAGACGCGGCAGAAGCGAAACGAAACGGAACGAAACGAAACGAAAGACACATCGTGCTGCGCGCCGCTCGTAAACCAGTAATTCTTACGATTAATGCGGACATTGTATCTGCGTTGTATCTGGCACACCATGTTTATGAAGTGATTAGCCAGTAGGAACGATGAAGTGCTTATTAAAGTTTCAAATTAACGAGCATGCTTTACCGATCTTCAACAGCTTCGGCCTATCATTTTCTGTTGTTCGTTTATGCGGTTTCGACGAACGTACACGCAGTTACGTGTACCGTCTTGAACTGTGAATTCAATTGTAGCACTTGCTCTTTTTTTTCGTCGGGGCGGGAGAATCGCCTCTGTTACAGAGCTGGGTAAAACAGGATTGTAGATAATCCTGTTTATTTTAAAGTATTCGTACATCTTTGAAAAGCAGCCTTTGCAAACAGCATTGATAATGGAATGAATATGGTTTTGTTAAAATACAAATATTTTATTTTTGAAATTATATATGCTCTCTTTATATATTAGTAAATAATAGAGATTTTATATCAGATGTATCTACATACGATTTACTATTTTCATCAAAGTTTGAAAAGGATCAATAATTTTTGTTCTTACTATCTAGTAACCCATGTTACAGCGCTAATAACAAGAAATAATTCAACTGTCTTGTTGCAGATTGAAATTTCTCTTGTTAAATCCTTGAAGCTTGAAAAAAATCGCAGAAAAATTGATTAGTTTGTGAGAACAATGAATAACTAGTGAAAATGTAGTCAGAGGTGATAATGGTTGAACCTGAAACAATATTTTTACGCTTTCGCTAGTTGTCTACAAGGAATGCATTTATTATGATTGATAGACTGAAAACTATGTTCAGTTTTAACTTTCAAAACATTTCATGTTTCTTTGCGTGTCGTCCATGTTAAATACTTAAACGAAAGTAATACCCCACAATTTAAATATTTGGTTAGTAACAAAGAGACAATATATTTGCATTCAAGATATATGACAACTCCAGTAATTATTTGGATATGTAGATTAGATTTGTCATGTGTTTACTACAAAAGCATGATTCGTTATCGAGTTTGACACTATTTGTAGTTTTATAGCTGTCAGGGATGAAGTTAATATCAATGACAAAAATGAATATGTGCGGTCTGGCGACACCGAGACTCGCGACCGTTTTCAACACGCGCGCATCGATGTACAGATGATATTCAATAATCGGCAGGATCTCGACAAGGTTGCAAAAGTAAATAAGCCGAGCATAATTCAGGGCAGCGCAGCGTTCGGCACAGCGAAACGAAGGTAGCCACGGATAGTCACGCGAGACCGGACGAAATGCGTGACCAGCTGCAACACGTGACGCGGTCCGCGACGACAGGCTGAAGCTAACCATAAAAATAATAGGGTTTCCAGTGAAATAAATTGAGTTATTAACGTGACAGTATCACAATAAATTATGATGAAGTGGTTCTGGGGGCAAAAAGGTACGGTCAGATGACGGTTGGCGAAAGGTCGGACGGGGCTAACAGCGGTTGATTGCCGGTCGCTCGTTTGTCTCCATGTAGCCTGACAGGAACTATCCTGTCTGGAGTAACGTTAGCCCAAGCCCGCGAGAGCCGGACCAACGTGATTCGTCCCGTTGTACTCTTCCCTACGCTTCTCTGGCCTACTCCGCTCCGCTCTGCTCTGCTCTGTTCCGCTCCGCTCTGCTCTGCATCATGGTATACGCTGCTCGTGGAAACCGACCGGTGAAGAGACCGGGACACGAGCGTTATTCGATGCTGCTCGTAATTATCTCTGTCCATAGATTGAAACAAATGGCACGGGACTTGGCGAGTGCGAACCAACACGTCTCTCTCTCTCTCTCTCTCTCTCTCTCGTCGCGTTTACTTACTGTTAGCGTTACAGGACAAAGTGGCAGAGGGAACTCCGCGCTTCGTCCTTTCTCACGCGCTTCGCTCCTTCTGACGTCACTCGGTTCACCGTTCCTCTGATCTTCCGCCTCGTTCTCGTCAGCGACCAGACTCTGCCTAACGACGTTTGCCGTAATATCGATTCAGTGTTAACGAGATGCTTTATTGTTCGAGCGACGACTTTATTTAGCCTCTCTACGGACCGCGCACTACCGTGCACCGAATGCAGTCATTCAGAGGACGCTTACCACCCGATGTATGCGCATACTAATTTGATAAGCGAGTTGACTCGCGAGCATTGATTAATAAAACTGTTATTTTAAACTGTAACCACGTCTGTTTTATTTTTAAATTGGGCGCGGACATTTACAATCTATTTAGTACTGTTTTTAAAATCTTTATCTGTTTAATTATGCTGTTCAATAAATGTTAGCTTCTTCGGCGTGTCGATAAAGTATTGGGGACTTTTGTAATCGTCTTGCTTCGCATAATTGTTTGCCTCGCAATTGAGAGTTATTATGTTAAACGCGTCTCGATCTTTTTAAACGTTGCTGAAACATGTTTAAACATTTATAAAAAGTATACCACTGTATTTAAGAAGTTTTTTCACGAATGAGGCAGAAAAAATACTTAATATTCAAAAGTTGACATCTTTTACTTTTCTCAAAAGCCGAGGCTGATAAAGATAAAGACTTTCGGTGTCGCGTTCAGCTCATCAGAATTTACGAGTCAGCTCTTCTGGTTATCGAAACACAAAATTGGTACGGGACAGTGTTATTTGCGATTCAGAAGCTGTTTTCGTTCTCCCAAGGTGATTTTATTATGCTCGTACATATTTTTAATTTGATGTTTATTAACTATTTTCGTATCTATACGAGTGATCGATACAATGCATCTGCATATATTTACATGAAAAGAGAAAGTATGAAAGTTATAAATGAAAGTTACATTTTGTTCAATTTGTATAACTTTCCATTTTGTATCTTAAAATTAATCTTGCCTGAATCGTATCCGAAGAAATTTCGGAATCACGCACCTGTTGCACAGTCAATTTACCTGTGATCAGTTAATGAGTATAGACTCTGCGATTATGCCTCTCAAACATTTCCGATATTTGCACTTTCGAACAGTGTCAATTAATTTGTATAATTATTATTAAAATTTAATCAAATTGTAGAGCCTCGCCAGAGCCTCGCCATTCTGGAAAATTAAAAGGAATATTGCTTCGATGATTTTCGAACGTTAAGTAGCTTAAACGATAGTTATTCGATTTGACTGTTTATCCAATCTTTATTCTCAACACGTGACTTTATTTTTAATATAAAAATTGAAATTTCGTATACAAGGTGTTAAATTTAACTCGAGTAAAATTAACACCTAAATTATTTCTGCTGTGAAGGTCATTTTAACAGTTTTTTCAGTCATCGTATTTTTTGCATATTAATTTCTATTTTTTAGAGCGAGTTATTTTTGTGTGCCCAATTCTCATTCTGGATATAGTTACTTGTTCTGTCCTTTGCAATTTTTTGGGGTCGACAAACAGGCCCGGTAAAATACAACTTTTAGTATGTTGTAAACCACGTAGTAAACTAATTGTTCTAACTTCATATAAAAATTCAAATCGTATTGTCCAATATTACAAAAGTTATCGTCTTTTTACCGACGGAATATTAATTGGAGGTAGTGTACCGAATTTCTATCAGAGGGTCTAGAATTTCGACAGAAAGTTGATCGGTTTTGTCCGGTGTGCGGCGCGGTGGTTCCTTGCGAGTCAGGAACGACGAACCTCCCCCCTCGGTCGAAACACCTACGGCCCTGGTGAGCCATTAATTACCTTCATCGAGCTTCTGTGCCGGTCTCGGTCGTACTTGTCGATCGGCCCTATCACTGCCAATCAATCTTGAACGCAACAGCAGCGGTGGGGCTTCGTCAAACGTCCCGACGAAATCAGCCAATCTACCGCGGGACAATGGGCCAGCATGATTCGATCGTGTCTCGGCGGCTTTGCATCAACTGGCCGTCCCCTCTTTTCTTTACTCCAACATTTATACCCCGTTCCGAGAACGCTTTCTCGATTCGTTTTTCGCCTTTTTTCTTTCCACGACCCGCGCGGTCAGAGACGGCGAATGCCAGTTGTTACAATTGTCCGCGGGACTCCGGCATTAAATGGGAATAAACCTGTAACATCGGTTTAGACGCGACGGGATGCATAGATTATTGTGCCGACTCGTTTAGATCACGGTCGACGATTCCATAAGTTGTTTTTTGTTCTGCTTGTGCGCCTCTTGACCTTTGCTGAACTCGTGCGACTTTTCAGCGTATAATGAACCAGACCCGTCAGATTAACATACGTTCGTCAGGGTTCGTCAATTTATTTACTATTTTTACATACTATAAAACGATTGGTCTCACTTTATCTGTCTTGCGAGATGTATTTCTCGAAGCATAATTTTTTAGGTTGTAAGATATTATCATAGAATCTTTTATGCAACTATTTCTGAGGATCGTATGTTCTCTAGTTTCCCCTTCTACGACGCTATCCCCCCACGCTTCCGCCATGGCGCGGTCACGTGACGCGTTTCGTGTCTCTGTCGCGAACGTACCACAATGTCACGCGTCTAATCTGGCAGTCGCGGGAGGGGGTAGCTTTTCCCCTCGGTGAAAAAAGTTACCCTCAGCCGTCGTGCATTCTAAAAATTAATAAATAAATGCTGTGTAATTCCTGCATTTTGCAAATAATGAATACAATTTTTATTTTGCATAAAACAATGCAGTCTAATAATGACTCGCGTAATATTCAAGGTGTAGTATCCATAACGTTTTGAAAAATGAATTTTTAATGTGCTTTCAGTGTAGAAATTAAATCAGTGAATGAGTCGCTTCATCGAATGAATTGCAATTCCATGATGAATTGTAATTTTTTCACATGATCTTCTGACTTCAAAATACCAATTTTAACAGTCATAAAGCGCTGTACACAATGCTGTAAATGATTATAGAGTCGAAGAAATGGCCTACTTCTCACGAAACTGATGCATTTATTCGAAATAATCTTCACATATTTTCATTTGTATTACGCAGCCAAGTAGAATGCAGCCAGAGTCGTAGAAACATTTATGATATTGTCATTTGTTCTTGTTTTTGTACATCAAACTCGAATGTAGACGATGTTCTATGGCAATATTCACGATATAAGTTGAAAATCAAACATATACAAATTGCATATTTGGCATAGTTTTTCAGTCACTAATAATTTAAAATTTCTCTAATCCAGCAACAGTGCAATGTGCATAATGCGCATAGGTTAGCTGAACTTAGGTGGCCTGTTTTAAGCGAAACACCCTGTATAATATTATAACCCGTTAAACTGGGGTTAGAAAAAAGAAAAAAAAATGACTGCTTCATTTCTATTTCCCTAAAATTGAAAAATACGAGTTTTGACCAAAGATCTACGCGACCTAGCAATAACACGGTCAATTACAGTCATCGCTACTTATGCTGTCAAGATGTGTTATCGGTCTCGAAACGGATCCATCGATCGATTCTAGTACGACTGACAAATTGAACAGTAACGTCCGCTTGTCAAAGTGCGAAACTGCTGTCCTGAATCGGTTAAGTAATTGCTATTACATTATTTAGCGAGATTTCGATAATGGAGATTCAAATGAGCGGCTAACGAAGCTCGATAGGGCGTCAATTTCGTCATTGGATTTTCCACGTTTCGTAATAATCACCGTCGATGGCAAATTCCCATTCGAAGATCCAATGAATTGAATTATTTGTCACCGGTCATACATTAACACGTCCGGGGCTGCTCTGACAGCTCAGACTCGGCTCGGAGATAAGAAACGTCGTAAATAATCATATTTTGGGAATCGATATCGACTCTGTGCTCAATATTATTTTCTCGTGCAGAATCTTTTATCTTTCAACTCGAAAACGAACAATCGCGCTTTGTTCTCATTAACGCGAATTGATAAAAATGACGAATTCAACATGATTTGGGAACCATTGTCATTTTAAATTTTGTGGAAATTATTTTTGGCTGTCTATCTAATTGATACGGCTGTTTAGTATGATTGGTAAATTGATAAAACTGCAATTTACTTTCAAATGTATTTTGTTAATAGCACTCGCATTGTGTTCAAGTGGTCTTATCTACATAACATATACTCAATACAGTATTATTTATAAAATGTTCAAATTATTTCTTGTATGAATTTGTCTTGATAGTCACTTTGATATCATGCTACAATATTGTAGTTTGTAATGTGCTACTATAATGAACCCCTTATTCCTTTATTTCAGTGCAACGAAAAACATAAATACTTAAATAAATATAATGTCTCTTCGTTTCTCGACATATATTGCAAATATAAGAAATTGATAGCCGCTACATATATTGTATTTTTCTTCGACGTCAGAATTTACTGTTTACAAAACGAATGCTGGCTAGTGGCGACGCGAACACCCGTATAATTTCGATAGAATATTTCCAGATCTTGAAAACCGTAGAATATTTTCGTTGCCGAAATTGTCACCAATAAATTGAATAATCGTCGAAGTAATTGGTGCTCGAAGGAGAAAGATCTATTTTTACTTATTACTTCCTGACAGCTTGGACGATGTGGGTATGTGACATCTGAATAGCTGGTGTCACGATTTCAATTTTCTACTCACCGGTTCGGCAAGCTGTCCTTACTCGTTAAGTATACTGACAGCATCATTGGAGCGCTCCCCTTAGATAAATTAAAATATCGATCGGGACACGCCAATTATAAGTTTGACGTTGTACTAATATCAACCGCGTCACCATGCCTGCGCACGAGTTCCAGCAAGATGCGAATCAACGCTGTAATAAATAACGTCCGTGAACACACGGAAAGAGTATACATATGTATATCGTATTTAAGAGCATTTCCTTTTCCCTGGAAATCATCGACGTTTCCTTAATCGCGTGTTTCCCTTTATAAACGAATCAGTTGATCTTTATTTCGCAAATTTGCGTTTCAGTTGCCTGGCGACGGAATAGCCAAACGATAAAAACAGTGTGTATTATATTTGTCAATATCTGTTTTTAATGCTTCGGTACCATCTAAAAGTTTTAATTGGAACAAAACATTCCTTTTTGCAATTTTATGGCGAATCTGTTATTTTGAAGTGCCACTAATTAAAATCCAGTAAATGAATTTTCTACTACGGCTTACAGTGTCTGTAAATTTGTTAAATATCGGAAAATAATTTTAACGTTAAACAAAATATTACATCAACAATTGTCTTTGTTAGATTAGCCATTGAAAAAATAAATTGCTCGTTGATTAAGATAACTCTAGACGCACTGTTAACATTTTGTAGAAAAGTAATAATTCATAGTAAATTTCATCTTCCGGTAGAACCTGCAGATCCTATAAAAATATCAGTTTCCGCATCAAATTAAATAATAGAGATATGCTTCTTGGAATGCGTAAAACAATTAAACAGATTCTTTCAGTTATGCCTTCGTGTTAAATGGTACTTTATACAGTCCTGAGTAAGCATTTTAATTGAACATTAAATTCTATTTGAATATACAGGGTGGCCTGAAAATGTTGTACTCCCTTGACAGGAGGGATTCCTGAGATCATTTGGAGTAGTTTTTTCCTTTGCGAAAATGTTTTCCGCGGATTTCCTATCGAGTTATTAACGACAAAACGCGGACCAATCAGACCGCGGCTACAGTGGTCGGACCCTGACTCGGCCAATGCCAACGCCAGGCTCAACGCGAGCCGCGCTCCGATTGGCCCGTGTTTTTCGTTAATAACTCCTTAACAAAGCCGCGCACAGCATTTTCGCAATGGAAAAAGTTACTTGAAATGACCTCCGGAATCACCGCCTTCGCGGAGGTACACAATTTAGGGGACACACTGTACATAAAACAGTGTGCTTCGTTCCAGCTGCAGGCCGTGTAAGGAAAATGTTAATGAATACGTTGTGTCTTGTACTACAGGCAGCTAGAGTATCATTCCGTATAAAATCGTGGTTTCATTAATTCTTGCTCAACGAATACCGGACCATTTCGACGCACGTGCTGGAACACTTACCTGACCGTAACAAATCCTTTTTTCTGGTTTTAATGCAAACAACGATACCTCGTGTCAGCCGTGTCGGGGATAGTGCATGTTTGCGAGAGTAGGCGTAACACTGTTTATTGTAACAGCAGTGAAATGAAATTCAAACATCTCTGTTACACGCAGTGGTTGGCAAATTATTATACTCAACAGACTCTTCCTCAAAATATGCGATAATCGCGGCTTTAATTACTAGACTGCGGATATTTATGCAATTTTTTATTTTTTAGGCAAATTTTTAGAAAGTGGAGACAAATGAAATCGTATTTTCAGTGGTAGTAGCCTTTATAGGTCTGGAATTAATAAAAATCGTATTAAATTCTTTGGAAATTTATATTCTAGCATTTTTCGAAAATTTTTAGAAGGCATAAACGGGACTACACGGTCTCATCGCAACAGTTTCATAGCTCATAAAAAAAAAACAAATTCCACGGTGCGCGATATGTTGATCTTCACGCGACCTTCAACGACAACGTCACGAAATGTTTTCTATTAATTTCAACGCTCGTTCGCGGAAAAATTCAGGTATCATCGGTTCGGATAATCGAGGATCCACTCTATCGTTCATTAAACAAGTAAATATCATCTAAAGTGTACCATGATTTCCACGCGAGCAACTTTATATTTTCAATAATTGTAAAATGAAAAACATAAAACCGGTCATTTGACCGGCAGTGGTAGCTTCAGTGTTAACATTAGCCTTAAATTAAATCTCGTCTCATATTGAACTCAAGGGATACACCCCGAGGAATGTAGCGGGGACAAATTGCTCACAAGCATCCTGCACATCTCTGTTGCATGTATCGAGACATTATCGCAGTTCTGGTAAGTTAAGGGCTATCATTTTATAAACAAATGGAATCATTGCTTTCGCGAGTTAAAGTGGTTTTCGGCAGTTCGTTGTGCCTTTCCGTCATCGGTGTGGGGTTAATGGACTGTTGGTTGCGGCACGTCAATACCACGCATCTGCAACTCCCCTTTTTGTTCGTGTGTATATATGTATTATATATATATATATATATATATATATATATATATATATATATAATATTTATATGCATGTACACATGTATATACATATAAACGAACATATTTTTCGTTGGTTTTTTGCGCTCGGTCGAAGGAGTGGGGTGAGTTCTGATGCGCGGACAACAATATCGGGGCCTGTATTTCCGAGCGATGGTAGCGGCAGCGATGGAGGCGATAACGGCGGCGGCAGAGGCAGACGCAGAGTCAGGGACAGAGACAGAGGTAGAAGCGGAGGCAGGTAGATGGTATGCAGACGTTGACTAGAATCAGCCAGGGTGGTTGTGCATTTAGCGAGCTGTCGCCCCCAACCAGTCCGCCGTGTCAGGCCACTGACAGTTTTCATTCCGCACATACTTGACGTGCAACCGGCTCCTCTTCGTTCGTTCGTTCGTTCGTTCGCTGGTTCGTTCGTTTCGTTCCTACGAGAAGCACCAACACCGTGTGCTTGATGATCGGTCAGATTAATTATTTCGTCGACCGACAACTTTTTCTTTGGTCGTTCTAACGACACGAGTCATCACCGATCCGTCCCGGATAACTATCTTTTCTAATCAGTTATACGCATACCTGGCTTCTTTTTCATTTCTTTCGACGCGACGCGACGCAGAGACCCGCGCGGAATTACGCTCGGCGATCCGTGAAAGGCGCGATGATATCGAAAACATTCGATTACACATTTCTGATCGATTTACGGTCTCGTTAAGTAATAGAGTCCTGACATTTAAACATTATTTTATAATTGACTGATTCGAAATGCTGCCTTTTTAGGGATCAGCTGGGCGAGCGTGATAGCTGAATCATACTTTTATGGAATTTTTCGGAAGTTGATGTACGCATTTGCTCGGCTGATTTGTTGATACGTCAACAGGTGTAAAATTGAGTAAATACTTATTATGTTATTATTTATTTATTGCTTTAAACTATGTAAGGTTTATTATGTTGTAATGTGACTTGTTACTGTGATAGTAAAAATTAATACCTTTTTATTGTATAATGTAGTTGCATATCAATTTATAACAAGTTATAAAGAAATAACAATTTCTTAATAAGATTCTATCTTCTTCTCTTCTTTCTAAATAACAATTTATTTAAGAAATTTATTTAAGAAATAGTCACATCAATGTAAAAAGGTCACTGCATTCCAGTCTATAAGTTTGGAACGGTTTGACTTTCAAGCATAATGTTTTATCTGGTTTTAAATGCTCCGGATAGTTATGTGTGGTACTGTAATATCAAATACTCAGGGGGAATACGGGAAATCGATTTCTCAACAACACAATCTTGACACTTCAAACGAAGGTTGGGCGGTTTACAAAAAAAGAAACGCTGTACGAGTTTGTCCACACGTAAGAGCTTAAGAGCGTTCTTATCGTCTGTTACATTTCAGTTTAAAAACCGGCACTTGACAGCTGCAAACACGTTAAACGTGCTCGAGTCATTGAAAATTTTGCGAATGCGATTAACAAGCCGTTAGAGATAAATCGGCCGATTGGCTTCTTATCATCGTAGTGTTAAGATCATCGAACAAAATGAAATCGTTATCTCCTATTAAGATAAGACGTAAGTTTCCGTTATTCGTTCTACACAATCGTGGCGAATAGATATGCTCGATATAACGAGCTGTTATTTTCAGGAAAAATTGTCAAGTGACAAAAGATTAGAGATTGCGATACCATTCATGATAATTTGTGATTACTCCCATGTTATTCCAACATCCATAACGTCGATTATACTGGTCGTGATTGATTAATTATTTCTCGAAATTAATCTTCAAAAATCTTAACATAATAATACCATCGAAATTTACGATACTTGTCGATTGCACGAAATTTCTTAAGATTTTTGATAATTAATTTTTATTTGATTTAGAATCCATGTCTCTAAAGAAGTAGATTATTTATTATTATGTGTATGGATTATTTCTTATTTTTGTTTTAAACAATGAGTTACATAAGGTGTTCGGTAATGGATAACAATTGAAAAATTGAAAACAAAAATTGAGAACAATTGAAAAATTCTTGTACAATAATTCAAATCTTTGCGCCTGCATTCTGTCTTCGTTACTGAATTGATCAGATTCTTGGTCCGTAATCATTTGAAAATAAAGCCATAATCGCAGTGTCCTTGGGGTACGTGGAAGGCTATAATAAATTCCAAAAAATAAATTGTAAGTTATTTATTCGTGGTATCCATTGAGTAAATATTTAGTTTTTATTAGAAAAGTAAAGTATCTTCAATTTTTTACATTTTTTCGTCCTTTTTAATATTCTATATTAGATATCATTTTTTGCCTTGTAAAAATTACATTATAAAATTTTATATTCATTTCATTGATTTTTATTACAATATGTGCTTGTTCTTCTAGTTAAAGCATCATTACAATTTCAATAATTGCAAAATAAAAAAAGGAGAAATGAATTATTATTATTAAATGAAAAATTTGAGCAGATTTCCAAATGAAAGTAGGTGTGGTGTCAAACAATCGCTGCACTGTTCCGTTTGGCCCGGCAAAACCCAAGCCAGATCCACTTGTTAGGAGTTTAAAGTTCTCACAATTGCCCCGTTCCCTTCGCCTACTTTGGGACGCGGTTATTGGATGATCCGGAGCCATTGACTAGCCATATTTCTAGGGATCGGTTTTGGCCTTGCGATACTGGGTGTTCCGAGCTGTTTTCTAATGCGTTTGCACCTTGGGGGTCAGATAAACCCCGTGGGTCGCTGCCCTTGCTGCACGGTACTTTACGGAAGACTTACTTTACCGTGTAAAGGTGACAAGCAGGGCTGTGCGAAAATCCAAAATCCCCGGTACCTGGTGTGCTTGCGAGGCGACACGACACGACGACGGCTCGGGAAGTGTTCAGATCGTATCAGAATGGGTTCCCGAAAATATCTCGTGGCATAGGAATGTCGGAATTTCTGACATTTCAAGAATCCGAAACACGTTTTAGGACAGGGCTTGTCGAACACACTGTGAATTTTGAAACTGAATTTCATCTCTGAATCATTTCCGAATGCTACGTATGATTTATGAAAATTATCGGGATAGGGACTTGGCAGTACAATGGAACCCCGTTTATCCGGCTCGAACGGGACCGGGCCCGATCCGGAAAATTCGTTAACGATATGAATCACACAAATACGTTTAATGTATTTCGTTTATTGCACATTTTATGCGCATACTTCCACAACAACAATAATTGTAGCAAAAGACGTATACATACACTATTGTATAAGTTGAATTTAATTAGAAGGTTAATTAGAATTTAGTTATTTTTGTGTAAGATTTGAGTGACGTTCGTATGCTACGCTTCACCATCGTGAGTTCAACCGGTTCTGGACTCAGAATATTAATTAATTCGCGTATGTTTACAAATTCTCTATTCCGCGATCTAAATATAATTTAATTTGTTAATATCACGGGGACCGAAAAGTAATCAATCTCGTTCACAGTTAATTTGTGTCGAGGTACTTTTTTAAAAAGGGAATCGAACAACTGCCTTTCTTAACTTATTTTGTCGATTAGTATTTAAGGTTATTTTAATAAATAATTGTTTTTTCGCCAACAAAAAAAAATTTTTTATCACTTTTCGGCCCCCTTAATACATTTAAATTCTCGAAATGAACGGTAATTTCTACATTGTGACTCCTCCGGCAACCAGTCTTGATCAACAGAAAAATTACCAATATTTTTGGGCTCTTGCACATCGGTAACAGCTGGCACACCTCTAATGGCTAACGCGATGGCACGGGGACAAAAGGGGTTGTACCTTTGACAATTTCCGAGTGTTTCGTCGTGTAATCCGATTAGTACAAGTGACCGTTATAGCCAATAATGGAAACGTGAGCGATAGGGAGTTGGGCTATTAGACCCAAAATAGTGGTGGGACTATTAGATGCCAAGCAGACCTAGATTTCTTTGCCCAGCCAATTTGTCATGAACATATATGTAGCGTGTGCATTCGTTCTAGGTCAAGGTATATCGGTTCTATACCAAGATGCAGAATATATTTTAACAAAGGTATGTGTTTTAACATTTTACAGCGAACCTGATGCATCGTTACTCTACAAGACAATGTTTAGTTACTGTTAATATACAATATATCTACATTGGCATATTGGAAAATTTGTATTTGTAATATGTCGATAGCATTGTATCACGGCTACTTTGAAATAATTCGATAACGTCGATCAATCGTGACTCTCGCGGCAAACGACGAGTTAAGATAAGCATATTGTATATCATTAATCTTAAGATTTAGTATTAAGCCAAAGAACAAAGATATCGATCGAGGGGATATTTTTCTTTACTCGGGATCAGGCACAAGAAGACAATATCTTTCAGTCTTAATGCTATTCGATCAAATTATTATTCCATCGATGGTATATTAGTTGTAAAATTTTGTTTTACGTACTGGTGTCAAATAAATATTCGCTTCTTTCTCTAACAATTTCAATAAGTTTGATTGCAATCATCTAATATAAAGTGTAAAATACTTTCTAAACTTGTTACTAGAATTTAATTCGTCTCTTCGCGTTTGATCAAGATCTCCAATACGCCTAAGCACCATGATCTATTATTCCTATATTCTATTGATAACGGTAATGTGGCGTTGGTGCCCCAGAGGATTGGGCCCCGAAAGCACAATACATAGATGTCCGATTTATTCTTATATCCCATCTACGTTAATAACCTAACACCCGAATAATTTAAACATAAATAATGTGACCACTAGATTGCGGGTTTTATGAATTTATGACAAATATGAGTAGGTGTAGTTTAAAACAATAAAAATATTACAAGAATTTATTAATTATAACAAGAATTTATTATTAATAAAGAAAATACATTTTTATATCGCTTCATTTTGTTGCAATTCAGGTAGAAAATTTTTATTTTGCACGAGGATCCGCTGTCTAATAATAGTAAACGATAAATGTTACGAGTAACGTAAATATAGTCAATCAGTTTCATCATTATCGAACTGTAAGTAAGTTACGCGATAAATGTATTTTTGGACGATAATTGACAGTGCACAAATCATAATGAATTTCAATTATCGTTGTCAAGAATAAAGCATACATTATGTCACTGTCGATGATAATAGCGGAACAAACAAGACAGTTTTGTATAACGAAAAAGATATTTAAAATATCTGATAACATTTATATCTGCGATCATTTATCGTCCAGGCCACAAAATCGATCTCTTGGAAATTTCTAAATGACAGGATGTGTGCTGTTTTTTAGCGTATCTGCCATGAAATATTCATTATTTTCGTAGAAGTAAATAGTAATAATATTGACAATTGCAAATTATTTTTTAATTTGTGTGAATTAATAATCATAGGAATTATTAACTGTACGGATTTCAGTGAGAAAATTATGTCTATATAACAAAATTTTGTTGTTTATAAATTTTTAATAATTGACCCAAATAGAAACTACACTTCGCAAACAGTGATTGTTAAATTGATTAGTTAAATTAATATTTGAACTCATGCTCTGGGTCAAAATAGACCCGGACATCGTCACCGGTTAAAGCATAAGAAACAACAATTGAAATTTTTGTTGGGTTGATTTGGAGGGTGTTCTTGATAATTAGACAGCGAATTTTATGCATTTATGACAGAAACGAGTAGGCGTAATTTAAAACAGTAAAAACATTAGAAGAATTTTAAAATACTGTTATATTATTTTCAACCTATTAAACATATTAAGAAAGAAATCAGGTAAAAAGTTTTTATTTTGCATAAAGATTCGCTGTCTATTAATAACATAATATGTGGAACAGTATTACCGAAAATTTGTTATAAAGGAGAGCACATAAACAATTACATTAAGAAACATTATCATTCAAACATTATTAACACATCGGTGTATGTGTCCACGCAAATTAAATAATTTAGCGAGATTTATTGAGCTAACTTTGATCCGGTAATTTAAATGTTGTTTGCAAATAACGAACAAATATCGTTGGCAAGAAACGTTCATTGGAGCTAGGCTGACAGACGGCGCAGAATCAATAAACGAATGCTCGCAAACACAAATTATTATTTAATAGCTCGCTGGTAAACAATAAGCTCGTTTTTCACCGTGTACCGAATGCGGATATCTGTACCGGGTATATTTTATTTTGGCAGTTTGATATCGGGTCCGCCCTTGCAACTCTCAATTATGGCAGCCATCGTAATTACCGGCGGCGCGACCGACACTATTTTAATAACTGTAAACATTTGTTGTGTTTTGCGGTGCCAAATGAAAAGTGGTAAACTGCGCTCTGCGTTATTTATTTACCCAGTCGCGGGGGAGAAACGTATCGTTAACCGGACCCGCCGAGTGCATTTACGCGAATCCACTATAACGCGGAATTCGGAATTGAAATATTCCTGCTGTGAAACGTCAATTCGCACGCCCTTTACACGAGTAAATTCCATAATACTGAGCGTTGCGAGCGTTATTCTCTACAGCCGGGAATAAATTTTATATGATACCGCCATAAATCTTTTCCCCGCGACGGGAATCGGCCTTTGAATATTAACAGCGGCATAAATAACAAGCGATTACACTATATTTTTGCAAAAACACAACGCGCATTTGTCCGGCGTTTTGTTAACTTGTAAAGCTGCGCTTAATGCATATCGATTCCGGAAAACTGTCTACAAGCATTTTTTATGCTTTCGGAATATTTGATTTTTAAATCTCGCATTCATTTGGTCCAAACATTTATTTTTAATGATGTTTTTCTTTAGAAATTAGGATTAGTTTACCGGATGATGTTGTAACAGGTATTTTCAAGAAATAAAGTGTGCCTCGGAAAACTTTTCTAAAAATATGTTTTAAAAAAAAATTATATAATTATATAATTATAATAAAAACTTTTTACCTGATTTCTTTCTTAATATGTTTAATAGGTTGAAAATAATATAACAATATTTTAAAATTCTTCTAATATTTTTACTGTTTCAATAAAAATAAAATTCGCTGTCTAGTCCCAAGTTACAACAATTCTTTTATATTACGTCATTAATTAACGCTTAAAAACTTTCAAAATGTAGTAAAAGGTATAATGTTTAATTAAAAAGAAGATATTCTACAGTAATGTAGAAAATACAACTTCACTCGATCTCCATTCCCACAAAATCCTCTGTAACAATGCAAGTCCGCATAGTAATAATTGAAAAGCCAGCGACTGTTAATTTCGAAACTATCCCCCTAGCAATAACTCTATATTATGTAAATAACGTTATATATGTATATTGCCTGGTCATGTATCCGCACGAGTTACGAATGCAAGGTAGCATTTAATCTGTTTCTTTGTAATAACAGCGTATCCGACGTAGTCGCACCTCTAATCTCTCTAAATCTTAATAACTTTATAAATCATGTTCAGAGACAATTTCATGAAAATTACAGAATAATTCAAGCGAACGCGTTATCACGGTTGGAAAGTGCCTCAACTATTGTGCTCCGTTTAAGCTGCTCTTTCATATGCATAGCATGTTTCATGTAGCTGTATATCAGGTAATCAAGAAATTAATTCCAGCGCCGCCACACAGCGCCTTTCCCGTTCAACCACTTTGCAAATATTTCGTCTGTCAGTGTTCTGATAGGTAATGTTCCACCTGCCGTTATTATCGGTGTTAGTATGGTAGTTATTAAATCGAACAGAGAAATTCAAATCATTTTTAACTGTCGCGCGACTCGAGTGTCTTACGGCTGAGCAACGAGCGTGACTATATGTATGTAGATCATTGTCGTAACACACTTTGTTAAGTATACACACGAAAAGAAACTTTTCTCTTAGCTCCCGCATGCCCTGGCTCCTCGATCTTAATTTTCTAATTAGCTATTTGAAATTCTACCAGGTGTACATTCATCGTTTCAACGTTCGTACCTCTCTGAAGATAATAATTCAAACATTTTCATTTTTCACATACTATAAAACGTTTTTCTCTGTTCGCGCTGAAAGATATACATATTTACAGAGTATCTAATTTCAATTTAACCCTTTTCATTTCAGAACTTGCTACACCATAGAATCAATTATAATTCTTCTATGTATAACATCCTACTGCAGCGAGTGTAAAAAGTATTCGTACATTTTTCAAAACCGAATAAATTTTTTAAAATTTTATCACGTTGACCGTGTTCATTTAGTCCGACTCGATCTGTCAATTTAAGATCATTACCATTTGACTCTCGCATAAAATAAAATAAGGAGCGCGTACGTTTGCAACGACTGTCATAGAATTTTCTAACGTATAAAGTCATCTTCAGAAAAATGTCGACTCGAAATGCTCGATCAGGAGGACGGCGGCGATGAGGGAATAGAAACTTGAAAGGATCAGAGGAGAGCCGAAGGCAGGCAATTTCGAAGCGCACGGTAATTTCGCGGAATGCCGCTACCGCGTTACACAAGATCAGCCTGTTATCATATCCCGAAATAGGATTTATAGGCAGAATAACGAGACGGTCGAAAGTAATTACATCCGTATCGCGATTTACATGTTACGCGCGGGGCCTGAGCGGCCGACGCGGCGCGGCGCGGCGCGAGTGCCCGGTGATTAATGAACGATAGGCCGAAAGTTTCCCGAAAGAATGCTTCGGGATAGCGAGGGTTCAGCTAATAAAACGAATAGCCGCGGAGCAATTACGAAGCTAGATGGATCGTTCTTATCGCGTAGGCCAGCTAGCGAAGAAACGGTACGAGAGCGGTGAAATAGTGAAACGCGAAGCCGAAATCGCGGCAAGGCACATGAATCTAAGCGCGCGGTAAGCGGTAAGTGAATTGATTGCTCGAGGTGGCACATCGTTACGACACACCGGTGTCTCCATCCATCTATCCCTGTCCTCTAAATCGTCGTGTCCCGTTCTTTGTTTAACTCCTTTCTCGCCTCCCCTCGGCGAGAGGAACGAACGTATTAGGTTATGGACCTCGCTTTTCCAGGCGCGCAAGTTATAAATGGCCGTTGCACGCCGAGCTGAAACGTATACACAGAGTGCACGGTGTATTCTCTCCCCTTGTTCGCCGCGGGACGAAAGAGGACGGGGCTAGGTCGCAAGTTAGAAGCAGGAGCGAGACCGCGGCACACGAGAGCGAGACTGGAAGCGGGACTAGTCGACGTAGTCGATGGAGGCGCGCGGGCTAGTGGACTCGGATTTATGAGACCGTCATATTTCGCAAGTTGCGAGCCGGTAATTCCTGGCCGTGTGGCGATTTATGGCCGCGGTGTGTCCCGCCTGCGCCATTAATCCTTCCCTTTCGCCCTGAATCGAACTTCCACCTATCCTATAGTCCCCTCATACTCTCGGCCGCTCCGCGTCTCGTACGCTTGTCCTGTCCCATCCCGTCTCGTCTCCTCTCTTCTCCTCTCCTCTCCTCTCCTCTCTTCTCCACTCTTCTCTTCTGGTCTTGTCTCGTCTCATCTCGTACCGTTTCGTCCCGTTTCATTCCGTATCTTACCGTCGCGTCGCATCCCGTTTCTTCTACTACTGCCGACGGATCATACCAAACGAAGCGACGTTCCAGTTTGCTACCGTTTCAAGTGGACACCGCCTCACAGCACGCCGCACAGTGCTACCATTTGGCCAAAAAGTGGCTAAAAATCCGTAAATACATTCAAAGTTGGGAATTTTGCGGAAAGTGCACCGCAAATACAACGCTTATCTGGGAAAAATTACTTTTCAGAAATGTTTTTTAATCGGATTGCCCCTTATGGAAGCACACAACAAATCTTTTAACAGATCTTGGTCGCATCGGCAAGATGTGGTTTTTTTTTTATTAATGCAATTTGATGATACTTCACAAAATACAATAAGAATTATAAACATCCGTGTGTCTGCTAAATAAGCAGTATAAAGATGTACATATTTTACTTACAGTCGTTCAGAAACCAATAGCTTACTTTACATATCTCTGACGTAGGTCTGCAGAGTAGGACATTACATGAGAGCGGAAGAAAAAGATGTAGTTTTTAGGCAAGGTGTAGTATTGCATTTTGTTTACAAAATCTCAACTAACTTCGGCCACTTTTGGTCGCAATTTAAGTTTAAAAGGAAGGACCATGATCCTGGTCCATCGAAAACAAAAAAATGAAATCTGAAGTTCGGATTCGTAATCAACGATCCCGAAAACATCGTATTGAACTGTAGCTTTACGTGCTCCACGAAAGTATTATTTCTGTTTGAAATCTTGCGCATTAATTAGATGGCTATCGCGTGAGCGATTATATTTGTTAAACAGTCGTCAGACCGACCAACGATGAAATTCAACATAAATGATCCGCGCGTCATGATTTCGCTATCCCAAAAATATATCTGTCATAGTCGGGTTGGATTCAATGTAGCGCGCCCAACCAGATATATTTTCAGTTGATAATTGTGCGAAACGTATGGCGTTCGGAGCGTAATCATTAGGAACTTTCAGCGCGCGGAATAGATACCGTGGTCCTGGCCAACTACTAAAACCATTCGCGCCAAGGTGTTGGCTAATGGAACACATCATGACGAGTTAATTAGACGTTATTTGGACGTGTTTAGCTGAGAGCAGAGCTCAGACGGTTGCTACGTCGTCTCATCGGTGTGTATTTCAAGCTCGTGCATCCCGACGTGTCGTAATTAACTCCTTGCCACGGAGCGTAGATGGTCAGTTGGGATACCGTTAGAATGAAAATGCTCCCGCATTCTTTATACGCATGTGCATACTAATTTCTTGCACCCTGTTATCAGTTAATAAATAATAGCAATTGGATAGTCCACGGAGGATATCTCGCGGTAATTATTATACTCTACCGTATGCACATGAATTTATGTAGAACGCGGCGGAATGTATGCGTGTAAGAAATGCTGCAAGGATTTATTCGCATTCCTTCGGTTCATAATGTTCAACGTACGAAACGGTATCCTGGTCAATTTTGCGTATTTCTGTTTTATTATCTTCAACACATTTATTAGCTCGAAATACTTCTACAAAGTAATGTTCTCATTGGCGATCACTTTATTAGCTGTCAGAAGTGCAACTCGTGCGTATATTTTTGTCAGACTTTCGGATTATGCGCACACGGTTTAAAAAAATTGGAAATCTCCAAAAAAATTCGAAACAATGCGCATTTCGTATTAAATTATTGGAGATACTATGTCGTTGAAACCGTTGTTCTGAATTCTTTTCAGAATTTTTCATACAGCGCATCGTCGTAGTCAACCCCTTGCCGTACTATTTTCTTTACGGTTACAGTGATTGAAACGTCTTCATCCCCAAAAATATCGTAGGAGAGAACAGAAAAAATATATTTTTTGTATCGCTACATAGATTTGAATGGTGAAATATTGATTGCAAGCAAATCAAATTTTATTTCATCTAAAAAGAAAGGCTTAACATTCGTATCTGTTAGATTTTGTATAAAATCTTCATCACGAATCTGACTCGTGAAAATACGGCAAGGGGTTAAACGAGAACGTCGATGCAAAACTGAGCGCGATGGAGAGAACCAGCTCCCGATGATTGGATCGCAAAATGTGTATCGAGCGTTGCAATTAATCCGGGACGATCGGTGGAACACGCGTGTAAAGTATTACGGTTTTCCAAAAGCAAACGGATTATGATGACACAAGAAGGTTGACGCGCGCGTTTATGCCGGGGCCGGCCGATGCAGAAATTTACGCGAGTCATAAAATTTCGGCGCGGGAGATGGCCTATCGAAATTCATAAAGTTATAACAATAAAATTTAAAGGCTGCTTCGATTTCGCGGCACGTCGGGTTTCTCGGTGATCGCGATAAACGGGCGAATTGTACAACAACAAAAAAAAAAGAGAAAGAAGAAAGAATCAGATCAAAAAGAAAAAGAGAGGAGAAAAGAAGAACAGGTAAAAATATTGATAGCGGTATAACACTCAGCTTCATTAGTTTCCATTCGATTAAAGCGCGACGGCCGAGGGGAATGTACGCGCGTTTCCGCGCGTGTAAGTATGCGGTTTTGCACGGAGCTGGGACGCGGCTCGCACACCGGCACGCACTCACCGTAGAAGGCGGGCAGAGCTCGTTACCATTCATAACGTTATCTCAAATTATAAAGTATCTCGCATTTCATATCTTCGGCTCTTTCCTCGTATCTCCTTAACGACCGCCCGACAGGCTTAATCGACCGTTAATCGAACGAGCAACAGGCAAGCCGGCCTTAGTGGGAGCGAGAATTACGGCCTGACAGGTATACCTTACTATGTTATGTTGTATTTCTACGATATTAGAAATGTACATACACACGGATTGACGTCCGCGCGGAGGCCGATCCGTAAAATATCTTAGACAGCTCGCGATAGCTCCGGCGATGAGGGTGAGATATACACGGTACGTTCGGTAGGCGATATACAGTTCTGCGCAAAAGTCTTCGGCCACCGCGTAACATTCGTTTTCTACGTGAATAAATCTGTGTCAGTGATGCATACTTATTAGTCTAGACAGCGGATCTTTATGCAAAATAAAACTTGACCGCATCGATCCGAAGAAACATGAACGAACTAGAAAATTTCCTCCTTTCTGCAATCACTTCGATAAGCCAGAGATATACAGTAGGGTGTGAATTATACGAACATCGATTATCTGAACCGGTGAATGAGAGATCTCGAAAAGATACAGACGGTTCGACAAAAATTAAAGATCAACGAATAAATTTTGCTTACTCTATATTTATAATTATTTATATATTTTCAATAACGTATATCACATTTCTATATAAGTATAAAGTTTATATAGCATATACATGATAAATTATACAATATATGATCATGTCACGATATGATTTTTGCATACGATTGTATTTAATAAGAACGCAGCGGATCTTCGGATGCTTTGGATCTACGGATGCCTGACGCAGGCCTGCGTATTACATAAATCACGCGAATAGAAACAGTTTCCCGTCGTATTTACGATCCATGAAGAATCTCCACTGATAGATCCAACTCGAATTAAATGCTGCGAGAATGTGTAATAGATTTTTATTGCGCCAGCGGTTGCAAATAGTTCCTCTCGCAATAACTATTCGGTTGAGCAAGATGAACGCGGGACTGTTTACGTGCTACTACGTACAGGCAGATCAATGGGACAGTCGACTTGCAACTTGAAAAACATTCCATCACGCGAAATGGGCTGATTTTGCATGTTGCCGTTAACGAAAAATTTTAATACCTTTTAATATAAAGAAAAGTGTCAACCGTTTTTCATTAAATTATAACATCTGAACTAGCAAACCGATGAAAATGAATTTTTACGAGCTTGTAGAGAAGACGAAAGAGTAATGAAAATGATGTCAATTGAAAAAAATGTTTTTTTTTTAACTATTAATTTTGCGATTTTTTAATAGAAATGCAGGGGGAGATAGCAAGGGAATATTTTAAAAAATTGAAAGAAATGCGGATATAGCGGCTCTAGTTGCACTTAAATATAATGATATAACTTATCGTTGGGTGTAAATATTTATTGGCTACCGCGTAATGTTTTTATTCCACACACACACAGACACGCGCCGTCATTAAAGCGGGCATGAGAATAAAAAGAAAATAACAAGTACTATATGTATGGTTGTAACTTGAGGTGCAAGTTGATGAGAGTGCTAATGGCGCGAACGAGCGAGATTCAACATTTTAAACAACATTTTAATGACGTTGATATTCGCCGTAACCCTCTTAATCGGCGCGCATTGGTTTATTAAAATGTAAATTCGTTCGCACGTAAAACAACGTTCTCCTGATGTATCTTTACCAACGACAGATAGGGAATGAAATTACGGAACAGCGTTTTAAAATTACATATTACAATCAACCTGTAACGACCAAAATGTATCGTCGTTAACACAACTATTATAATTATCGGTCGGATCAAAATGACTGGTTAGTAATTTTTTTCTTTCATACATATTCAAATTATGGAAATGTTTCCGTGACGCACATTTTGAATAAACTTCATTAAAGAAGCACAAGTTACGATAAAGATTGCACGAAATGTGAAAACGTATTGTTTTATAATAATGGTGAGACTGCAATATACATATACATTATATGTATAATCTAATATTTGAATATTTACATGCGCCGAATGTATTCCCATCGCCGAAACAACGCGCGTAAAATAATTCGTAATTCGGTCGTTCGGAATCGCTACAGCTGTTCAACGAATCCAATTGATCGTTAATCGAGCGGTTAACGGACAACTAGGTTTAACAGAAACGAGTCTTACGACTTGACAGGTATATGCACGGTAATTCTTCGCAATAATAGCGAAAAGGAGGGGCCCCAGCGAACCTTAAAGGCAGTGACAGTGGCGCTAATTGACGGGTTGCCAGTTGCAGCTGGGAACGTGAAAGTCCCCGCCGGAACCGGCGTAGCCTTCGGATTTTCTGTCTTTCACCTTAACACTATAATTAATCTGCGGCTTGTTACGATAACCACAAGAACCATTGACTGCGAGTGATTAACGTTGAAACGTAATAATGAATCGCCGGCTACGCCCATTTCAAAATTATGACGTCCACGTACTTGCAATTAAAGGAAAAGTGATACGATGGTAAGAACATTTGCATGAAATATTGCAACGAGCTTCTCTTTTTTTGTTTTAACCGAATAACAATACATGCCTATGTAGTTGCGTATTTATTTCGCAAACAAATCAGCAATCTAATCATTAGACAGCGGATTGTTATGCGAAATAAAAATTTTCCATCTGGATTGCAACAAACTGAAGTGATATTAAAATTTATAGTTAGCTACATTTATTTAGTACCATAATCATTCTAATTAGTTGAAAATAATGCAACAGCATTTCTAAATGCATCAAATCCCCGGTCTAATAATAACAATGTTGCAAAGAAAATGTCACAGGGAAATGCATATGCGAGTCTGTGAATTGACCTCGAAGCGATACGTTTGCCAGAATGCACACCTAAATGCACTATATCGCTGTACTAATACTAGTCTTAAAGTAGCTTCCTTCTAAATCGTCAACTAGAGAAGCACATAGTATTTTTTGATTATACACAACGATGTAAATGTCCCGCGTCGCGTCGTTAGTGGCGAGATGTACGCGGGCGCAAACAGGTATAAAAACATCACGAACCTAACTAAGATCACATGCTTACGCGTGGTACTTTTCCCAAGTGTAACTCTAGTGCGAACATAGAAGACAAATGAAAGTGCTGAATACGCGTTGTTTATGGCAAGTCCAGGTGCACTAACAATAAACTTGCGTACATTTTAATATTTCATGCGAGAGTGCAGCTGCTCGCAGCGAAAGCGAAAGCAAACACTTAACTGCGTATGCGAATACATCTATTATACATGCATGGTTTCCAATGCAATTTTCATAATACCTCCATATTTTCTGACTTTGCGACTCGACCACGAATCCGCTTTCCTTTAAGATGATTTTAATTAAAGATTATCCTCGTTCCTGTTAACCGTTTCAGCAGTTTCGGTTACAACCTCCTTCATTCCGATTCAGTGTATGAATCATGCTCAGCGTTTCCGCTACTAGGTTGCAGCCTATATTAAAATCTTTGTGCTCAAATTGGAACAGCAATTCGCAACACGAACCAGTCGAGAACGATTCATTTCTTTATATTTTTCAACCGAACGCATGTTGGAAAAGTTCTGAACGGATGACCAATTCATCAGGGAACTCCGCAAAAAGTTTTTATAGCAATTTGATATTGTTGAAAACGAAACATTTAGCTAATTTTGTCGTTAGGATATACAGCCAGAGTAGGAATCCAAAAAACATTTGATTACTATATTTCCCAACGGAAACTGTACATTGGTGAGATCGCAAGAAGGTTCCCAGGGCAATACTTTTGTGTCCCCGCTCTACCTCTCCCCTCTACGCCTCCATTCCCCCGCGCTTCCGTCCGGTCACGTGACGCGTTTGGTCTCCGTCGCGCATGCGTCCGGTACTGGCAGAGAGGGGAACGCTTCCCCTCAATTCGTGCTCCCTTCCCTCCTCTGGCGACACTGCTGCCACTCACTGAAAAATTCAGACAGTATGCACGCTAAATTGTATTAACCCTCGGACGCTGGGCCTAAAGGGACTCATGGAGAAACATTGCTCATTTTATTTTTTGCAAAACCGGAATATACATTATTATTATATCAACTAATCCCCTCGTTCGAGTGAATACAAAATCCATAATAATTCAAAGCTGCCGCCAAGAGATTAAAATTTAAATGGGACCTACGGGTCAAAGTGGACCCGACGTCTCCCTGGCCGAGGGTCGAATTAAACGAGAATTTAAATCTCCCGATGTATAGGCAGCATTTGAATGAAAGTAGAATTTCAAAGTAGCCTCTTCACGGGGTTAAAGAGACACGTTCCCCGTTCTGGATTGTCAGGGTCGTGTCTCCGCTCCCACCGACTACACACGCGGATCCCGGTCACTATAAAAAGTTGCGCGAGCAATATTTCAAAGGACTGTGCCATAAATAAATTTTCCGAAAGATTAATGTGTCACGCTCGAGCGACGACGCGGCCCGTTAGTTACATTTCGGGCCGGTGCATAATTCAATGGTATCCACGGCATAGAAGTAAAATTTCGTTGGATCGAAGATCGCCGAGCGAATTTTTCTACATACTGGTCGCTATTTCGGTGCGACGTGACGCGACGCGACGCGACGCGACGACCGGAGAAAGGAGAGGAGGGGAGAGATGGTCGGTGGACTCGGTTCGAGCGAGATATCGCGATGTTGACCGCATAAATCGACAAGTAGATATGGCGGTTAGTCCTGCATGCGAGTAGACACAGCCGAGTACAAACAGGTACACCCACACGGCGGGATTTTAACGCGAGTTGGCTGCCGGACAACACGTCCGTGCATACGTATGCGGCGTTAGCATGTATTGAAAGTAATCTACTGCCGGATTACTTTGATGGCGCTGCCAGCCTAAGCGGATCAAAGAGTCCCTCCGTCCCGTTTCTTCTTCTTGCTCCCTCGCCCTCTGTCCGCCGGCCGTAGCACGCAGGAGCAAGCTTCTCGCCGTCCTCCTCTCCCGGTTCTGTCTTTCGTTCCCTCTGTCTTAGATATCTCACGGAGACGCGTCTAATGCGCTGTCCGCATTAATACCAACCGATCCTACACGGTCCGCCTTGCCTTTCATCTCACGCTGATTTAACCGTGTTGTAAAAAGAATTTACTGGATCGTATATATCCGACCGTAACATCTTCGGGTGGAGGGTAAAAGCGAAGAGAGGACGCCGGGATACACGGGCGATCAGCGGAACTAACAAAAATAGACGCCGATGGTTTGTCACGCTGCTCCGTTCCTGTCTTCTTCGGTCTATCGTGCGTCGCGTCGTCGTAGCCGTCGGCGTCGTCGTCTCCTGCCGCGTCTCTTTCTTTAATCCTTCGGCAAGAGAGACTCTCTTTTCCGATGGCGACGAACACGAACAGCGAGAGAGGTCGTTGAAGAACACCGCGCCGCTCCGCGGAACGACACGTCGATAGTTTGTCGTGTGAGTCACGTAGCCGCGCACAGAACGCATCGCGCATTCATCCAACAAACCCCCCTTTAAACCTTTGGCTTCCGCGGTTCACTCCACTCGCGCGCCTCTCTTTTCGAAACATCTTCTACACGCTTTACCCACGCGCGACTCCCAAACAGTTTTATGTGTCACAGGTGCGTTCACTTACGGCGAAATTGTTTTTTCCGAATACAATATTTTACTTCGCCGATAACGACCGTGTATTTATAACGTTTGTGGGGTTGGCGCGGGGACGTTTCGACTCGAATCATTTTACGACGGCAGACGACGACGCGACGCCTCGCCTCGCCCTGTTCGTTTCGGAACCGTCCGTATTATTGTTAAATCGGAACTGATTCGCTGATGTTGTTTCGCTTGTCCCGATGTTTGCCGAGGTCGTATCACGGTTATTTGCGGCCACGAAGGGGGTAAACGCTGTGTTTATTTACTAGAGCTGATCCAGATCGAGTTTGAGTGTATTATGCCTGGTGATACTCGAGATTGAAACTTATCGTTGATCCGTTTTGTTGTTATTGAGTAGCATTTCGCGGGGAATTGTTAAATAAATCGGCTTGTTTCGATGTATTCCCGTATTGAGAATACCGAATCGTTTTTAATATTCGAATAAATATGGTCCTTATTTTTTTGTGTAGAAATTACAAAATTATCGGCGCAGAGCATTGTACTTGCTGTTAGGGCTGTACGTTTCGTTATCTGGATGCAGCGCATCGAATATCCGGAGGACGTCCTCCATCGCGAGGGGATATTTTTCTGGGAAGAGAAAAGGCGGTAACCTCGGCTCGGCTCGACTCGGCGGCGAAGCGAAGGTGAGATCAGAGTGTATCGGGATCGGGAGCGCGAAGAAGACAACTGCAGAACTGCGGCTCTGCGGCTGTGCGGTTGTGCGGCTGTGCGGAGATGTTAAGAGCGGTTGTAGCATAATTGTGCTCGTGCTATGAAGCGCGCGGAGCAGGGGTGAAATGCAACATATTGCCTCGTAGCTGACTCTTATCGACTGAGGGCAGACAGGCGGGCTGGTAGGAAGGCTGGCTCGCTGGATGCCGGGCAGATTTACGAGGACCGCTCGGATAGCGAATGATAAACGCGAGTCGAGATAGCTTTATTTATTCGCGGCGTGGCTACGGGGACCCCTCTCGCGCTGCCGCCTGCCCACACCTTGCCACTTTGCTCGGTTGTATGCGGCGATTGTCAGTGCCGCGTCCGGGATTCTGTCAGATCGGGGATGCCTCTTTGACATAACGACTTTGTTTTACATACCCGCATACGGGTCCCTGGCGGACCGCGCAACCGCAACCGCCGCGCGGTGCTAATGGCTTTTCTCATATCCGTGACGGCTAATCGTATGCTCAGGAGTAAGCAACCTTGTTACGTTACTCGTAACACGAGTCCATGATTTGACACTCGCCATGCTGTAACGCGGATTCCTGCCCCTTCGTCCCTGTCCTTTCGCGCAGATCGTCTTCGTCGGCAACTGTCACCCGCCAGTTTACACGCGCGTCTACACACCTTCCCCGCTCTTCGTTGCCCCGCGTCTACCCGCGTCAGCCGATGTCTCCTGTCTTATCTGTTTGCCTCCTACCTTCCTACACTTTACTTCGTCCTGTGTAGCCTACAATGCGTTCTAAAAATACACCCAATATGTATAGGTGATCGTTCTTTCGGGAGACATCGACGCGTTGGGTCGTTGAATAAGTCCTGACGCGACTTTCGGTTTATCGATTTTCTCTTTAGTAGAAAAAAAATGTTCGGTAGATTATATAGTTACCATCGTGATTTTTCAATAACAACGTGCATGTTAAATTCACTTTCAGCGTTTCGAGCCCCGCGTTAGACGCACTTCGTTACAATACTGGATCTTTTTATGGTATAAAATTACACAATAATAAAACCGTACGTCAGTTCCTCTGGAATAAAACGCTTTCGTAACTCAAACAATTATGCGGTAGGCTCTGAAATTTGCGCGCGGAGCCGGCAATTTTTTTCCGGGATTCTATAATTTTCTCATAAGCCTGAGGCGGTGCGCCTGAGGTGGCTATTGGGGAAGACGACCCTCGGTGCAATTTATTTGACTCGTCCACCCCTGGCGGTGGTTTGCGCCCCGCTTAATTCCCCAATTGGAGAGGTACGGGCGAAAAGCCGGAGGCGGTCGACGCGCGGCTCGGCGGGTTGCTATACTCGGTGTACAACCGAAAACGACACTAAACGGCCGGCCGGCCGGCGCGCCCCGCGACGTCGATGTAATTTATGCGTCTTTCTAGAGACCTTCTTCCCGAGCATTCGCCGACATCAGCTACCAACAGACAGAGCGTTGTAAAGTTTCTTTCGCGTATCATTTACTCGGCGTTCGCCGGTTACGTGCAATTACCGGGCGTGCTGCACCGCACCGCACCGGCGAGGCGAGGCGAGTTATAATGTCTCTCGAGAGAAAACTGTGCGAGAAGAGGAAGAGGAGCCTTTACAGCGCGAAACGACAAGGTACTCGTTGATTTTCGTATAAACACCGCGGCACCGCTGGTAATAAGCCGGCAATTACTACATCGTCCGCGTAATGGACGCGCTACGTTTTCACAGCGGCACAGCGGAATTTCAAACGATGATCGCGCGTTAAACGCCACGTTTGATGCTAATCGAAGGGCTCGCCTCCGACCGTTAACTTTTATTTTATACCGAAAGTATTGCGGCAAGAGTTTTCTACGGTGTTTTAATGGTCATTTGAACAACAGCCAGTACGGTTCGTAGGGAGCGGAACGCTCCGGCGCGGCGCGGCGTGGCGCGGAGCGGCGGATGTTCGTTTCGAAATATTGTGACAGAAACGTGTCCGTAATTGGAAAAACGCGAGGCGACCGCGACGTTTCAACAAGCACGCGTCCCTATCTGCGGACACAATCTAAATGCTGAATGCCTTCGGCGCGGCGGAGGTTCATCGGTTGCACTTTGGGAAGTTGCATTCTGCACGGCGGCGGCGCGCCGTGAAATATTCAAACGATTCGGCGGTGAAGCTTCTGTAATACGTATGGTAAGTCGCGAAAGCTGCTTTTGAAATATCGAGAGACTGTCAGGGTGTCCTGTTCGGTTTTAGCTTCGACGATACGATGTTGCACGAATAAATGCTTATTATTGTGTATTTCATTCTCGCGCGTTAGTCGGCGCTACGTAAAACAGCCAGTGTCGAAATAGATGCTCTGTTAACTGATTCAGCGCGACGTCGCCGTTGACAAGGTGCGAGCGACCGGTGCACGCGACACAAATTCTAGCAAAGAAATAACGCTGCGAGAGAGCACGGGTGTTTGTGCGCAATTTAGAAATTCAAAGAGCTTAACGCACGAATTAGGTGCAGAAACGTTCCGAAGACGATTTTCCAGCAAAACTCATTCTTGGTCTAAGATCGGTGTGAGCAGGGCCGGCCCAAGACACGATGCACAGCATTATTTTTTTATGTTAAGATTAATTATTATTAGGTGAACAGTGGATATTGATAGACGAAGGAAAAAATGGTCACGATTTTTAAATTTTTTATCTGTGCCTGTACTGACAATCTATAAGGTGCCTTTGGTAGATACATGTATGTATATGTAATTAAGTTAAGAAATCGATCGATGTTGTTATGAAATATAAATGATTGAAAATATCAAAAATTATAAGAATCCGCGATTTAAATAATTCGCAAACTCTAAATTAAAAGATTTTTCAACTTTGTACATATATATAACTTACTTCGATTTACAAAAATATATGTTTGAAATTTTCATTACAGGCACAGATAAAAAATTTCACAGTCGCGACCTTTACTTTTTGCCTTGCGAATGGGATCAACAATAATTTTTAAAAACAATTATTTACACATTAGCTAGTAACTAATTCCTTTAACGTCTCAAAAAAACTCAAGCTGCTGGGTGGAATTTTGAAAAATGTTATTCATTTTTAAAAGGAGTGCGAATACTTTGTACACCCACTGTACAGCGTGTCAGACAGGAATGTCAAACTACTACATTAACGAATTAATAAAGAACGTCTTAGAAAATGTACTTTTCGTTTAAAGATACGATCGCGATCACGGCATGCAATTTCTGTCGTTCGGTTTTTTTTCTACGTAAGAGAGGAGGTTATAACGGTATTAAACATTTGCCGCAGGTAGGGCATTAATACACGATCATTACTATAAACTACCAATTCGTACGTCCCTTGTCTGGCAACGCCATTGCTTTCAGCCGACGCGACGCGACGCGACGCGACGCGACGCAACGGCTTCCCTTATGAGAGTATAATTGCACGTAGCCGCGCAAAGTGGCGTGAGCTGCCGACCAAAGACAATCAAGATTATTATTGTGCGGCGCACAACATATCTGCTCCGGTTCTGAGTAATAACGCCGGTAATGGTAATGATAATAGTAATGATAACGATAATAAACTGTTCCTTGAAGCACACGTATGACAGGCACGGCGACGCACGGAATTGTTGTAAATAATTAACAGCGTATCGGGCTCCCTTTTATATATAGTTGATATCGATCTGTGTAAAACAGGTTCAGCGTTAATCGATCATGTGTATCCCGCCAATTTATCTTCCGTTTATAAATGAAACAGAACTGGTTCGACTGACGCACTACTACCAATCGCTATTTCTCCGACTAATCGCCGATGAAGTTCGATTTCTCAGTGTCAGTCGTTCCCACTTATCGATATACGCAAGCTTGCACGGATTTGTTTGCGCCGGAGATAATGAAACAATTTTATCTAGAAGCTATTCTTTATTATTGTTCAATTTTTCAAGCGTTCTCTAGTCTGCTTACATTATCTGCAACTTGTTCTGTTGTTACCGGACCGTGTAAACAAGAACTACGGGACCCTTATAAATTAATAGGTGAAATAGAAAATGTCGACATATTTTGTGAATTTAATCACTTATCGAAATTGTCGAAAGAAAAAACTCGTTTTTATTCAACTTCTGTCTATTATAATTAACTTGGAAATTTTTAGTTTGCACAAAGATCCGTAGTGTACCTATTGGTAAATGCAACCGACGCAATAATCGTCCTATCGTGTACCATTAAAAACAACGCATACGCATCAGGTGAAAGTGTTGGTTGACAGAAAATATAATGCGTAACAATGCGAAACGTTCGTTTCATAAAAGTTGTTTTAATAATTCCGGGCGACAGAAATCGTATGTATGTACAGCGGGTATCGCGAGCGTCCGGGGAGCGATTTAAAAATAATTACGAGCTAATAACGCGTACGGTGTTATCGTATGAATCCGCTTGCCGTTCCGCCGCCATTTTGACGAAAATCGGCCATTGTCGTTTCCGTCGGTAACGGAAGAACATAGTCGGGAGAAAAGAGAGCCGACGATGAGAACGAAGGTAACAGCTTGTATAAATTTGAGAGTGTGTACCGGGGGCTGTATAGCGACGGTAACCATTTTCTGCGGAAGCAGCCTTTCTTTGAAACGATCCTCGTAAGCTCGACATAAAATAACTCCATTTTCACGGTGCCATTGCGATGCTTAGCACCTGGAGTGGAAGTCACGGCGTAAGCACGCCACCGCCACGTACCTACCTTGAAAAATACACAGGCGACGCGACGTCGCTTCGTTTATGGAAATGCGTTTGGCTTATCTCATATACGCTAAACAAACTAAAACTTTTGGCGTACCCTCTTTTTCGCTCGCCGCTGAATTCTCCGGAACGAACATTTATATGCGGCTATTCTTTTCACCGGCCAATTCACACAATCAAATGCTTACTATACCGTTTTCATTGCACGCACTCGGCTACCGCGAATATCCTTGCTGGGCTCGAAATACTCAGAAAAATACGTTTTCCATTGATTTTCCTATTACGCTTTGAGTCCAATATGGCTGACATACGATCAACATCAAATTGTTTCACACCGATTTTCACAACGCTTTGCACAAGTGTTCATTAGCGACCCTCTTTAGGTAAGTAGTTATAAATCGCAAACAACGAAATATATCAAGAAACCGTTGAAGCAAAAGTTACATCGTATCTTGGGGCCCATACATCTGTCCAATAAATTTTTCGGAAAAATAATATTTTTGTGAATAAAAATTTTAAAAATGCTTTTTTCAAAAACATGTTCTCACAGATTTATGGGCCCAAAGATACGATGTAACTTTTGCTTCAACCACTTTTTGATACCTTTTGTCGTTTGCGATTTATAAGCACTTATGTAGAAGGGTAGTTTCGGATAAAAGGGTTGATTACGGTCTTGCAGTAAAAAGCAGGCACGAACAAAATACGACTAAATTCTTAGGCAGGTCTAACGAACACTTGTGCAGAGTCTCGTCAAAGTCGGCGTGTATCGGTCACCGGGGTGCCCTTGCTAGTACCAGTGTTTAAATAAAGTGCGTATAATTAATGTTGACCAAATACTTTTATTTTATGAAGTTTTCACTTGAAAATATTGTTATACTTATCGTATACTGTTCCTAGTTCTTCTCAACGTACATGCGAGCTCGAACCAACCGACGAAACTTTCTCGGTTTTTTAAGAGACCAAAATAATCATTTCCACATAACTCTTGAAAGTTAAAAAACTCTTAACTTCCGAGGAGCGTTCTGAAATATCCCAATCTCTTTCCTTCGGATTAAAATACATACATATATTTCCTTCGGGCTGAAGCATTCGGGTCAACTTATCTCGTACATTAACCGTTTCAAGTATAACATCAAAAAGCATATTTGCAATAAAGATTTCGAACTGAATTCTGAAAGTTTGTTATGCGCGCCAACTTGTTACTTGCGGACGATACAAATAATCTTATTCGGATCTTACCTCAGCTTTCCTTTTTGAAAGGGAGAATTTGAAAGTCCAAATATCATTTGTCTTTGCATCACATTTTCAATGTTGTACCAATTTGTAATACAAAATTAGTACACTAGATGACAGACGTCTTTGTACAGGGTGTCCCAAAAATGTTGCATTCTTTTTTTCTTTTCGTGTTCCAGTTGAAGTTTGTGGGCACAGTCTTTTTTTACAAGACCGTATCAGCCCGGTCAGTCTGCCTTCCAACGAAATCATCGTTGGTTCAGGAGATTCCAGCGGGACCCGAGACCGCATCGCGGGCCGTCGCGGGTCGAGAAATACAATATCCGGGCAAGAGCAACTGGTGACGAAACGAGGGCTGGCTAGGCTCGGCTGAGAGCCACTGATCCCTCGCGGGTTCTTTCGCAGCAAGCAAATGAAAAGTTAAGAAGGCGCGCGCGGTGCCTTGTCGTACCGCTTCGCCTGGCATAATGATTAGCAGGGGACCCGACGTGGATACACACGTAGACGGACACAGGCGCGCGCGTTCAATGAGAGAAGGATCGACGATGACGTGTTCAGTTGGTCGGGAAAGAGACGCAGCTACGTGGAACACGATCGGAAGAGGACGTTGTGCACAGGTTTAAGGGAGAGGGGTAGAGTCAAAGGGCCGATCGAGTCGGATGTACGCACGAAGCCAGAAAAGAGGACGGAGGAATAAAGAGGGAGAGAAAGAAGGAAGGTAAAGGAGCGAAAAGAGGATCGTCGCGTCGGAGCGACAGAGACGGGTAGGGGTCTAAGGGAGGAGCGAGAGCGGAGGGGGGCAAAGTGGAAAAAAGTCAGCCGGAAGAATAAGAAGAGGAGAAGGAGGAAGAATGAAGTAAAGAAGACGTTGATAAAAAAGGAAAGACGGATTCGCCTATCCTGTCTGTCTGTCCCGGTTGTCCGTGTACTGTCGGCGGCATGCTTCATGTCGAGCTGACAGGTCGTATCTACATTCTGCCCGCGAGAATCTTTATAAGCGTTCGTGGGCGAGTGACGAGCTCGATGACTGGCGGGCGTGACGCCTGCTGCCTTGCCCGACTCTGCTCGACTGCCTTCCTTCGTACCTCGTTACGACGTGCCACGGTGGCTGACGGCGAAGGGCACGGGGTAAGGAGTTACGATGCCTAGCTATTGCACAGGACAAGCCTTCGATCTGACAGTCATAAATTTCCGTCGGCTTTCATCGTCCTTCCCGTCAGCTCTCTGTTAGGAACCGCTCCACTATGCCCTGATCGGCTTGTTCTACACGCTCATCTGTTTCTACTCACCCTCGCCCTCGCCCTCTCGCTATCCGCTCGCTCCGACTCGCTCGCTGCTCACCGCTCTCGCTCTCGCACGCCTAACCCCTCGCGCCCTCGATCACCACGCTGTAGATCCTATTTGCGTACGTCGCTTCTAATTGACCGTGTTACAATTACATTCCGCGACAACTTGTCGGGCTTGTCGTATCTCTCCCGCTAATTTTTCGCTACCTCGGGGCTAGATTTAATTACAACGTTGTTAACCGCTCGATTCGCACCGGTTCTTCTCCGGCTGTCTTATGTAAGGCAGCTTGCGGAGCTGGGTACAATACTATTTCAAATAGTAAATAGTTTATTTTATAATATTATGTTGTTGCATATGAAACGTCCGATTTTTAACAGTAATATCGCGTGCTTCTTATTTCCCTCTGTTTCCCTTTATGCGTATTCGATGTGCAACAAAAATGCCTAACAATAATAACAAGCACGTTATTAGCGTTAGCACGTATTCGTGAGACACGAAACCCGTTCCGATCGGTCGTTTCGATCAGAAAAGAAACCCTCGCGCATCAACATTCTAGGGAGTGTCTTTCAACTATTAAGTGGGGCCAAAAACCAGTCCCAGGTCCTGATGCATTATTCGGTTAAGTGGATGTCACAAATTCGACCTTAATTGTGGGGATGACAAATGGCGCGCCTGTGTCCGGCATGTTTTGTGTCTTCTTGGACGTCAACGACATTGCAAAACGTTCCGCGACGTTGCCAACGGACGTCCAATATTTGAGGACTAGGAAGGAGGCTTAATTAAGAGGCACGGGAGTGTCGGCGTTGCATGCCTCTGATTACGAAACGTGTCCATTAGTTCGAGCCGATGTTTGTCATTTATCTTTGAGCCCTTGTTACTAAAACCTTTTGAATTACCAAACACAGCCAATACGAATGCCCTTTCCGTATTTCATGCAATTTACTCTGCGACATAGTTGTAGACACCGACCAGCGAATACTCCTCATGACCAGACTGCGGATCTTTATGCATTTATTTATTTATCTAAAGTATAAAAGAATGTGCGTATTAAAAACATTTGCAATAACTTCAGAGATCTCGGTTGTTTCAAAATGAACGATCAAATGTATTTTTATTTTTTTAAGATGTTCCATAATTATTTTTGTCAGACAAATCGACCCTTTGGAAAGATTTATTATTATCCACATAAATGACACACAAAATTCGTTCATTTCTAACATTTGTACTTTAGAGGAATCCTTACCGAACCGACATAAGAGGCCATCATTGTTTCAGTGGTGGAGACAAGGGAAGCGAGCCAATCGGAATAGGAAATTGGAAAAACGGCTCGAGACAAAAGTTAACACGGTCATTCCGAAAACTTCTCCGTCAAACATACCGAGGTAAAGAGGCAGTCTAAACGAGGCTCGTGAATGCAATATGTATTATGCGCATGATGATAATATAGAGCCTCGGGGAGGTGGTGGCTGACTGAGTTTATTCCGAAAGACAACAATAGAATGCATCGGTAGAGTGTATTGTATGCAGGAGGGCGCGGTATGGTTCACAATACCTGCTGCATTATGCATCTCATGCCGGTGGTTATCTCTATGTGTTGTAATCCTAAACAACCGTCTATACACGCACTTCATATGGTAGCCATAGTCCCAGTGGCGTAGCGTGGTTCGCTTATGGATCAACCGAATCATTACTAATATAGCAAATAGGCATATAGAGTGTATCGAAACTGTACGATCGGATCTGGCCAGCGTGTTCTGCGAAAAATGAGAAACGAGTGTTCCTCAAACGTGAGGACAAAAACGATTTTGTAGGGTGCGATATTTGGGTTCAGAAATTTGTTGACAAAAAATACAGGTTTTTGACAATAGGACTTTACAGAGGACAATAGCGTAAAAATGATCAGAGGCATAAAAATAACTATAAACTATATTCAGAGTAAACAATATTACACTATATTATACTATATTTTGGTTAGTAGAATCTAGTATATTATGCTGAATTTGACGAAATGAGGTTGGAAAGAAACCTTTCGGTAGAAATAGTAAATAGGTAATTTTGTACTATACCAATTTAGAATTTACTAATGAGTTGCAACACATACTGTTTTAAGTATTGAATCTTTTATTTTTGCCAAAAATTTGTTATTCTATGTCTAAAGAGTTGCTCAAATAAGCTACCTCCACAGTCCCCTTTATTTCGAGGATTCAATGTTGTAAACAATGCGCTTTGGAGCGTAGCGTGCACCCTCGGCACCGCTAAATAAGCTGTAATAGGCGCAGGGACGGAGGCAGAAAAACAGCGCTTTGAGATGCATCAGAAAGGAAGAAAATGGGTGCATAAATCTGGGCGGTCGAGAACATCGTCTACCAGCTGGTTTCTGTCACTCGCGCGGCTTCTTTGATCTTTCGCGCGTCTACCCCGCGCACTTAAGCTCGTTTTCTCAACTTAATTTCAACTGGCCGCGTGTACGCATAACGTTGCTCTCAGTTGCAGCATGTTTCTGCCGCGGGAGGATGTCAAAGTCAGCGGGATTTCTGAATTCAGCTCTCGTCATGCTCGAGTAGCAGCCAGACGTAAGAGTGAAACGGTGCGTTTCGTGAACCGCTTCTTTCCGCTGGAACTCTAAACTCTAAACGCTCTAAACTTTTGGGAAACTCGCAGGAAGCTGTCTTAAGCGAGTTTCAATGTACAGCTTGCCGAACGATGAGAGAAAGTGTAAATGAAAAAACAACTTTTGTCACACTTTGCTTGAAAATATGTATAAATACAACGGAGACACGTGTTACCTCGGTAGAAATGGTATATGCTTTAGACAATTGCAGATGAACAAATGTTTATTCCGATCCAGTGCCAAATCTAATCAAAAGTTTATAAATTTGGAAAACTGTTCGATTTCCATCTGAACCAGGGTTTCTTATTTTTTGTAATTTCTTTAAAAAAATATTAACAATTAATTGGCGAAATTCTACTGGTCGGAATGAAAGAAGTAATAACAATATTCGAATAATATTATAAAGTTATACTTTGGATACTAATTTATGTCAAACTAATGAATTGTACAATTCGATTTTCCGAACCGCTTCGGTCCCAAATAATTCGGATAATCGAGGTTCTACCGTATTTCTCATTTTGCATTATGCGGTATAAGCACTTTCGACTGAAGTGCGTCCGAAAGAGAAATCCTTTGGCTACTTAACAAATGCTGCCCTTGCCTGCCAGATGAAAGGGAAATTAAGGTGACATAAACCTTGACAGCAGGTAGTGACAAGCAGGATATAATACTCGAAAGCGGGCTTTAGGTTATAGACAACCCCGGTTTATCGTAGCCGGTAAGTATCCCTCGGGGAGATGTAATCCGGGATAATCTACGATTTGTTTGGTTTCCGTTGGCCACAGCGTATTTGCTAATCACTGGACACGTCCGGTAATGGATCTTGAACGGACTCTCGTACATTGATGGATAGGACGTTTCTTCGGGGATTTTCTGACAGCATATCAATTTAGATTTGGAATTTCCAATCCCCTTACTATCTTTTTCTTAGTCGCCGAGAAGCCAGTTTGAACAACCCGGTATGTACTCGCTGTAAGCACACTGTTAAGAGCCTTAGTTCACCGTTTGTGTGATCTGCTTCTTAGCGTCCGCATTCGTCGAGACGTTTCGTGCAGACTTATCAACGTTTACCACTACAGCGACTCCTATTAATATTAGGACGCTCTTAAAAATCGATAACTTGTTTGACCATGCGATTTGAACTTTTTCGAGAAGTTAGACAATGTGAAAAGGAATTTTTGAAAAAATTGCAATTGGTCGGAAATAGAGAAAATATTAGAAATTTCATTTTAAAACTTTGTTGTGGGTCTATATTGGAGGTTTAAAAACCACGTTTTGTAGATTTGTGTCAATTTTATGCATTGTGACAGTTTCATCGAAATCGGTTGATGGTTTTGTATAATTTATGTTTTCTTAAGTTTCTAATTTAAATTGTTTTTATTTTTATTCGTTTCGTCACGAAGAGGGCTCTGAGCTGCAGCTCATAAATCCTTCGCTGCGCATAGTGACTCTACATAGTTTTGTGTACAGCGCGTCTCCAATAGCTGGAACAATTTTTAATCTTCCCACAAATATAATTAAATAGAAGATATTCTCATGGAAGTTTGTCCTTTCTCCTGAGTCTTTACTATTCGAATAGCAGTACACAGTCGCGTAGAAAGCTACCATAAGTCTAGGTGTTGTTTATGAAGTCTTTCTTACCTGACACTTTCCATAAGACAATGAGCTGTATGCATAAAGGAAAGTAAAAACTTTTACTAGCGATTTTTTATGCAAATGAATACTTGGTTCTGTATGCATAAAGAATGAAGTATTTACTAGAAACAGTATATTTACTATCTAGTAAACAATTACTTATTTTCATGCATACCTCTATATTTATTAGTTTGTTTTGACATAAAGCTACCTGATTTCTTGTATGAAATAACTTCATTGTATTCAAATAATAATGATATGGGAATATAATAATGATAATGGTATTTATTTTCAAAAACTAGTTAGACATGTACATAGACTTACAGCATTGTAGAAAGACGAGCGTTGTAGAAGGGGAGAAGGTTAGAGTGGGGAGACAAGTTTTAATCCGACGACGCTGCGTTCGATACACACCAACTTAGAATGTTAACAAAGGCAAAATGGTAGAATGTTGGTGAAGGTGCAATGTTAAGAGGGGCCAGGACTTCGATCTAAAATGTTTACGGATGCAAAACTCGGCACTCGGGAAAGGAATAAATTCATCTGGCTGAACCGGTGGGCACCTGATGATACCATCGTCGAATGTCTCAACTACAGTATCGGGTCCGATAAAGTCGACGGAGCGGAGCGTACGAGTGGACTGTCACGCGATGTCGCATTCACGTCGCATATACGACGTTCTGCGTTAACTGGAACGAACATTCCGGACGTCCCAGCTCGAAAGTCGGTGCGTCGTTTTCCAGTTCGTCGGCGCGTTTATACATCCGCGTCCCACTGTGCGCGTCAGTACCAGTATTTCAAGTTGAGCCACGTCCCTAAGGCTTATAATTTACGAACGGGTTGAGTGAAGCGCGCATAAGTACATGCCGCTCAGTCTCTGCCGGTGACTCTGCGAGCGCGACGCGACGTGCTCATCGCCAAAATAGAAAACGAAACTAGACTAAACACCGCGTATGTTCCGACCAGCTAGGAATCTCGAATAGGGGTTGGTTTGACCAGATCGTGGAGAGTATCACATGGTTTCTAAGAGCTTCAACATGTCCCTTGCGTCATGGATGGGCCGCCATGTGGATTTCGGCGCGGATGGTTACACGTTACCTTCTACACGTTCTTGGTTACAAGAATTTTTTAAAACAAATAAGAATGTTTCAAAACGCAATAATTTTAACACTAAACCTATCGAGCACTAAAAATGGCTACTATTAATACATTGCCACATAAAAATGACACAATCGAATTTATTTGGATTTTCTACGATTTTATTACAATGTGTGCTTGAATATAGCATAGTGTATAATCATATCCAATGGGAGCATCTGTATAAATCCAATAATTATAAAATATAAAATCTGGAGATGGTCGTTCGACCGGTAATGGTAGGTTAATTTTTTTATAAAATTATCGGTGCTTATTCCTTGGGGAGTGGGTCGTTTTACCCAGATTATCTTTCTATGTGTGTGTGTGTGTGTGTGTGTGTGTGCGCGCGTACGTGTGCGAGCGTACGTGTGCGAGCAAAATTTGCGATTTTAAAGTGGTGTACGCGTTGAAAATCCATCCACGATGCATCAACAACGCCACTTTCATGTGCTCCGACCGTGACTCGAGGTGGCGCGACATAGCAGCAGAACCGTGCTTATGCGGTCCGCCGCTTCTCGGCCTGCATAGCGTTATTTATCACAGTCGCCGTAGGCGTGCAAGCGGCAACTTTGTGCGGACCGTGCCGCTCGCATCCAGAATCACGATACAGCCGGTCAGATATAATTTTATTATACCGACGAGGAGCACGCGGGGAGTGGTTTATCACCAACCAAATGTACCAGTTCCACTGCCTCTTTTTCGTTTCATCCTATCTTTTTATTTTTTGCCCGAGCCATCTTCTTTAATCATTTTTACCTCTGTTACACTCCTTACGCTTCCTGACGATACTCTTTCGATTCTGATATGGGCACGATGGTCCTCTTCTAGCTACTTGTCTCTCTTTCTCTCTCGCTCTCGTTCTATCTGGTATCTTTGTCCTCGTTCTTAGCTTCTCAATGTCTCTTTTCGCTTCTCTTCTACTCATTCCGCAGCGTTCTACACTTCGCCATGGTATGGCGTGTCAGGGAATAATATAGTGGCGGCGGGTTCTAACGGCGGTAATGTATGGCCGACACTCCGGGCAAAAGGGGTACACCAACTCGGAGGACGCCAAGGGTGAACAGGCCGAGCCACTCTGTCACGCAGTTTTCACTGAGCGCTTCTTCTTCTTCCTTCTCTTCCGCGTCGAGAGATTACCGTCTCCGATAATTACGACGTTTGCACCCACCGGGGCCGATTTGTCTTTCACCTTCGCGGAGGGGTTGCGATTCGATGTCGAGACCCATGCTCACCGACGTTATCTGCTTCTTTCGCCCCTTAACGAACACGCGCTCGTCGATCGCGAATAGAAAATACACTCGTTTAACCCTTTGCCCTATCACTTTAAACTTCACCGCGACACGGGCTAATTTTTCGTTGACCCTTTAGGGACAACTGGCAATCCCTTATTGTACAGATGATTTTCTTAATTTTGGAAATAAAAAATAGAGAAAGTACATCACAGTTTTGACAAGAAAAAATTTGGCTAAGTAAAAAGACATAACGAGTGTTAAAGTAATGGGAACGTGAATGGGTCAATAAAGACCCTAAGAAGATCCTTAGCTTCGTTATAAATTTACGAATAACAATAGAGAGTATTAGATAATTTCTATTGTATGTTTCCTATCTATGTTTATATCTATGTTTACAAAATATTTTGAGATCTTTTTACTTGACGTTGCAAAAATTCAAAGATCAACAATTTTTCAGTTGGAATTCAGCGTTCCTTTAATGTGGTGGAGTACAGTAAAACCTCGCTCGTTGCAACCGCGTCTATTGCACGGAATCCTCGTTCGTTGCGCACTAGCGATCCCCACCACTCGTGATAGGTAGTTTTGGAACTCGTGGTGGGGACAGTGGTGGCTACGTATCGGTTAGCTCTTTGGTCGCGCAACCTCGGTCCCGTTTTGTGCAACGAACGAGGTTCTACCGTAGCGTATATTTCAGCATTTCCAAATTCAATTTCGCAAGCATAATTTCATTTACAATTTACTCGAGCATATACGCGACAAGTAGAACAAAAACATATTCCTTCAAAAGCGCTGAAACAGCTGCTAAGAGCCGAACGGTATTCAGTGGACTGGAAGTAATCGATATATCAAATTGTATAACACCTAGCCGGTGCGCGCGTACAACTTGCGCCTCCGACATGCGGTTCGCGGGGCAATAAAACAACGTTTATCGCGAACGTGATATACATACGCCGTGGCCCGTATTACTTCAGGAACGCGTCAATTTAAATGCTTATCTACACCTTGCACACCAACTACGACTTCAATCTCCCGACATAATTAATTTCATAATATTCCTTGGCTTTACCCCGCTTAATTGCTCACAATTAGCACCGAAGCGGCAGAGCCGGCGCGGCGCGGCCGTGCCTAGTTTCGGAGGGGGAGGGGCGGGTGGTGGGGTGGGGTGGGAGAAAAAGCGAGCAATCCAAGAGAGCGTTAGGGCGAAAAGGGGGGTAAACGGGGGCGGGGGAAAGAGGTTGGAGGGTGAAGCGAGAAGAAGGAAGCGAGGGATAGAGAGTGGAGGAGGGTTAGAAGAGGAGCAGTCCTGCGTAGGCGGAAAGCAGTTAGCAGCCTCTCGGGTTCCGCTAAGCGTTTAGCGGTAAAACTAATTACCGCTTGAGTTTCAAGGAATGCGCCGAGTGTAAAATGGCCGCGATTGATATCAAGCTACGCGCGCGAACCCGTCTAGGTGTAATTCAATGGACGCGCGTATTTTCGAACGTGTTCATATATACGTATCTACACACGTATATGTACATGCCGAGTGCGCACACATAGGCGTCGAGCCGCGAATTAAATTTCCAATCCTCGTAACGTGGTAGCCAATGTCCGGTGTGCTTTCACTAATAAAACAAAAACAAACAAACAAAAAAGAAAACCGGCGCGGCGGCGGAGCGAAAAAAGACTAAGAGAAGACGAAGAAAAAAGAAAGAGAAAGAAATGAAAATGGAAGGAAAAGGAGAAAAGAATCACGGCGGATCGTGTTCGTAATTAAACTGACGCGAATGGGGCTAATAAATTTGTGCGAGAGCATAAAACGAGTCTTGTAACTCTATCGAGGTAATTGCGGCGACCACGCCTCGTTGCCGTGGGCTGCGGTCGGCTCTCTTACACCTTTTCGCATACCGCAGCCCGATACGCTATACTACAAACCGCTGTAATATCTACCATGTACCTTGTCAAAGCGTCAAGCCGTGGCAGTATCGGCGTCAGCAGTTAGACAAGGAACGGGAACAAACAATTAACGGGCAACCCGTTAACCCATAACGTGTCTATTCAATGCAAATGACGTACTAATGAAAGATAAATCTTATCCAGGCATCGAGACGCGCACGAAGGTGTATACTCGAGGCGTGTTATCTTCTGGTCGGCGCGGCGCGCGTTTCACGCGAAACGTTATCCGCCCGTTTTTCTTCTCTTCTCTAGCCTCCGCGCTGTGGTGCGGTGCGGTGCGGTGCGGCGCGGCGGCCATTCAAATTTCCCGCTGCCGCGCCGCTCTGTCGCGTTGCATGCTGGGACTGCGATCGCTTGGCCAGGTGCTTCCGGTCAGAAAAATCCGAAATAACGATACAGCCGGGGGGGCGTGTAACAACAATCGAAAGCGGACGGTAACGGAGCGGCGCGGCGCGCCTATCGATGTTTCGGATCATCGACAAAGGCTCAGGTGAGATTTAAAAAGCAATCCCTGGCGGGCGGGTCGCGGCGGCGCGACGTTCCAAACGGGACCGAGCCCGAGCCGCGCATGGTAACATAACGACGTTATTAAACGGTACAAAGGAACTCGCGCCACAGGGGCCATTAACGTCGAGTAGACTCAAAAGGACTTCCGAGAGTGCTACGATCAGCGATGTCGCCGGACACTATTTACCTGGTGGTATCGTCGTGTGCACGCGCGTTCGTGAGACGCGCGATGCGTGTGTCGGCGCGCGGAATACACCGAGAGAGTCGGTGAAGGCAACCGGTTCCCGGAGTCAAGATGGCCGCTGTGAAAGTAGAAGGGCCAAGGAAGAAGAGGGCAGTTAGGGACGCGAGGAGGTAGGCAGCCCGGGCAGCAAGGCAGCGAGACAGGCCGAGCAGCCAGCCGAGCAGGCAGGGTGGGCACAGAGCGATCATAACTCAGGTGACCGCGGACAAGCAGCGCTTGTTCCATGCATTCGGAACACGGAACACACACGAGTTCGCCGACGTTCTGCACGACGTGCCTTCCATGGGCACCCGGAACACTGTCTCTCTTCCTCCTCTCTTTTCTTGCCCCTTTCTATTTAGCTTTTCGTCTTTATCTCTTTCTTGTTCGATCGCCTTCTCTCCTCGCTTTCCGCTTCCCTTCCTCCTTCGCTGAAGCATTTGGACGTTCGTGGCGCGGACGGTGGCAGCCGCGGCACGCCACACAATCCGACGATCTCTGTTGCGTATACTCGCGCGCAAAAGTTCAACGATCAGCCGCGGCACGGTGTTCGTGGCGATGCTGAAATGTCCAATTTTCCAAGTACGAAATCTAATAGTGGCAGATTAGAATTACTGCTGCTTACGATTTTAACATTATACCTATCGAGCACTGAAAGCGATTAAAATGTTTTGGCTTATTGACAAGGCTCTATTTATTTAGATTTTGTGCAATTTTTATTCCAATATATGCTTGGATAAAACAAATTTATCGAATCAATTTCCATGTAAGTAACTTTGTTGATCTGTTGTGCCTGCTTTCTTACGCTTCACTATTTTTAATATGCTGAAAAAAGTGTAATTGTTAAAAAATTTTATTCTTTTTAAAATCATAACATATTCCAAACTTTTAAGCGACAGAGTACAAAAAGTAATATTTATATACATATAATTACAAATTCGCATAATTTTTTAAGCATTTACTGGAACAGGTGTTCAGTAGTAGTAATGTGATTTTATTTTCAGCAAACTTCAACCCCCATTCTATTCCATAATCAAACATGAATATTATTAATTTCCTTTAAATCGAAATAAAATTCTGTTCTTCTGTTAGCAATATTTAAGCATTAAGGCAAACGTATAGGATAAATATTGTTCTCTCTCGCCTGGAAAGTTATTGAGAGCAAAGAAATTCTAATCAATGCAGCCGTGGAAAAAAAAATCGTACAACGGATGAAAAAATTAAGAATCAATTACAAACTTCCCATAAGTTAAAAATTTTATTTAAAAAATTTACCTATCTCGACATTTACATGAAACATTTCGTAATTTTGAATTCACCGGCATTTCTTTATAAAATATGTGTACATAGTGTAAAAAATAAATGTGGTGACATGTCCCTGGGCTTCTGCGATTAATATTTTAAAAGCTTAATGGCGGCGTTCGTCGTGATAAAGGTTACTGTCAGCATAAAGATTCAAACGTCGATATGGATGAATATGTCATTGGGGCCAGGTGACCGAGTACGTCTTTGCGCATTGAATGTTTAATGATATATACCCGGTAGCGATCATACGAGAACACGAACAGACTTAACCTCTAATTTAAGCGAAACTATCGGCTCTTCTGGAACTTTCACATGTTCCATCGAACGATCAAAGGACTACGTTACACGCTGATATAGCGCGAGAGACAAAGAAAACGGTTGTAGCGTGAGTGGAAAGTGTAGAGCTATCGATGACGGTAGAATCATACATTTACTATTCTCGGCAGAGCGTGATCGATCAAAATCCTGAACGCGATCACTCGAGAAATCATCCGCGCGAATATCGAAACCGAAAATAGCGTTCTACGTTCATCAAAAAGTTTTGTTTTATATTTATTCATAAAAAAAATACTGAAAATTTTATTTTCTCTTTTCCAAATTTATTCACAATCCAACATGTAATATCTTCCCAGCACAAATGATTATCCTGTTGTAACACAAATTTTCAAAAAAAAAAAAAAAGAGCTAATGGATCTATAAAGATCTGTGGATCTTTTCCGACTCTGCTTTAGCATTAGTTGTTTATGCGACCGTTGCAATATTATTTGAGAATAAATAATGTTCTGCACTTCCAGTTCGTGTGCAGCGACGGACCGTTGATTTTGGAGCCCTGGGCTAACAGTGTTTGGAGATTATCTAATTAACTCGAACATCAAAAATTTTTGTATAATTTATTTTTTCTTGAGTTGTCAACCCTTAGCACTCGAGTGGCGACTCGGAGTCGCCATTAAAACTTGCTGTACCATTATTCAAAATATTGTTTTGATTGGTATCTAATCAATTGCTAAACATTTAAGTATTTCATGAGATATGTCAATTTCATATCCATGAAATGAAGAAAAAAATATAGGATGGAATTATTCTAGATTGGAAGAAATGTTTAGTTTCCAAGTGAAAATAGTTCCAAGCGCAAAGGGTTAATTTAAATTGCGAAGGGCGCCCTTCGATTGAACGGGACCCTGGGCTATACAGCCCACAAAGCTCACGCCTAGATCCGCCGTCGAGTATGCGAGTAATTGTGACCAGTGATCCCCGGTTTGTTCTGTCGAATACTTTTAGCGAGGGCTAGTACTTTTGCGGACGATTGTACCTGGAGCGTACACGGTCGTCCGAAGAAGAACTGGCTTCGTGGTCGCCAGTTCGTGTCCGTCCATCCGTCGCGCTACAAATGAAGACTTTAAATAATTTAGTCGCCGGCTGTAAATCCCGTCGGGAAGCGACGTTAATCGATACATGCCGCTGTGTACCGCGCCGTTATACGGCTCGGGAACATTTATGAATGCGCGCTATGAATCACGAGATAATAATATCGCGCGTGCTCTCGCGCGTCAGTGTGCGCCTATGAACGCGCGCGGCCACGCTCGTGAACGCCTCGCCTCGCCTCCCTAGATCCATCGTACGCGTTCAGTAATACAACACACCTTCTGCAACCGAGAACCCATTATTACGATTATATTTTTACAAATCCGAACCGAACGCTATAAACAATCCCCTGGCATCTGTTAAAAGACGACTAAATACGCGCCGGTTTTCCGCGCTACATCCAATCATCTAGCGAGCATTAAAACCCCCAGTTTTACATTATTTTTTATAACAAGGATGTATTTATTCTGATTTTTAGCGAAAATAAGTATGCTAACGACATGTCTCCGTACGTGCTTTTCGCACTGCAAGATGTCTAGTGATTTAGCGAGTCCTAAAAGTAGCTATTTTGCATTACATATAAAAATAACAAGAATATATTTATTCAGATTTTTAGCGAGGATAAGTATACGAGCGAGAGATTTCTGTATTGTGTAGTTTTCGCGTTAGATCTAGCGATCTAAGCAGCACTAAAAGCAACTATTTTATAAGAATAACTGGAATTTATTTATTCAGATCATTAGCAAGAATAAACATGCGAACGACAGGTTTTTGCATTACGTGCTTTTAACGCTAGATCTAGTGATCCGAGGAATACCGAAAGCAACTATTTTCTAAGAATAACAAGAATTTATTTATTCAGATTAAGAGGAACACGCATAATATAGTAATATAGTAGTTGTTTTGCCACACATATTATAATAATACAAAATCCAACTTTTCTATTTGGATAAATTATTTGCTATACACGGATGACTCAGCTGAAAGCATGTCATTGAGAGCTTAGTTATGCAAGCTAGATAGTATAATACCATACTATAGTATAATGATAGTAGAAAGAAAGAAAGATAAGCTTAAATTAAATTACGTTTGTCGTTTAAGTTAGCCATAGTTAAATGTTTAAATGACAGTAAAATTTCGTGCTAAATCGAATTTAAACTATAGAATAATTGTTTGACTAAAATGTCGTTGGATACAAATGCAAATGAATTGAAATACATACAAAAATATAATAAAATATAATAACAACGCGTGTAATGTATGTACATGTATAATACAATAGATATTTTCCCTCCCCTACATAATTTTTCTATTTTTGGTGGAAAAAAAATTAATGTTCTTCAATCTTCAAATTATTTCTACACAGATTCACATACTTCTTCAGTCTACAGTCTACACCATTGATTTATACAATAAAAAACAGGAAGAAAAACTAAATCGAAAAAGTTCAGGTTGAAAAGGTTAATTGCCATCGCGACTGGTGTCACGAGAGAGTTACACGGCAGACCCAAAAGACAGCTTTCTCGTGGAGTCTACTTGTATTCACATACATACATATGTAATTGGATCCAATACTGTATTCATTATTAGAGCAATTATTTCAATATTTTCTGCGCAGCTAAACTTCTCTACTTTTACAGTTGTACGCTGCATAGTGTATTTTTTTTAATTTAGTTCTGTCAATTGTTTTCTAATTTTAACTATTCCACGATAAACACAACGTCAATCTACATATTTCATAGCGGAACCATCGGACCCGTCAAAATGACGGATTTCGGATTTTTCATTTCACAATTGTTGAAATTCTAAAGACGTTTTTGAGGTCGCTTACTAAACACGCTTATTTATATACATATATTTTGTAAAAAGATCGCGCAATGTCTCGATAAATACGGTCTTTTTATTTTTAGAAAGCAGTATAAAAGTTTTAGTGATCGGAGACTGGAATTTTATGCATTCACGACAAAAATAATTCGATCAAATCTAAAACATTTAAAGACACCGCTACATATTGAAATTATTTTTTAAAAAATGTCTGCATTACCTGTATCTTGCAATTAATACACACAATTTTTATCTTTTATACGAATTCGTAGTTTATACCTTATCCAACGAGACGAGCCAGTAAAATACCAGTATACCTACGTTTACGTTTATTGCCTCGTCTCGCTGAACAAGGTATAGCGATCGGTATTCCTAGAGGAGAAACGCTTCAAAAAGTTGGAAAAATAAATTTTACAACGTGCGTCCCGTTCCAACCATCGATGCGTAAAAATTAAATAATATAATAAAATATACAAAAACTTTTAACACCGAGCTTATTCAGATTTTTCACAATTTTTGTTATAACACTTGCTTGAATAAAGAAATTTATTGAATAATATTTAGTGGAAGCATTTTCAAAATTTCAACAATTCAAAAATAAAAAAGTGTGAAACCGGTCGTTTGAACGGTCGCGGTACGGTTAGTTTTAAACAGTCTTCGAAAGGCGTATCAGCGAAAAATGTTGCTGGGAATTTTGTTTATTCTGAAATGAGAACGTTACTACGGTCGGTAACGCAATTGCAGAAATAATTACTCGGACGCCGACGGCATTGATGTCGCTTAATAACCCGAGCCGTAATTTAGATACTTAAACAGTTTATGGACATCACGAAGTTCCTGTTAATTATCGCGGTGTAATTGCAGCATGAATAATAACGTCTTAATCTTAGCGGAGCGTAACTGCTTAGTTTCGTAACGCGATAAGTGACGATAAAATATATTCGTTCGTGTTGCTCCCGTATATCTCCCGGTCTCGGATCCGTTTTTCTTTTTTAATCAAGATCCCATATATCATAGTCTTAAACGGATAAACTAATTCCCGGGCTGGTATCGCGTTCGTTTAATAGCCTCATTACGACCGATCGTCTTGGATTATCCGTGATCCGTTTTCGGGGCCGAGTGCGTTGGATCGATTCATTCGCCGGGAATGCCGCTAATAAATTACGATAATAGCATTAAGATGGATCGACGGATAGACGCGTAGGCGTGGAGACGTGGCGGCGGACAATATTTTAGCGTGCAGTAGCTTTATGACCACAGGTTACGAGCCAGGAAGAGCCATAACGCCTCGTATCTCGTTGCCTCGTACCCCCGCGTTCTTTGCATTTGCGGGAAAGCTCAGCACGGGTGCCAATTCCTAGGAGCGTATCAGACCATAAACTGGGAACGTGATGTATATTACCTTATACCCTCTTCTCTTGCAATCCTTCCACCATTGGTTTCACCCTAACCTCTCTCTCCTTTCCTCTCTATTCCCCTCTCCCTATCTCTCTCTCTCTCTCTCTCGTCTTCTTCTCTCTTCCTCTCTTCTGGCCTGCTTCAGCTTGTCCAATGCGTTCGCGTCGCAGTCTCGTTACTCTCGATACGCGCTGCCATGATATTCGTTCTACGTATTTGCATTGGTTTCTCGACAGACACGCCACAAGAGGATAGATATCTCCTGCACGCGACTTCTATCATTCGAACGATTCCAGTTCTTCAATCTAAGGTCACACCGTGATGCTTGTGGTATATGCTTTCGGATTCGACCGCGATCCTCCTGCTTTGAACGACACACTTTTACACGAATCAGGATACAGCCATTCGGCCACTTTTGAAAGGACGATAACGTTCTTAATATTGAACTGTTGGATTTTCCTTTTTTAGATGTTAGAACGATCGGTTGATGACGTGGAAAAGATTTTTGGTTAAACTTTCGCTCAGGGGACCACAAAATTTCAACTTTTTTGAAGGTAGTATTGTACAATTCGACGAGGAAATAGTAAAACTTTTCATTACAGTGCGCGGAATCCAAGATGTAACTCAAATCTAACCTACACCTGACCCAGACCTAGCAGATTCGATCACTATATCATACCGCTTCGATGTCTGGAAATCAATATGGCAGCGTTGTAATCTCTCAAACGCGCTTGAACTCGTGTTGAACTTCAATCGTGTATAATTTTTAAATGAGTGAACTTCGCACACTGAAACTTGGATTCCGCACACTAGAATTTAAAGTTCTATCATTTTTTCGGCGAATTATATAATATTACATTCAAAAAAGTTGAAAATTTTTGGTCCCCTGAGCGAAAGTTCAGGTAAATTTTTGATAAAAATTGCTAGTGGTCGGAATTACAGAGAAAATACTAAAAGTTGTTGTTTACAATTCTCTTCTGCGTGCCTATATTGAAAATTTGAAAAATAAGTTTTGTAGATCTGTATCATTTCTACATATTCTAAAAATTACACTAGAATCTTTTCTCTTTTTAATGATTTTATTAAGTTGTAAGAACTGTATTGATACTCTTGGAATCCTTTTGTTGTTTGAAATTATACCCACCCAGTTTTGCAATAAATGTATTCTTCACATTCACAGTCGTAGAACACACCATCATATTTAGAAACGATGACTTTCTTCTGTTAAATTGTTTTAATCTTAAGGAGTTTAATGTAAAGAAGATATATTTTTTTAATAAAACATTTCAACAGTGAAGGTAGACAGTAAAACAAATGTTGGTAATAAACATGTTAAATCAAAATGAATTAAACATCATAATATATTAGAAACTATAAAAAGAATAAAAATTTTTATACTTTCATATTTTATCATGTATTTCTATCAGAAATAAATAAATATAAAGATTGGTATAATAGATATAATAATTGACTGTATCGTGCGAGGCTATCAGATCTCCCCTTTTACATTCTTAGATTGTTAAATAAATTAAAAAATATCCATTATTGAAGTAGAAAGTATCCCCCTAAGTCTAATTATAATGTACACACAATATAATCTTATTTGCGAATGCTTATAATTTTACGCAAAAAGAGATTTACTGTAAAAGTACAATTCGTCATAATTATTTCTGTAGACATTTTTAAAAATATACAGAAATAAAAAATAGTTACAGATTTGTATTTGGCGAATAAAAATGTACATATGAAAGACGCCTACTGAAATAAGGAGTTCATATACACGCATCAAATAATTTGTCACTTCGAGTTCTGAATACATAGTATAAAGATACCTAGTCCGAAAAATACATAAATATGCATTAATTGAAAAATGTAGTTCCATAAAATGAAAACAGAATCTACATCACTGAATAAACTATTAAGCACACTGCTACGGTACTGTGTTGTATCAATGTGCTACCCTACCGGAAGTATAAAGTTTCACAAAGAAACGTTTGACATTCCCGCAATATATCATGGGTTGAGCATGTATAATATCAGTCAATATATTAATTGAATGGAAAATCGTGTGTCAGCAGTCTTCGTAAGAAAGTTTGTCAGGCGGAGTATAATACAGTGTGTCCCAAAAATTGTGGAAGACACGATTCTTGACGTAATTTGGAATAACTTTTTCCTTTGTAAAAATGTTCTCCGCAGTTTTGTTACAGAGTTATTAACGAAAAACATGGGCCAATCAGAGCGCGAGTAGTGCGGACGGATTCCGGCTCAGCCAATATCAACGCCACGCTCAGCGGCACCTGTACTCTGATTGGTCCGCGTTTTTCGTTAACAACTCCGTAACAAGGCCGCGGAGAACATTTTCGCAAAGGAGAAACTTACTCGAAATCGTCTCAGGAATTCTGGTACGACATTTCTGGAACACCCTGTATGTTTGTACGGTGTGTGCACGGTGCACGGGTTCTAACAAATAATTTTCGTTTTCCATTGAGCAGATGTCGCTATTAAACGAACGTTTCAACCGATCGAATTTATAAAGTTCGACGTTTAATTAATAAGGTGTTCGGAACGGGCGAACGATACATCTCGCCAGCATTATCGCGTGAATGTCGTCGGGTAACTTTTATTCGGTCAGTAAAGTGGAACATTGGTCGGCAGAAAAGCACGCAGGCCAATATGAATAAATTAAATTATCCGGCCGGTTGTATAACGCAAGCACAAGTCGTAACACTCAAAGACGCGGTAATGAGAGTAAATCACGGATTTATAGCCGTTCGTCGGAGATTATACGGTAAACACGTACGCAGTTTATCGTCGGTAACTGCATTCAGCCGTCGTCGTGAAGGCGCGAGCGCGCGCGCACACACACGTGACGGCCCATATTTTTCGTCGCCTAAATGCCGAAGGGAGACGTTTCAACACCGATATAATATTACCGGCCTATTCACTTTCAGCAACCTTCGCTGATGCAACCTTCCTTTACGTCTTCGTCCAGTGCCGTAACGCAGAAATCCGAGAACAAATTTTCCGAGAATCGTTCACTTTTCTTACTACATCCACAAACCGAACGCTATATACGTGTATACGTGCCAGAAATTCTTACACTCGGTTCTCATTTTAGAAAAATATATTAAAGCGTAACTCGCACATTAATTTATAAATAATAGACGCTATACATGATTTTAAATAATAATTTTCTGGGCATATTTCTATTATTTATTTATAATTTATAGGCACTTAGAGAGCTGAGTTTCTTTTTATATTTCATAAAGATTGAATGGAGAAATTTAGTTAGTACCAATGTGTATTTGGTAATAATAAAATTAGAAAATCGAAGGAACTGAACACGAATTTCACATCGAAACAGAAGAAAATATGCTTGAATTATATTTACATTTCGCACACGTGTCTCGAGAAATAAGATTAAAGTAGCTACGGCTTCACGGTAAACGTAAACGAGACATAAAATTAGAAGGTCAGTTAAATTTCCGTAATGAAAAATCTTTTTAGCCGAACGATAAGGGTTGAAATGTTCCATCCCCGAAAATTACGGCACTGTTCCTGTCAGTGCTCTTCCTATTCCCGACGGCCGTTCGTATACGCCTATAGACTTCCATACGGCTATAAATTAGGTTTTATGAGGGAGATAAAATGCGCGTTATTATCTAAACGGAGACGCCTTTACAGAGATCGTGGCCCACGCTATTCTTTGGACACGTACCGGTGTGAGTGTGTAGTATGTACACACATTGTGTCCCCGTGTGCAACAGCGCGATGGTGGTGCGTGCGTGTGTGTGTGTGTGTGTGTGTGTGTAGTGTGTACTCTGCGCGAAAAGGCATTCACCCTCAAATATGTCGCCTACGACGGTGCTTCGCAATATGCATAGATTGACTGTCAAGTTCAGGGAATGAATAGGAAACTGGATGCGGGGGATGATAGCCGGGGAAACACAATAACATTTATCATCAGCCGTTTCCGTGTTTCTGGAAAATGTTTTACCGATACGCTCGACTGAATTTTTTAACCGACTTTAGAAAAATACGAGTTTTTATTTAGTTTATTGTCATTTATTGGTGTACAGAATGAAGCAGATAAAGCGAAATAAATTGTTTTCTTTTCGAAGCTTGAGGTGTTAAATGCTGCCAAGCGATCGCCATTTTATATAGATTGTCACTAGACTGCAGATTTTATGTATTTGTGACAAAACTGGATAGATAAAATGAAAAATAATAAGAACATTTAAAGAATTTAAAAGAACTACTGTATTCTTTTCAACTCAATGACATTATTAGAAGAAGAAACAAGTGTCTATGTAGGATCTGTGTTTTGTAAATAACACAATTTTTATTTTGCTTTAATTTTCATATATTAATATGATATATTAATATGAAAATTATATTATAATTAGATTATATTAATTGTAATACATATTTGCTATAATACAATCCGATTGGATAGTTTTCTAAACAGTTCAATGTTCAATCAATGGATTCTGTTTCCTAAAAAAATGTAAAATTTAAAAATAGTAGACTGATTGAACCATCAATTTGTTGGCACATTGGTACATTTTGACCCAGAAAAAGTGCGCGCACTTAGACGCTTACGAGATAAGATATAGTGGAAGTTACTGCGTTGTCATTTCAAATATATAACTAGCTCAGCAAGTCAAGCGTAATTTATTGTTTTGTCAGAATGTTATTTCAATAAATTTACTGTTCAATCTTCTGTCCTCCCGCTATCGTGTGTCAGACTAAAGTTCTAAAGACAAAAACTTTCGTCACCGTCCGCTCATAAATTTTGTGCTTAAATCTTTATCGACTACAAAGTTTTGCCTCTTCTTCAATAAATCGACAATGCAGATTCATCGAGCATTATTTAATATTAAAATTTGAATTGAAGTCAGCATTGGAAATCTCGAATCTTAAATCTTGAATCAATTGAGTAACTAGACAGCGGATATTTATGCAAAATAAAATTTTTTTATGTCAAATTTCTATTTCACTCCAATTTGTTGTAATTTCCTTTCTTAATATGTTTAATAGGTCGAAAATAATATAACAGTATCTTTAAATTTTTCCAATATTTTTACTGTTTTCAATTATACCTACTAATTTTTTGCCATAAATGCATAAACGTCCGCTGTCTAGTAATAACAACTGTACACAATCCTAACTGCTGAAGAACTTCGTGACCAAGAAACCATAGATACTGTACAGTGGGAGCAAGGTCCAAGGAAGACTTTTCGACGGTTTGCTCAAACAGTCTGTTAACCGTGGCGGAAACTACAGTGTTCGAATAATGCACACAATCTTGACCTTGACACAGAGCGTTACATAACAGTTGGGATCGGTACAAGGTGGTTAAAACGAATCAGATTGATCTCTAATCGCAATGCCACGAAAAAACGTCTACTTACGTGCTCGGAAAGACGAAACGGACGATTTACGAATACGGGACCGACGTCCGTTGTAATTTATAACAGTGGGTTTCGCAACAAGAGCAGTCAGAAATGACCACCCAGTGGCAGGGTAAAGGATGTTCAGTCATAACATCTGATGAAGCGAAACATTAACGAGGCGATATATCAACCGGCTCTTATAGACGTAGCGTGGGCGGTATCTTGGACATCACCCAGAAGAACGAGCACGAAGTGAAATGTGAAAGAAGTAATTTCTCGGGACTGCTATGTCCGTTCATTGAAGTGGTAAGAGACTCTTTGGCTTATTCACGACTCCCATTAAATTGTTAGGACGATGAAGGACTGCTGAAAGTATGAAATCTATAGCCCCCTGCCAAACTGCGAATGTTGACATATAGACCGCTACGATAATATATAACGCTTCGGGATGCGTTGTGTTACGCAATGTATAGTAGAACGTGTGCTCGAGGTCATTTAACCCTGCGTTAGTCGCGTTAAAAATATTTATAGTTGTTGAGCAGGTAGCCTTCCGTACATTTTTCAAATCGTTCGCTGATCAGTTTAACCCTTAGCTGGGGGTCTGGCGACTCGTAAGTGTTAATTTTGTGGTTGCTCGGCAATTAAACAATTTACTTTTTGGCGTAAAACGTAGCTTTGTGTGCCACTTTCAAATATTAATTATATTGCCAATCCTGGTCATTAATTAAATTGCTATAGCGTTTGAATTACACGCGTTAACGTGTCATAATATCAACGGAGGGTGACCTTCATACGACCTACGGATGCAGTTATACAAAAATACTTTATCAGATTATAATTCAGATTCGACAGATTGTGTTTCATTTCACATATTCAGTTCTTAAGATTGATACTAAAGAATCGTTTTTAGTTTAGGATGAATATTATGAGATTAAACGATTTTCTGTTTCGTTATGATTCATGCTCACTCGGATGTCTCTTCAGAACTAATTGAAAAATGTTAATTTTTTAAAATCAATTTCGTTATCGTGTCTATCGTTGATGGAAATTATTCTTGGTTTTCAAATTTTTATGTAAACGAAAACATTACGAATTCATAGTGGAGGTAACTTGTTTAATTACAAAGAATATTATCACAATATTAAAGAAAATAATTTTCCTTTACCAGGGAAACTAACGTTACCAAGTCGTGTTACTTAAAAATACTTTAGTGTTTTCGGTTAGACCTAGATTCTGTTGCTGAGAGATACCGCGGAAACGTTTATTTACTAATGTACTTTCAAGTACACCGGAGTACGATTTATGCGTTCCGAACGCACGTCTGTGAAATATTAAAGAAGTATCGTAACAGACTACCCGTGAAAACGTAATTCACAGATGCTACACGGGCGTTTATCAATGCCTAAGAAAAATTCGCATCTTTTATTTCATAAAACATTTTACTCGACGTCGTGCGTCTATTGTTCCTACCTCTATCAACATTTTTATCGCATATTTCCTATAGTTATTCATAAACAACGTTAAACAACAACGTGATCTAGTTTATTGTTCGTCAGTAAGGAATCTGATTAATTGAAAACAGACATCGGATGAATAAACAGGTGTCTTTTGTTTATAACATAACTCTGCTCGAACTTATGTAACATTTGAAAAAAAATATTTATTCTTCTGGGATTTTTATGAACATTTGCGCTTGGGAACTGCTTTAAAACGTGTTTTTATGAAATACATTTTTTACATTCTATATAATAAAAGTTATTTTAGAATGTTTATTAAAATAGGTTTCTTAAGAGAAAAACAAACGAGCTTTGAACTGCGAGCTTTAAACTTTCGTTTGTCCGCCACCGTATGTAAAAAGAGCCTACGTATGTTGCATTTGATCCAATTATGTATCGAGTTGTGTGAAATTGTGTAACGTTGTGTAAAGAAGCGAATTGGTTGTACGTAGTGCGCAACGTAGTTTCCTTTCTTGGCAATCCAGTACGGAAATCAAGGGTTTCCTTGGCCTTGATACATGCAACTTATTCCGCTGTCAAAAAGCAAGAAAAGTGCTCTCGCAGTGGCGTTGTAAATAATTGCGACTTGGCGGGTCAGCGCAATAAGTCTGCACAGAAAAATACGAGCGGCCGCGACGGCAGCAGCAGCAGCATTGGGACGAAGCCCATTATTCATTGGCTTAAGTCCGATTCCCAACAGCTAATGAGGCCTGCATACCGACGTGACCGTGATCATCGTAACCGGTATACTTTCCTTAACAATTAGTGACGTGGGACATTGTCACGTCCATACGGAGAATGCAATAAGTATGATGGGACCGCGTGACAGAATATTACAGTTACGCGTACGGGAGTGTTAATGTTTCGTTGTACAAATTGAGTCGCGTAAAACGGACGACGTGTAAATATAATAATACCGTCATGCAGTCGCATTTTATCGAGCGCTTTGTTTATATTTATATATAATATTTTCGATTGTAAACGCAGGCTAACCGAATGAACAACAACGACGAGTGGTCCGTGCGAGTTTATAAAATTTTCAGTGTTTGTCTATAAACAAAATGACTGACATCCACTACAAATTATATCCTTTTTATAGGAGAGACTCGCAATAAATTGTAGAAAAAATTAATCTTTAATGCTTATTTTTGTATTTTAAGCAGTCAAAGAGAGACTATGGATTTTACTTTACTCGAAGCTCCGTAATTCCTCTTGCCGTTTCCTTTGTTCAATTGGTTTAGAGTTTTCGTCCAATTTGTTCAGTAAAAATGTTAATGTACATTTTTCATTGTATATAATATATATAATATATATAGCTTTTTCTGTACCACAGAAATTGACCCAGAATCCGCGCCCGAGCATTTCTTAGTCCGCAGTCCGAGGATTAAACAAGTCACCATGAATCACAGATTAAATGGACCTGTTACAAATTTGGATGAAAATAGGCCTACGTACAGCTGTTCCACTCTTAAAATAACGGGACTTTTGAGAATCGCACAAATGGCGGCACTCAGCTTCACTTGGGTACGTTGTATTTTCGACCATTTTCAAACTGTGATTTTCTATTTCCAAAGAGGCCAATTTTAAATCACTATTTTTGCATGCAACAAACTCTTTGATATTTTCTAAGAATTAATGCCCACTTCCGATGACGCAGTCCGAAATACGTTTATTAATTTTATTTTGGAAACACCCCCAAAATGACGTTTTTATTTTTAACGTTGAAATGTCGGTATAAACCACTGTCAGTCAAATGATCGACAACAAATTTTTCGTGACTACTAAAATTACAATTAAAATTACAATTGTTTCAAATTAAAAAATTATTTGATTGAAAAAATATATTTACTTTCAGTGCTACTTAAACAATTATTATATACTATGTAGATCTCAAGAATCACTCCTTTCAAGAAAGCACAACATTTTGGACATCCTGTATCTTTTGGAGTAACTTTTTCCTCTGGAAAAATGTTCTCCGCAAGTCATTGCCAAGGAGTTATTAACGAAAAAACACGGGCCAATCGGAGCACAGGGCCCGCTGAACATGGCGTTGGCATTGGCCGAGCCGAAATCCGTTCGCAGTAGCGACGCCCTGATTGGCCCTTGTTTTTCGTTAATAACTCCTTACCGAAGTCACGGAGAACATGTTCGAAAAGGAGAAAGTTACTTGAAACGACCTCAGATATCATCCCTTTCAGGGAACTACATTTTTGGGACATCCTGTATACAGTATTTTTAAAAACAGTTTCTTTTTTATTCCAACATACTGCAGTGTACCGAATTGATTTTTGGTGCTCAGTATGTTCAGTATTGAAGGAGCTTCTTACGAATTAGTTCAAAGGTTAAAGTACCGGTGGTTCCAAACTACCTATTGAGCTGTGTCGACAGCTGGTTCGGAAGCATATATTTAATCATAGAAATAGATTGTAGAGTCAGTCGGTTACCACAGATGCGTTTATATTCGACGGGTATCGTTTCACGCGCAGCAATCCGCATCCGAGGTTCGTATCTTCGACAAAGAGCAGTGGAAGAAGCCTAAGCTCCGCAGCTTAGTTTGGACGTACCTGATCTAAAATGAGATCGCACACATCACATTCTGCGTTGGTATACGGTATAACGTAGTGGCTTCGAAATTTAGCGTACGTGCATTCTCGAACCTCTTTGTGTACCGCGCGTCTTTTCTAACCACTTTTCCAAATTAAAATATATTATTTTGAGCAGTGTTACATCAGCAATTAAATTATTTGATCATAAATATCTAATAGATAAAAACATTTGTATGAAGTTTATCTTCGAGTTTGAATTTAAATTTTGGCATATAAACATGCATAAATAAACGAATCTCATATTTTCATGATCCGTCATTCGTTTGACTTTATCTTAAACACATTTATAAATTGTTGTACTGTCAAAGAAAATAGTATATCGTAAAAATTCCGAACGTACGTGAACGTAACACGCGAGTGACACGATGCTCGCTAATATTTTTCATTTATAGCAGTGCAACACGATAAATCAATCAACAAATAAGAGACGAAGAGACGAAAGCAGCGAGCAACGAAACGTAATGTTGAACGAACTAATAAATTATGAAGGAGGAATTTTTTCAGCATATCGAATAGAATGATTTCCATCCCTAATATTCACCGATTACTAATAGAAACGCACGTTGTCCGGATAGTTGATGGGAAGCGGGGAGAGCGGAGCGCACGATTCCGAAAATGAAAGCGACATCCCGATAAAAATGCATGGCCTGACAACGTGGATTGTGAGGCGTGCTTAGCGAGCAGCCAATAAAGGAAGACAATAAATCTTTCGAGAAAGATATGAGCAAGCATGACAGCGGCACCGTGCCGAGACCCATTATTCATTGGCTTAAGCCGGACTCGAAGCAGCTAATGAGGTCGGCATACCGGCGTGTTCGCGGTGATCATAGCCGATGGACAGGCATAATAATCCGGCAGAGATTGCCGATCGGCGAAACGTTCGTCCGTCGGCGTGGCACAGTAGCCGCAGATGGAGCTTCGATATGGTCACCGAGTTTGCGTCGACGTTCGAGAAACCGAGCGAGAATTCATTCCTGGAACCGGCTAACTACTTCGTCGTGTCCTAACGCGTACACCCCGATTCCAGCAAGTCGAGGTCTTATTGTTAGGTACGCGTTAAGTTGACGGAACCTCCCGTCCCTGTTCTGTCCCGTTGTGTCGCGCTGGCCGAGGCTTAGGGTATACGCACTCTTCATCGATCGATGTCGGATCATAACCGTAACAGCAACACGTAAGCTCGATTAACCTTCCCGTGACGGACGTCTCCGACAGCTACACGGACGATGATACCTAGATTGAACCCCTTACAGGGCATAATTCAACAGGCAGGCACACTACGTTTCCCTATTCAACGGTGTCGCACACCCCTCCTTGCAGTCGAAGATGCGGTGGCCGACAGAATTTTAACACTTTACCTGCCTATTAATGCTGGAACTACCACACCAGTCGAAATGACTGGTTTTAGAATTTTTTTTTTAACGATGACTTTTGCTGCGATAACTAAAAGTGTAATATAATGAATTTATTTTCTTTAAATTTATTTATTTATTTGTTTACAAGTACAATATTATTGCATAGGTGTTACATTGCTTCTAAATTCTTACGGAATATTGTTTGAGAAATTAAATTAATCTTCTCGGCGCTAATTGTTCGATCAAATTTTACTATTTACAAAGTCATTTTGCGACTAATAGTTAAACCCTCAAATCGATTATAAAAGACAGAAATCGAATAAAAATACATGTTTTCTCTTAACAACATTAATAAATCAAAAAAAACTGTAATAGTTATATATGGTTAAATTCAATATCTTCATAGTTTTATTTTACCTGTTCGTGTTCGTCATTAATGCATAAAGTCATGCACAGTCTATTTATCATACACGAAGATGGCGGTTCCAGAACATAAATATATCCATAAAAAATAATGCAAAGAAAATGGAAATCTTGCGATCATAAAGATAGCGACACGCTATTGATCCTTACACCAACCGTGCATTTAGCAGCGTCATGTTACAAGAAAAGCGATAAGAAACTCATTAGTAAATGTTAGATATTTATTCATATTCTGATATTATCTCAAGAGAATATCTGTGTCCAAGTCATACGAATGATATCACTCTCTCTTGATACATTTTCCATAGGTCTATTGATTTATGTAGATCCAGTTCTGTAAACCCCAACACCTATTATTAATGCATGATTTTTCTTAACTGCTCCATCATGGTAACTACAAATATGTAGCAGAACGTAATGTATTTCTTATGATCTGAATACCGACATTACTTTGCATTCGATCCGTAAGCGTAACGTCGACACGTAGACTCGTTCAATTTTTTACCCCGAACAATAAACTTATAAATAGACTGCGGATCTTTATGCAAAATAAAAATGTTCCAAGTGAATTGTAGGGAACAGCAGCTAAATAAAAATGTACTTCTTCTTTTGATATTTTCAATACGTCGACAGCAACGTAATTCTTATATTAACATCTTCACAATTTTGCATTTTACCTATTTATTTTTGTCATAAATATGTATAACATTCGCAGTCGACTTATAGGTAGAAAAAGAAACTTGAAGTTAATGTAACCTTGTTAGTGTAACCTCTTCAAGGAAGCAGCGAATCTACTTGTAAGTCAGAAGTGTAAAAAATTTTAAGTAAAGAATATTTAAGAGTATTTAAATAAAGAATTATAATAACTCCTTTTACTTCTATCAAGACTCAATATTATCTTGTTTATGAAAATGGCAAAGTGTTGAATGCGATGTGAGTAAATATGTTCAATTCCGTCCGAGTAAAATAAAAATATTTCAAATTAAATGCAATATTTATATAGAGGGTTAATAATTTTTTGCAAAGGTAAGTCTGAATGCTTAAGATTTATCAAGAATTGCATCTACAGGTATAAAAAATGTAGCCTCCGTATTGTAAATTGTACGTAAAATAAAACACGGAAAGGAAGTATGGCCTCATCGTAACCAAGTCGTGTTTCCTTAAATACGAGACAGCAGCGTATCGGCTTATTATACTGTAACGCTTGCGGTGTAAGTGAAGGTGTTTGTCAGAGTCTCTACATATTTCTCCATTTTTCTAGAAAGGTAGAGGATCGTGCGATAGATAATGTTATCTCCCGACAACCTATGCGCTGCTGTTTCACTCGATTCATTTCAGAGCAGATGTAACGATATTTGTGTGTGCCACCTTACTAAAGATGTCTCTTCGTTTTACATTTCCGAATAAAAGTTTGCAGCGTCAACGCGGACGCTTTTTAGCAGCGCCGAATATCTAACAGTTCTCGATGTCGGAGAGTCTTCGGTTTCATTCGTCGACTCCTGTCGTTACGGGTCCCTCGCATGTAGGAAAAGGAACGTAATGGAATATCAGGTTTCTTTACCGTATCGATACCAACTTACTATTACTGCATGTCAGTTTTATGAAAATACGAAGCTCATGGTTTCTCGATTCCACGCTCCTTCAAATTCTTCGATCGTTTTTTTTTTAAATGAACAGGAAATCTTCAACTTTCATAAACATCTGCCCTCTGAAACAGTGGCGGAACTACAAATTTTCGCCCCCACCCCCCCTAGCAAAATATAATTTTGGACCCTTAGAAAAAGAACAATATAAATCGTACAAAGAAAAAAAACTTAGATTACATTAAAAAACAACTTATATTATATAAAAAATATTAATATTGGTATTTCAATTTTTTTAAATGTAAAATTTCTTTTCGAGATTTAATAAATTTCATTCACCTTTATTACAATTTAATTCCACATGAATTTTCAAGGTTAGATTACTTGTATAAAAGTTTATAGAAATTCTTATAACAATTTAATGCATTTATCGTTAAAGGCGGTCATTGTCTATGTATAAACATATACCATGAAAGTAGATATAGCGCGGAGAATTTGATTGAAATTTAAAAAACAGTGTTTATGGCGTCCCTGTATGCGTGGGTATTTAATTCCGTAATTTTCTATGTATAAACCCTTCGATCAGCAGGGAGACACGTATTTGTAGAGTCGATCGCTCGACACCTCACGGTTTATGATACGATCGCGTTACACATCGTCGTCTTGTGTTCTACGGTGAGTTGCGTCAATTTATTTTACGTTCCCGTGTAGGTTGAACAAGTTGAATGATATAGAACGACAGTGGTACATGTTTCTTTCACCTTTTACACGACGCACACATCGATCGTGTCACGAGATACGTTCAGCTACTTTAGGAAAGCAGTCTCGACTTTCTCATAATTTAGCCCCGGAGACAAGCGGACATGATTTTTATGAACCAAGAAATTGAATAGGTTATTCAATATTGATGGAAATATTGACGGTACATCAAGCCCACAGCTTCTACTCGTACCATTGAATGTTGGGAAATAAACGTCACCGTGTAAAGCGTCGCTATCTTTTCAGAAATTCTATGCACAACGTTTTATTGTTTCATTTTTTTTTTTTAACGATATCGTACTGTTTAGAACATGTAGAAATTCTGTCACTGAATTGGTTCAACGAATAGAGGTCATATATATACAGGGTGTTTCAGCTGAAGGAGGCCACCCGAATATCTCCTTTGTTTTTAATGACATTAAAAATATTTATGGCATAATTTAAATGATACCGAAGATGGTACCACGGAAGACAAATTTTGTCTGACCGGTTATTTTTTTGTAGTTTTTTCAAGGTCATCGTTATTTTTATTTATTATTTTTTATTCCATCTTATAGCTGCTGAAAAAATACGTTTCAATATTTTAAGTCATGATCTTCAGGTGACTTTGAACACCAAAAATGGGATAAAATTGTCGGATAATATTGGGACTATATTTTGAGGAATTGAAACAGAAGAAACAAAGAGCAATGCAAATACAGTGCTTGCCAATGTGGAGCAGAACTTCAAGACCTACATAAATCATGTTATATGGCAGTGTCCAGACTGTGAAAACGAACATAATACATTAGAAACAAAACTTCTCAAAGGCAAGTACTGTTTTCCCCTTTATATTAGTTCCTTCTTAACTAAACCTGATCTAGAAGGTCTGAAAATACTTGTTACATAAGCTATTTGGTTTAAATTTAAAGCAATAAAAGAAGTAACACCATTCTACAAACTACACGATTAAAATGTATAACCGGATTTACGCTTTTATTCTTTTTATACAATTGTCTATGTTAATGTCAAATACACTTCATCGAAATGTAGTCACCTAGACATGTCTTGTTTAGTCGTGATGATACAAAAAACTGTTTTGTATGGAATTTTAATGATACCAATGGAGCTTCCAAAAGTCAAAAACAAGGGGTTAATTAGGAAGGATCATAGCCTTCACTAGTAATTAGCACAGGTGGCACGAGTTATTACGAACAACATTGTCCGGTTTGGGGATAAGGATACGGCGAATGTGTAGCAGATGTTTGGCTATTTGTGCGTCGTCTTCGGTTCCGGCAGGAACGTGTCAACGTGTCCAGGATGAAAGACGAACGCCCCGTGAAGCTTCTCATTAGCAGACCGCAACAGGGTGTCCTCAGATCCGTTCCCGGGTTTTCACTTTTCCACCGGCCCGTAAATTCTGCGTAAATTCCACCGAAAAGGATTCTCCAGGTGCTCAGCCGTATCAAGGGACTTCACCAGCCAGCCTATAGAAACGCCTACCAACTAATCTTCGCATTCGCTCGCACAAAGGTCATGACTAATGATCCCAGTATACCGGCACAATAAGATTTACTTCCCCCTTCTGCAGTCCCTTGTGCTTTTGCCAGCTGAATAACGTTGCTAATTCCTTTTCCGACCTTGTCATCCAAAGAATGGTATCCAAATTTGCACGAGTGCGCCGAACGACTGCACACACGCCGTACCGCCCCCATGAAAATGTATAAACGCAATTATCATCGTAACAGTTTGTTACCCGACACATTTTTCAAGCGCGACTCGTTTTGCTTCGAGCATTCACTAATTTAGCGCACTTAGTTTCAGGTGAACGCGTAAACGATATCGAGGCCAACTCTTTCAAGGATATCGTAACATTAAACGGCGGATCTTTAGGGAGAATAAATATTATTTATCTCCACTGCAACAAACTGGAGTAAAACATTGGGTTGGAACGAAAGTTCGTTTTTAAATTAAAATGCAAAGATAAAATTGAGATATTTATTCATAGATTTATTCAGTAACATATTTTCTGTTATTACTTTTTGCCATTTTTGACGTAATTTATCGTGTTATTGAATAAACTTATGAACTTTTAATTTTATTTACAAACGCTACTTTTTACTATTTTGTATTTTCCTACTCATTTTGTTATAAATGCAGCAGGGACATTCACTATAAAAAAGTATGAATTGAGAAAATATACAGGGTGTCCCAAAACTCATGTTAATGCCGAAAATGGGAGGTTCCTTGGGTCATTTGAAGCGACATTTTCCTTTACAAAAATGGCGACTGTGGCTTTGTTTAGGAGATATTAACGAAAAACACGGACCAATCAGAGCGCGAGTTGGACCGGCGAGCCGACAGGCGAGCGTTGTCGAACGAATCACGACGCTCGCC
>CM052209.1:12605527-12682738 GCA_028454225.1 Lasioglossum leucozonium | reverse complement strand
AAAATATACAGGGTGTCCCAAAACTCATGTTAATGCCGAAAATGGGAGGTTCCTTGGGTCATTTGAAGCGACATTTTCCTTTACAAAAATGGCGACTGTGGCTTTGTTTAGGAGATATTAACGAAAAACACGCACCAATCAGAGCGCGACCTAGAGCGGCGAGCCGGCAGGCGAGCGTCGTGATTCGTTCGACAACGCTCGCCTGTCGGCTCGCCGGTCCAACTCGCGCTCTGATTGGTCCGTGTTTTTCGTTAATTTCTCCTAAACAAAGCCGCAGTCGCAATTTTTGTAAAGGAAAATGTCGCTTCAAATGACCCAAGGAACCTCCCATTTTCGGCATTAACATGAGTTTTGGGACACCCTGTATAAACATAAACGTTAACTAATAATAATTTAAACAGTACCAAGACCATTGGTGTACGTGACATATGGATGGGAAATAAATGAAAACTAGAAATGTAATTTAAAACAAACAAAAAGCACCAGAAAATATAATATTAAAATTTGATTGCAAGAGGTTTAATAAGATTCTAAAAGGTACTTAATTAATAAGATTCTCAAAGCGTTTGCCAGCGGAAATAACACAATCTGGTAGTCTAGCCTTATAATTATCGATTACAGATTGAAGAGCGTCGAGCATAACTGATCGAAACGCATCAGTTATTAATGCTTTTAAGTCTGTAATTGATCTGGGCGCTGTACGTCGTAATTATATCATTTCTAACCTTAGAGTTATTCCGATAATTCTTTTAATAAATCAATCCCATTTTACTCCGTGTTAAACATTTTTTATATATATTTGAGAATCTGTTTTCAAAATTTGAAAAGATTTAATGTACAGTCAATCGAGGTCACTCAAAGGTGAAATTTTGGTCCTTGATGTTAACCTTGTGTGATCATCTTTAGTTGTTATCTCATTGCAAGTATTTTTTAAATTTTCAATACAAACAGATAAAAAAGTTGTAAAATATTTACTATTTTTCTCGCAATTTTTATGAATTACAATTTTCCTGCAATTCCTTTACACATCATTTGGTAAACTAATTCTAAATTCTTGAAAAAATACAAGTCGCATGGTCCACTTTAAAAAAACTACATCACTCGAAGGGCGACTTTTTTAACTGACTGTATTTCAATATATTATTTTTATTTATGTTTTTAGCGAAAAAGAATACCAAAACAGCAGACATTAATAACACGAGCGAATTGAATTTCTCTCACTTGTAGCGGCACCCCTTTCCCAATTGCATTTTAATTAATGAACATCGTGTTTCGTACATCGGACGAAACACTTTTTATACCACGTTAATTAACATTTTGTCGATACGATCGCGTAACTCATTTTCTTAATAAAATGAAATTAAAATTACTTGCCTTTTTCGTCCGTTCTATCTTCGCGGTATCTTTCACGAGTGGATCCACTAATGTCCTCCTGGTCTTTGTCATTGGTGGAAAAGGACCAAAAGGTGCTGGGCTGACGGTACTCTTGTTGATGGTTACTGGGCGGGCTGTTCGGACAGGTCATAAATTTTTGTCCTGCAAATTGTAATGTATTCTACCGGTTCTTGATGACTTTTATTGTACGCAGTCGTTGCGGCTGATGTTTTTCATGGAACGTCTCGGACAGGTAGCGCCTATAATATAACACGTTTCTGTTGCTCGGCCGACCGTGCTCCCTGAATGAATTCTTAAAAAGTGCACTATCATTACCGTATATTCCATCATTCCAATATCAAATTAACATTTCGAAGAACCGTTAACAACTCGTTAGACTTGAACTATAGCTATATTTAATAATTATTCAGAATTGAATTTCCAAAACTTTTTAAGCTGTCATTATCAAAATGGAAAACGTAGCAATTATTTTTTTGACTAGAATGTTTTTGATTGCAAATACTAATTTTAATTCAGCTAATTGTTAATATAAACTCTATAACCATTATTATTTGGATTTCAACAACAGAAAATAGGTGTAGTTTGGAATCGGTTAGATTTGTGTTTTTATTCTATTTAAATTGATTCTATTTGTTTTATTTTAACTTATTCAAAACATTTAATCCTTATTTTCTACGTATTTAATAGAAGCGTAGAAAACGAAAAATGGGTGAAGTTGTCCATAAAAAGTAGTTGTTCATAAAATCTTCGAATTCTCAATTTCTGCAACAAAGGAAAAGTGATATTTAAACTTTAACATTCCAAAATTTTAAACATATTTTAAACAAATTAATATTTACATATTCAAGAAATATACGTGTGAAGATATACGTGTCCCCCAGTTTTCCCAATAAACTTTGCCAGTGTATTCTACATACACGAATAGAACGAATATAATATATTACATGAAGATTGTTGTCGATGAAAATGTTGGTAACGAGCGTGATAATTTCTGTCGGTGACCATGTGGGGGTTTTGCTTACAGCACGAAGCGCGTGTGGATAATATTTCAGTCACATTTTATTTAAGATTATAACACAGTTGCGAACGGAATACATATTTAATCGATAAACCATTGAGGTAGTGGCTCGGGTATTTGCTTAACTATTACGTAAGGCAGCGGCGAGGTAAAGGAGCCATAATTTTCACGAAGTTTCATCTATAAAGTAATTACTAGACCGCGCGCAGCAGTAACGGATGACTCACGATTATGTTTTCCTTCGGTCGTTCAAGTTCTTTGGAGGGAGAAATGGAGAGCGGTTCGAGCAAAGAACGTAGGTTGACGCAAAGCAAAGTAGTACAATCTGCGGGACTGCCACTTGGCCGTAATAGATACGCCAGGAAATAAATGTCTGTATAAAGGAGTTGGCAAGTTCCTCGGGATGATATCTAGATGCCGTCGGCTAATACAGCTTGCTCGCTAGTTCGAGATAAGGGTGAGGAACCGTTTCAACGAAAGACATACCCCCCTTTTGTCCCTCACCTTTCTTTTTTCCCCCGCGATATGTATCCTCCGATATCAAAAGAATTTTGGCTTTATCTCCGCGCTTTCATCCACTAGGGAAACGACGTACTATGACCAATAAAGAGAAATTATATTCTGTCTGAAGTGGGACTTCTGCCCGAATACCGAAATAGCTTGTACACCATTTCTCTTCGAATATGCTGCGCGTAGTTTGTATGTACCACGCGGAAACTCTATCGCATGCGACGTTCATGCCCCGGCCATTTCGTAAGCGATCATCAGTAAAAATTTCAGATGTTTTCACGAATGTCCGATTTTTCGGACACTCTGAAAATGGCGATAACTTTTTTCATATTGGACCATATGATTTGGATTTTTTTGAGAAATTGGAACTTTTGTTACGTAACGTGAAAAGAATTTTTACAATTCCGATGAATTGCAATTTTTGAAAAAATTTCTTTTCACATTATGTTGTAAAATAATTGATCTAACTTTTCAAAAAAAGTTCAAATCGTATGATCCGCTATCAAAAAAGTTATCGTTTTTTTTAAAGAACGTCCGAATATTAATGGGTGTCACTTTATATTGATCGAGGTAAGCACCATTGTAGTCAACATATCCTATTAACAATGGTCGTTCACATTCTTCGTTTATAAAATTGTCGTTTCGATTTTATAATTTCTTATAACTTCAACGAATTAGTAAGCGAACACCATATTTTAATAAAACACGACCCGCTCATTTGCCAAATGAGTTAACTCTATGAAGTAAAAAGTAGTGTAAATGGATGAAGACGTTCTTTCAAGTTTGTCATTTGGTGATATTAAGCGTAATTATTAAAGAAATTCGTTTCGAATAGAAATTGTTAAATATTAACGAAGTGCTCTGACAGTAAAATGTCAGAAAACTGGAGAGGTGATTAATCGATTTTGTCTGCGAACGGTTCATATATGAAACATATTTTTCCGCTTGTAAAAAAGAATATATTTTTTCGTTTCAGCTTATTTGTAGCTTAAAATAATATACATACACCTGTGGACTAATTTAATTGAACAAGTTGGTCGGACATATGATGAACACAGGAAGCAGAGTTCCAGGTGGGAATCCTCAGTGCTCGAACGTGAACTCTGTAGAACACGATTTAGTCCACCTTTCGGTTAGGATGAATAATATTGGCTGGAGCGAGAGCGGTAATTCGAAGTTGGCCCACCCTCGATACAAAGAGCCGTTGTTTGTTCTCCGTAAGCGTTATTTCTAAGAAGGTGCCGCGCCGCTCGGTCCCGGAAGATTCGTTTTCCAGACGAAGTAGCTAATGTCCATCCACCTCTCCATCCACCTTAATTGCTTGACGGAGCGTGTGAGAGGAACCGACATAGCGGACAGGGCGACCATGATTCGTGACCACCTGTCCATGATGAACTTCCCTTCAGAAACGCGCGCGTGTGGTGGTGCCGTGTACGGCCTGTACCCTGTGGGTAGTACGCTATTTGTTAATGCTGGTATGATCATCATGTGGCCTCTGTACAAACATGTCAAGTTGTCGCGGCGTAGTGACTCTATTCGTTGGCCAGGAACAGTTGGCCGGCTCGGCCCGACCCGGCCGGTCAGTGTTGCGTGTCACGGCGCTGTCGCTATTTAACCTTCTATCAGATGCGTCTTTCGCGCCATTCATGCGATACGCGCATTAATGGCACCTGCTGAAACCTAGTTTTCAGCGGCTGTTTCGGTCACATTTTCGTTACGTAATGGCGATTTACTTTACGTCGCTGCCGAACAACCAGTTACACGCTCGATTAATCCGAAATTCCACTCTTTAGAGACAATCGGTTCGCCGTCCTCTTTGTCTGCCCGTTATTACGTCTCTATACAAAAATGTTCGTGTGCTCTATTCATGTATCAACATAAATAATGGGCTCTGAATTTCTTCACAACGACCTTTTAAAATCGTGAAAATTGAAATAATAATTTTAGCTCTTCCCCAGTGCCGGATTAAGGCCTTTAGAGGCCCTAAGCACCTGAAAGATTTTCAGGTCGTCTCATACAGGGTCACTCTAACGTCATGTGAGGAGGATCTGGACAATTCCTTAGGCATCGATGATTTGATTGAAAAGTGCTTTTAACAGAAGTTATAGAAAGATGATTTTCATCTTTCCATTCGCACACATGCATATCAACGCTTAGCAATGTTTCTGCTATATAAAAAATGCGAAATTCGGTATGATCCCCCTCTCTTCCCGATGCCCTAAGCACGTGCTTACTATGCTTATTGGTTAATCCCGCACTGCCCTTCTGGAACGACGTACAGTGGGCTAATTGCTCGAAAAGCTGGTGAAAATTGAATTTTCGGAATATGTAGTAACCTTTTACTGCTACAGTCAATTGATTGCATATAATATCAGTTTAACAAAGCAATGTATATTAATTTGTTATCAAGATACAGAATGTCAAAGACGAAACAAAAATTCGTTACAAGCTCAAATAAAAAAGTTGCGAAAAGCAACACTATTTTTTCCGTAATTCAGATAAACCGCAATTTTCACAAAATTTTCATTACATATCATCCAGTGAATCGATCCATCTATTTTGGCAGAAAAACCGAAGTCGTTTGGCTCATTCATGAAAAAGTTATTCTGATGGTATGTGCCATTAATTATTGGACTGACTAGGTGTTTTTAAATAGTTTATTGCGCTCCAGTTAAAACTGTGTTAAAATTCGCGAATAAGGAGTGTATGTGTAATATCTGAAATGCTAATAAAAGCAGAAATTCCATTAGAATATAGTACCTCTTCTATGACTGTGACTTTGCAGAAGTTTTCACAGTTACGGAGAGAACATCGTATTGCTGCAATAGTATTATACAACGAGCAATAATGCCAGTGCGCAGTATTCGAACCTCAATGGCAGAAACAAAGCATAAATAAATAAATAATTTTTCTCGAGTTTCTGACACGATCCGTTTTCGTTCACATGATTTTTCAAGCGAATTCTATCGACTATTGTTCAGTTTTTAAGCACGTTGCATTTATTTTTACGCAGCTTTCAACGCGTTTCCCAACCTATAAAAAAGTGACTCGAGCGTATCCCTCCGGAACAGTGGCAAGAATGTGGGAAAACAAAATTTTGGGTGGTCCACCTTAAGTGTGTCATCCGGCACGATAAAAATGGATCTTCCCTTTCTATTCTCGAATGGATGCGTGCCTAGCCAGCGTGCAACACGGACCGCGGAATTAACTCTTTTAACACCGAAAGAACATTATCGACAAATCTTCGTGACGACGATGACGACGACGACGACGGTTTATTAATATTCCGGATTAGAATAACCCGGCATGATTCACGGAACCGGGCTTTTGTGCGAGCCCGAAGGAGAGTTCCGGGGACACTTACAGCATAAATAACGATATCTCCCCTGGTCCGTATTCAACTGCCGCTCCCTAACCAATGGGTGCCGCCTGCTATCACCGAAAGTGACTGACATGCACTCCATCAGCATCATATTTCGTAAACATAACGAGATTAGGTCGCATTGTGACGGGACTCGAAGTTAATTTACATTCTAATCCCTACATGCTACTGCTGCATCTCGCGTCCCCCCTCCCTACCCCCACCCCTTCTGTCACACCCATCCCGGAAACCACTATCGGCCAGTTGTCAGTTTTATTATTTGCTAGCCTGTCGAAACGCAAGTACCCGCCCGAAACTGTCCTACGGATTAATTCCTACGGTCCGTCGCCTTTTGTAATGTTTATAATAAGCATCTCGTTGAGTGCCGCGTCGTTTGCATAGGCTGACAGTTCCTTCTTTCCGACGAAAATGATATTCATGGAAATGAGGTGAACTAGTACATAGGTTTTTGGTTGCGGAGCGCTGAATAATACATGAAATATAAGAGGAAGACATGGAGTACGTTGAATGAATTGTACTTCGTATAATAAGTTGTCAAATTACTTCCGGGTGGTCTCAGAAGTTTGTCACATTATTCATTGAACCTTCACGTTCCATTCAAATCCCGTGACAGAATTAAAAAGTATCTTATCCTTCATGCATTTATACGGGACTCCTCAATTATGAAGATTAGTCGTCGCTGAGAGTTTATACTAAATTAATGTTAGGCGCATAGTTATTTGCATCAGCATCTCGAAAATTAAATGTTGAATTGATGAAACTTTATCAGATGCTATCAAGTATTGTTACTAGACTGTGGATGTTTATGCAATTTTCAATTTTTTTTAGGTGAATTTTAAATTATTACTAAAGAATATATAAGTAATACATAGTTTAACAAAAATATATTGTTCTTTCTCATCTACTTATTTATTTTATTTTACCACCTGTATATACATGTCAGTTGAATGATATTGTTCCTTTTTTGTTTCTACTATCTACAAAAATGATTATCTCGATTGGTTATAAATATTTGAAGAATACGTATCATCTAAGTTTCAAGTATTTTAATTTATACGTATAAAGATAGTGCACTACGATACGAAAATCAAGTTGGCCTTCAAACTACTTCAAAGTGTCTAGTATACAGACAATATGGAAAAATTAATTAACACAGAATTAATTGAACGTGAGTTTATAGCCTCGCTCAAGAAGCACTGACGTATAGATTACATAAATCAAAGTACATAGCTGGATAAAAATATAAATAATTTACTGTCCGAAGAATGAGTAAATAACCTATCATTATGTAAAGAGGAGTCGGTTAAGAATAAGTGAAGTAACCTATTATTTTTCTTGATTCATGGGGGGATTATTAAATCTACGAAGTGCAGTGAAGAAAAATATTACTTTGTACGAGATGTTAATAGTGTTTATACTTGCAACAGTTTGAACGCTTACAAGTGGCCCGATGATATATGTATAGGGTATAATCCGTAAAAAAGGTTTCGTATGTAAACTGCGCTATAAGGTGTGATTATTTCGAGTAGCACTGCGAGCGATTTCACTGATATAAGTATGTAAATTGCATCCGCTAATTTGATATCTCATTTTCTGTGTTCTTCTTTAATGTAATGCGGCTGTTTTATTAGTTCTATTTAAACCACAATTTTTCTTTTCAAGATTCAATATTCTTTTATCCGTTCTCACTGGAACTTACAACGTGATAACTGTTTTTTTTAAATATGTAGTAGGTTCCAATGTAGCTTATTAAAAAGTTCAATAACTTTTTAACAAATTAATATCTTGCATGTATTTAAAGTTTAAAGTATTTTAAAGACAAACTGTAAACACACAAAATATTAAATTTAATAAATAAAATATTGAGAATATTCTTACTTTTTAGAGAGATTGGCAGTTTAAAAGCGTCATCAAAATTACATTTAAAGATTTTGTTTTATCAAGGGTTCAATTTGAATTATAAAAGAATAAATGACTGACAATTTGTTGCTTTTTCGAAAGAAGGTACGTATGCCAGCCAATAAAAACTATTTTCGTTGAATAAAACAGTTGGAAACCAAACGGTGTTTTCATTTAAATTCCGCTTCATGAAAAAGCAATTTCATGTGCACCCACCCAATAATTCAAGTGTTTTGTATTGAGGTAGTTTAATACATCGATGGCCTTTGCAAGAGAGTATTACTGTCACAAAAATTACAAACCTAGCAAGCTTATATTTTGTATAAATTGTACATGTGTAACGTATACATATTTATAGAAACATAATAGAACCTCCGTTATGCGAGCATCCGTTATGTGAACGTTTCATTATACGAATGCCTGTTATTGGCCCGTACTATTATATGAACATTGTAATTTCCTAATACAATACTGTACGTAAATATACTAACAATAAGTGTCTACATATTTGCTTTTATAGGATGAAATCTAATCAGTAGACTGCGAATTTTACGCATTTACGAGACAAATGAGTAGATGAAATTTAAAACGGTGGGTATAAAATAAATTAACCGATTGATAATAAAAAGTATCAATATTTTGCAAAATATATCTATCTCTTACAAGGAAGACAATTCAATTGTTGATACAATTACACAGAAGCTTTTATGTAGATTAGATTTTATTTGGCCTGAAAAATAGTATCTTGAATAGGATACATAATTTCAAAAATAAAATTTGTTTATTTTAACTGAATCTGAATTGTAAGACCCCGCAACGCGGAAAGGTCATAAATTTTTGCATTTATTATCTTGTAATTGAAATAAAATGACCCTAATTCAAATGAAATTAAAAGTACACTGACGAAAGCAACATACCATTTGCGTTTATCGAATTTTTACGATTCTCCTTCCTAAAAAGCATAAAAAAATATCGAAAGAAAAACTGTGGCTCAAAATTATAATTCGCGGGGTGGGGGGGACGAAAATTTGTAGTTCTGCCAGCGTTTACCATTCGCTATTTGGAATACTGTTTTTCTCGGCTCCGACGCGAGATTCCATCGAGATAACGCGAAGTTGCATTCCCTCGAAACAAAGGAGGAAAGAAGAAACGCGCCGAATGGAAATGGCGAATTCGTACGCAGAAGGATTCTACAGAAGTTATGATGGATACGCGTCTATATCAAACTATCAGCGGCGTCTTAGCGAAGGGTGCTGGCATCGTTATGGGCACGACGTTGACGGACGGCTCTCTTACGCTCGGTTGACGGGAAACACAAATTGTGGGCGCAGCTGCGCCGATAGTAATCAAGAAACACGGTAGGTAGCGGAGTAGAGTGGCCGGATAATAATTCTCTCTCTGTCCGTGGAAGCGTGTACACACACGCCCTGGGTTATAGACTAGGAAGAGACGTGCGGTGAACAGACAGGAAGGAGCACTATAGAGAGAGGAAAGGGAGAAGGGGGTCGTGCGCGCGCGAGAGAGAGAGAGAGAGGGAGAGAGAGAGAGAGAGAGAGAGAGAGAGAGAGAGAGAGAGAGAGAGAGAGAGAGACGTCGAATGAGTAAGTGAGAGGATGGGACAAGGCTGGTGGCACTTTACAGGAAAACGATGTTGATCCAGGTCGATACCTGTCATCCGTTGGCCGATGCACTGTCGAGATTGCTCCCAGTTCAGGACCCGTCTCACTTTACATTGATATTCGTGCGTCCCCCCCTGTCCTGTACTCCTCTATAGTCGCGTACAATGAAGGCCGACCTTAGTTTGGTAGTGACGACAGCCACGGTATGGTATCCGACTTCAAAAGGTGCAAACCCCTCGGCCGTGTATGAAAAACGCGTGCACACACGGCTCATTCAAACTTTGTAGCGCGTCTGAAATGTTCGGTCGAGCAGCATCTCGACGTTGCCGTAATTACGGCGAAACTTCATTTATTCCAACGAAATTCGAAGGGAACGATTAACCATTAAACACCCCGCCCGCCGTGTGTTATGAGTCAGGCTCGCGATGAAGATTTTAAAGACAGCCTAACAGACATAAATGTTACGCGCCTTCCTTTTTAGACCGAATACAATTGTATCCTTTTCTCATCAATATTCGAACATTGTGGTTAATATAGGCATATAAAAACTATTTTTCTTTCCTCTTCGGTGACGTTTTTGGGAATAAAGACGTCCCAATCCCTTGTTCTTATTTTTTTTGTCCTTCATAGTTTCTTAGAAAATAAAACAGTTTATATTTATTTATATTCTACAAATAGACATATATCGACAACAATAAAATAGAATTTTATTTAGTAGATTCAGACTTGTATGAGTAAATTTTTCGCTTGTATTTACGTCAATAATTCAATGAAAGGTCATAGGTAATGGCGAAAATTACGTGGTATCCTGTTATATGAACGATACAGTTACACAAACTGCTTGTCACTCGACTAGTTTATGTAAATCAAGTTTCGCTGTGCGCCATTGTAAATATTTGTCGTGTCACTTTCACGTGTAGAATGGACAAGACTTGCAATAATAGAATTGATAAACGAAATGCGAATTTAACGAATCACGCGTAAATGAAACATGATTGCTTTAGTATATTTATGTATGTAACAACAAACTAAATGCTCAAACTTCAGGATGAAAAAGTTGAAACGGAAAAGATTTTTATCGTTAAAATGTTAAGGTCTATAAATTAAATTAGATCAATTTAAAATTTAAATTAAATTAAAACAATTTCATATAATGCTATATTTACGGTTGGATTATTTTCAAAGTATACCAACGTTTAAAAATATTCTCCAAGTTCTAATTTAAATAAAAGTTCATAGTTAGGCTCCAAAAAAAAGAAATACGTATATTCAGTTAATATCAGTGTTTCACATATGGCAATTTGTTTCTTATTCACCGGAAATTTTCAACACCTTAACACGTGCTTACAATTATATTACATCAATTGATTCAGCAATTTACGTATTCCTAGTATACATATAATAATTATACAACTGAAATAGTTCGACGATAATTGACGTAAAATTGTGCACGTGTTATCTGCACTGAATACATTTAATTTTACATTGCACACGTACATTATCAGTAACGTATAAATAATGCACGGCGTTCTAAAGATCGTCGATGCTATCGGTTAATTTGCACTTCGGTTCACGAATAGATGAATAAATTAAACGGACAAGTTTACAAAAACTGTCGCAAATATTTACACAGGATGCACGGCTCATATAACGCGGAATACAAAATGGACGAATAAATTTCGTGGACTTTTACGACTAAACAGATACCCGCATCGACTTTGCAGCTTCGTCTCTTTTTTTTTCATTTTGTTCAATTGGAAACTCGAACTGACAATGAGTTGCGTTATAGTAAGCTTAACTAAGATTACGTTACATGGCTACCGACATGTTACTCGGCGAACGTAAGCTTCTTTACGATGTAACACCGATTTAACAGTTGGCGAACATATCGGCGCTAATATCGCGATTACATCTTTCTTGCGCTGCCTTTTAGGCGTGGCAAATTGTTCGCTGACATGTTATAGCGTGATTAACGGAAATTACTTTTTGCCGATTGCCCTGAGTCATCCATGAATCACTTTCTGTCAAACGTAAATTCGCGTTTAACTGTTACAGCTGGAGAGCGATAGTTGATTCTACGCGATTCCAGGAAATCGTTCTTCACGCATTGGTTTTGCTGATCGATAATTGCATTCCATCGAAAAAAAGAAAACTATTCTCAGTTCAGACACTAACTACATAATAAATGTGGCATATCCAAACGACGGTAAAAACACATTATACAAAACCGTACACTGTATACTATAAAAACTGTATCGATCTATTCTTTATTGTACAAAACTAAAAAATTATTTAACCTTCGTTTTTGTGACACGATTAAATGCTTCACAGTTTTGTGAAAACGATTAAATGCTTCACAGTACGTAAAAAAAAGAAATTGAATTTTCACTTCAAGAAACATACGATGAGGATTAATGTATTTTAACCAAATGCGACTCTATTACACAATAATAACAGTGTGCACTAATAATTGAAAAATTGCGCAAATGCAAATATTAAGTTTAATAAATTAAATGTACATAATAAAGTATTAAATGTATCCTAAATGTATTGTGTTGGTACGAAAGTTTGTAATGTTTTTAAATTAAAATTTATAGATAAAATTAAGGTATTCATTTTATAACAAAATGACGAAAAACAATAGAACAAAACGGAAAATATATTATTAAATAAATTTATGGAGAAATATCTTAATTTTATCAATGAGATTCAATTTAAGAACGCTGCGAACTTTCGTGCCAATCGAAATTTAAAAATCTGAACATAAAAATTATTTTAAGCATTCGTATTTTTAAGAAACAGTTCACTCTGAATTATAAAAGAATGAATAACTGACGATTCTTTTTCATTTTTAGAAAGAATAAGTACGTATGCTAGCCAATAAAAACTACTTTCATTGAATAAAACAGTCGGAAACCAAACGGTGTTTTCATGAAAAAGCAATTTCGCCTGCACCGACCCAATAATTCCAGTGCTTTGTTTTTTGAGGTAGCTCAATATTATATCGATGGTCTCTATAAAAGAATATTGCTGTCAGAAAAATTGTAAACCCTGAAAGCCTATATTTTGTATAAATTGTACGCATGTAACGTATATTTATAGGAATATAATAGGAACTCCGTTATATGAACATACGTTATATCAGCGTTCTGTTACATGGATGCCTGTTATTTGCACGTTGTATTCTATGAACACTGCATTTACTAATACAATACTATGCATACCTACACTAATTGCAAGTGTTTACATATTCACTTTTGTAGGGTGAAATCTATTCACTGTGCATTTTATTCATTTACGAGAGAAATGAATAGATGAAATCTAAAATACTTGAATTAAAAGGAATTAAGATCATCGATATTTTATTATTATCTATTTATTGCTTTAAACCAACCAAGGTTTATGTAGCAAATACAATATACAGATCAAAAATTTAAAAGTCCAGATATTTACTTTTTCCTATGCAAATACGACTAATAACAATTTTCAAAAACAATTATTTACACATTAGCTGGTAAACTAATCCTTCTAACGTCTCCAAAAAACTCAAACCGTATGGTCCAATTTTTAAAAAGTTATTCGGTTTTAAAGAGTGTACGAATACTTTTTACACTCACCGTAGCTTAAAAAAATCAAAAATTTCAGTATTTTGATATCTGGGCCACATTATCTGAATTCGAGAAAAAATATCGAGCATTCCGTTAAAAAAATTGAAGATGACCCCCATATCTCAATAACAAAGAACAGATTGAGAGAAGAAACCATATAACATTTATTTGAAAAAACGTATTCCTACAACAAATAACTGAATTCGTCATGTTACGAGACACCCTGTATATTATTTCTGTCTTATTTTTGCCGAATTAGTTCATGCAATGGAGGCTCCGCTGTGGGTACAGTAATTTCTCCAACGAGGATTACTTGTGAACAGTGAAATTTCTGAATTGGTCTGGTCCGGATATCGTATTAATACACGCACAATAGGAAAACGAGCGAGTGTGATGGTAGAACCGAACGAGCGTTTATTTTGCAAAGGGAGTGGAAAAAAATGGCCGAGAGACAGTTCAAAATTTACCGCTGTCGGATAGAGGAGTGGTCCCATGGCGGACTGTCAGCTGTTTTTCGAACTCTGTCAATTCTTGTCAGTTGCACCGTCCAGTTTAGCATAAAAATGCTGTTACGGTAGATGGTCGGCTTTCGAAGGCTTTGGCCGACACGGTACAAACGTATCGTATATCAAAGCAGGCGGCCATGGCCACGGGAAAATAAGAAAGTTTTTGTTCTTTTTACGGAGCCACGGTCGCCGTGGGCGGTGTCTGATATACGATCGGAGTTCAGCATTTTGTTGACGAAAAAGCTACTACCTTGGCTCGGATTTTTCTACTTTGAATACGAAAAACATAAATATCACGTTATTTTGCAAAAGCGAGCTGTGCACCGTTTAGAATCCTCGAAACATGTGTAGATGTCGTGTAACCAAATTACATATTACAGGTATCTAAAGAAATTTAAGGACCTCGAATGCCCAAACTAACCACGTGCAAGCTCATTTGAACCAATCACGTAAGTCGTAATTCGGCCAAAATAAACAATTTGTTCACATTTACTTCAAAGTACAGACGCTACATAGACATTTATTTCTTTTGTTTATAATTTCAGTGAGTTGAAAATGATACACGGTATTTTTCGAATTCTTTAAATGTTTTGCATCCGATGTATACATTCTTATGCATAAAATCCGCAGTCTAGTCATAATTCTTTAACTTTTTTCTTACATTCTTAATAAAACAAGAATGGGCAACAAATTGATGCATTATTTATGACTCCATACATTAACGTGTGTGTAAATGTAATAAAAAATATATTGAATTATTGGATAACGTAAGAAAATTTTTATATAAATCATTTTGTATATCTACTACATATGTATAAGTTGTAAATCGTCCGAAATCATACATATGTATAAATAATAATTCGTCCATTTGTATTTAAAAATTTATTTATTTATTCATATTTTGTTCATTTCTTTTATGGTGTGTATTTATTATTGTATAAAAACGTTCGAATTAAATTAATCTACTCTAAAAATTAAATACATAAGAAACGTTTAACCTTAATATTGAACAAAATTTTCTAAATGGACAAACGTATACCGATTTGACTTATTTTTCCACGTTTAAACATAGGCGTCTACATCGAAGTTGCATGGAGAATATTGAAACAAGTTATGCAAGATTAAAAGTTTTCTTAATAAGTAATTGATACAATTATTATTTTGTAAATCAAATTGCATTAAAATTAATATCCAATGAAGGGAGAAGACATTATTCACTGCCCGTTGTAAAATTTCATAAATTGCTGGCATTTAATAAATTTTTACAGTACTATTACAGAAAGTACAGTGTAAATCAGGAGTAAATATTTTAGAGATTACAAATACCAAGAAAGGGGAACAAATAAAAATTATATTGGCTCCATGGACCATCGTGTGGATCAGTGCTGACGACAAAAGGAGAAGCACACAGAGAGTTTCCATCGGAAGCACGCTATTAACTTAAACAAGAAAACCGAGTGTACACGCGTTGGTTGATCAAAGCGCGACAAAGTTTAATGGAAAAAATTAGCTCGCTAATGTCAGCTTTTACGATAATTATTTACCGCGGGACGTGCGTATCGAAGTCGCTAAAATGCTGAAAATTCATTAAACTGTTCTGAAATCGATAGGCTTCTACACGCGCAGACATAGGACGGACGCAAATTCCTCGGTATACCAGTTTGGGCCTATTCCCGGGATGCCTATTTAACTACTGTAGTTAACGTAATATGACATCCGCCACGGCAAGCGATTACGGGGAACACGCGATGCAAATTTACGGTATTATCGTAATAAACAGGTTATAAAGGCTGATAGCTTCCTCGTGTATTGAAATTATACTGCAGCAGTACGGTTTCTGCACGTACATTGCCACTATGTAAACGTGTGTTTTATATCACCGCGTCTGTGTGCCGCTTGTGTGCGTGTGTCTCCGTGTAATTTCTGTCTGTGCGCGTGTGTACACGCGAGCCGCGTCTGTGTGTACGTGCGCATATAGAGGAGCGCGTTATTAAGAATGTTAACGTATGTTCGTGACGGGTTGTCAGGAACCCCCTTATCCGGCTGAACTCGCCTCGGATGGTAGATATAAATATGCAATAGCGCTTGTCATGCGCAGCGCCTAATAATTGAATGTATAATAAAGAAGGCGTCGCTCGGTGTCATGCTGACAGACTACAGAAAGACTACGAGCGAGAGGATCGCGCAGCCAGACGTCAACTTTCAATTTTATTTGCTTCTTTCACCGCAGTTCCCCGCGTCCCTCGCACCACCCCGCGTCCGCCCTCTCGTCCGGCTGCTCCGATTTCTGTCTTTTGTAATTTCACTCGACAATGGCTGTTAAATATGCCATCGATACTATCGCGAACTTCGGGCGTTACCGCTGGTCGAAACCCATGAGCGCACACCGCGCGCCTCATGCCCACGTTTTCTTTATCCAGCCCCAACATATTTCAAGAACGTGAAGCTCGAACGCAACGCCTGCATTGTGTTACTAGCAATTCGCTTTCGACACAATAAACGTTCCTGACGATTGCGTCATAATTGCCACCTCGAGCGGATATTATTGTGCGTGAAAGTTATTCCACGAAGTGACAATTGGCCAGCGAATTTTCTGCGAAGGTGTTGCGCCCGCGACGCGACGGTTCTTATCCGAAATTGCACGGGGAAAGTGACCGATAGCGCACCACATCACGGATTTTTGCGAGTTGTCGATGTTTGGAGTGCTTTGTCTTTTTGAGAGTATTGTATAATAGATCAAACGATCGGCTGACATTTTGTGTTCTGATGTTCGAAGGAATAATCTGTTAATAAGATCGAACATATTGTCAGCGAATGTTTATGCAAGATCAAAATGTCTGCATTCATTAAAATAGAAGCTACATAGTTTTCCTTCTTCAATAATTTTGGTCAATTGAAAATTTTATTCAGAGATATCCATATTCTTGAATTCTTTTAATCTAATTTCTGTTTCATATTTTTGTTATTTTTATTATAAAGGAAATTCTCGCAAGATTTATAACAGTACGTGCTCGAATGAAGAAATTTGTTTAATAATTTCTAATGCAAGCGTTTTTGTAATTTCAATAATTATAAAATAAGAAATGTGAAACCGGCCATTTATCGTGGTACGGTTAAACACCTTGCTATAAATATTAATATTTCAGTTCATGTTGAAAGGAGCATAGTAATACTCTAGTAATACTCTTAATATTAGCAAGTAGTCTGTGAACAGTGAAATTGGCGATAATATAAATTTCGTTCGGAAATTGTTGTTCCCCGACGTATCTACTCTGACTTTCTAATAATGTTTATGAAGGTTAGAGCAGTCTGTTTGTCTTTCCGGTTCTTGTTATCCGCTTTCACGAGTAGGGACGTTTCATTCATAAAAATATTACGGAAATGACAGTGGTGGACGATGGTGCCCGCATACAGGAAGAGGGCTGCAAACGGCCGATTCGATAACCATTCGAGACTGAGAGTGCCCTTCACCTCCCTGACAGCTACGTAAACACTGAACTGACGTTTAGAATAGCTCTTATTTATTCTAACCTGTTTATTTAGGCTGCCGGGATCGCATTACCTGAGAGCCTTCGAGTGGCAGGGAGAGAAGACTACCGTTGTCAGCACTGAACTCACTGTCACGCGTCGGGCCCATCAAGCTACGATATCAACATATGGAGCCGCATACGAATGCCTGCCTACCGACACTAACAAATGGAAATTCAAACACAATCATTTTACAATTAGACACTCGGACCCTATTATATTCCCATTATTTTCCATTAACCCTAAAAGGGTGGGCCTCCAGGCTGTACAAGCTAAATTATTCTTCCACAGAACGATTTATCTTCAATATCTTTTTGGAAAAATTATACAACTAGAGTAACAAAGATGATTCTTCGATGCCGATCTTGGAAACATAAGCGGCAATTGATATTGTAATGAACAATCGATGACTAGTCTTTTGAATTCTAATTCTTCATTGAACGTCTTTATTTGGACAGCTAGATGTTAACTCTTGAAGTACTCCTTTCAAGATTGTGCACCACACTGTTAGCGAAAATTTTGGCATGAAAGGACATCGAAGTCTAGCTTTAAAAATATTCTTGGCTACGAGATTTTTGCACTGCTGTTCGGTCGTGTATAGCCCCTTTGGTGTAACTTATACGAGTGTAAAGTTGACGGCATAGCTCACGTTCGAAGCTCCATGAAACGGCTAAAAAATATTGTACATCAATTTTTAAGGTGTCGTTGTAAAGGAAAAGCTTCAATCTTAAAATCTATGTTGGTTTCAGTAACAAGAAAAATTTTTCAAAGTTTTCACAAACGTTTGAATGTGTAACATTTTCAATAAAAAACGCGTCTTTAGTTTCTCGCTTGCTACGTCATGAAAAAAGATCTTGGAAAAAAATGAACGATGGCTGGCAAAAGTAGAGACTTCAAGCTTGAAGTTGGGTCTAGATATATTGTCGTACCATTTTTTTTTTTATGAAGTTATCATTGTGCAAATAACGAAAATTTCTCGGAAATTTAGTGGAACCGCTTTCGTGGAAAAAATTGCCACTGCAACCATTTATGTATCCACTGCGTATAAAGTTATTTTCACTCTTATTAGGTTGAATAGGTTGACAATAATATAACGGTATTTTTAAATACTTTTCATGCGTTTAGTGTTTCATATTCCATCTACTCACTGTTGTCACAACGTTCGGTGAACCACTTTAGCTAGCCCCACGCGACATTCCTAGGAGACTGAAAAAATTTATCTGGATGTGGCATCGATTACTAGGGGCAGCGAAGGCCGGCGGATAAGTAAAACATCATAAAAAATGTATCGCGGTCACGAGAGGGTTAATTCGCTTATCATCGTGATCAGGGTGCAATCTCTCAGAATCGGGTGTCGCGTCGCGCCGTGTATAGTTCCGAGTATCGTGCAATAAAAAAAGAAAAAATGAGTTTGAGTTTCGATGGAAGCGGGTCAAGTCGAAATAGATATAGATAGGGTGGTAAGCAAGCACGGGAGGATGATAGAACGGGCCTATGCATTCGTCCGGTAAATAGCGTGATTGATCGATATTATATTCATAACAGGCAACGACTTGTCATCAATCATAGCCCGTCGCACATAACTGCGGTTCTCTGTAATATACCTGCCTAGCTGGTATAATACATTACGCTCCCAGTCCGTACACCGGGTGTTCTAAAATCATTTACTCGTAGGCATTGCAAAAGTTTTTGCACGGCCGACGTTAATGACGGCAAATCGCCGTGATAATGTGAAACTATAAAAACTTGTTCTTCGCGGGGAAAATCTCCGCGTGTCGCTGCTGATAACATTTTCAACGCGTTCATCGTGCATTTTACACAATTATTAGATTCATAATCAAAAAAATTTCCTGTTTCAATTGCAGGAGTTGGAAAATTGATTAAATTGATTTTGGCCCTTAATAATATTGATAAAAACATAAGGAATATTATACTGTTCTTTCGTCCCTTAATTATTTTAATAAAAGCATATTATAGAAATATATACATTACTTTGTTTATTCCCTCAGAGTTACAATTCCTTAAACAACTAAACTCTCCTCTTTCCTTCTCCTTTAATAAAAGCATTAGGAATATTAGAAAGTTCTTTCGTCCCTAAATAATTTTAATAAAAGCCTTTATAATGTTCTTTCGTCCATTATTAATTTCAATAAATTTTTTAAATTCTTCTAATAGTTATGCTCATTGTTTTATATTTCACTTACCCGTTGTTTTCGTCGTTGCATGATATTCGCAGTCTAATAATTATTCACCAAAATCGTAGTTAACCAAACAGGAGACAAACAGAAAAACTGCAACAGAAATTCAGAAATATTTGATTCACTGGAAGATTCTGTTGAACTAATTATTGATGCCATTATTAGATAAAAGTATTCATGCATGTGCAATTACTATGCTAACTTAATACCTGCCGTGCAGGCTTGGAATCGTAACGTGACATCAGCATTCGTAATACGCGTTGACAGTAAATAGGTTATGTGCAATGCGAATGTTAGGTTACACGATAGGTCGAGTCGTTTATATCAATTTTAAAATTCTTATCGTAGTATTGTAAGAAGTAGATTTTCAGGTTACAATATCGTGCAACTCATGCGATATTCTTGTTGACTGATTGAGAGAAATATGCCGAAATAAAATGCCGAATTGACGTAATACGTTGGCAAATTGGGTTTACCGCACATACATACTGTACACATGTAAGCGATATTCTGAAGATAAGAAACTAGAACGTGAGGGTTAAGAAATATGATCGATGGTGGTTTATTAATAACTTCATAAATTTAATCCTACCGAACAGTTGTACCGAACAGAAAAATAGTAGATAAATCGTTGACTAAATGAACGTTTAAAACGTGTCGTACCGAGAAATATAATTACGTAAGTTCGCAGAGTCCTAAATTAACACGTCACACAAATATATATGGTTACAATAATACTTTATTATTGCGAGGATGTTTATGACGAGGACATCGATAATGGGAGTGTTGGATATACATACAAGTACATACTTTCGTAAGGTGCGATCGCTGCGCCCTTTATGTCGGTATTCGGACTCGTTCTTACCTCGCAGCCGGTGTGGACGCACCATTACGTTGCAATTGTATTATGTACATGCTATTGGCCCGTGCAACTTTCAGGTCACATAATATATCGATATTTTACCAAATAATTGAAATCTTCTTCCTGAGATGGCGTAAACGTCTCAATCCATAATGTCTCTGAGACAACCAATACCAATATTGATGATAACATTTGTTCCAATTGATATTATTTATGCCTCTGTCGGTGTTTACCGAACAAAATAAAGTGTACATAATAGCTCTCCAGTTATTCATTTTACACATGATGAAGAAGAATAATGGATCTGCGAAAGTAGTGGGCTCGATCTTTAAAATAAGTCCAAATTTATAATTCCACTTCTTTTTCTTTTTCAAGAGATTCTCATTGTTCGAATATTGACAATTACTTGGAAATGGAAAATTTAGTGTTCAAATACTTCTTGGACACAGTATAACTTTTGTGTGTTGTAATTTGCATAAAGATTCACAGATAAGCGTCAATGGCTCAAAACATTACATATCCAGTAGCTAGGAGAATGACGTCAAAACTCCGAAACTGCATAGAAATTACTTTATTTTCATAATTTTGTATACACGTAAATAATTGAAAAGAAAACAGCAAACATTGACAAAGTTGTGTAAGAAATATATTATATTAAAAGGAGAGACCGTAACCCGTAACTATATATACGTGGAATAGGATGAACGGAGCGGGTGTTAGAATAATACTAGTATTGACGGTGAAGCCGTCCGCCAAAGGGTGCGATTTATTATAAACAGCAAAGGTTGTTACAGACTGAGCGTCACCTGAAGAGTGACCGCTCCGCTAGCTTCTAGTCGTGAGGACCCCCTGTTGCCAGTATCCTTTTTACCTGACGGTACACCCCCATGGGTTTTCCCCGCGAAGGGTACGCGTCGCGCTCTCGAACCGCACGCTGCTCATTCTCGACATTCCTCAATTCGATATTTCTCACAGTTGTACGGGCAGAATTTAAAAGTTTCATTATTTTTGTTTCAAGGTTTACGTAATTGTCTTCTAACACGTATGCGAGTTTCTGTGTATACTATAAGTTCATTCGTGTCTCAATGAATCTATGACAAGATAGCTACATTTATAGTTTACAATGAATATATTTTTGAAATAGTTTATTTTTTACGATAAATTGAAATTAAGTTACAATACAATAATAAACATGTTTTATACTATAATAACCCGGTTATTTGCCTAACAGGTGTACAATATCATTTCCAACTAAAAATAATTTCTAAATCATTCTTTTTACTGTGTCTGGTATATAAATAAAATTTCAAACCGGACATTGTACGGACGGATATAATTACGAATGAATCTATTAATTCGCTGTAAAACCGATAAATGCTTGTGCATGCATTTTTAACTGATCAGAAGTTGATGAAGTCATTGGGTAGATTTCATCTTATGACATTTTATGATTGTAACAGCTATGTATAATTATTAATGTAATTAAATGTCCAATCACCGACTCGGGACATTTAATATTAACGAGGGAGCGTCTGGCACCAATATTTTTAGTTTCCTCGCGATTTTAAAATAGAGAGACATTTTATCTACTGCAAAAAATACAAAATATCATTGTTCGTCGAAAACCAAACGAACTAGAAATTTTGATAATAAATTCAAGCGTTGTTATTCACAATCACCAAAATGAGATAAAATTTCATTTCCCATATCGTGAGTTTTCGCTGGTTGAAAAACAATGCGGAACGATAAATTATGAAACTGTTTTTCTCCAAGATGTTCATGAGCTATAAATGAAAATCTGCGGGCCGGTAATAAACTTCGTTAAGTTGTCGATAATTGAGTGATTATTTCGTGCTTTTCGGATCTTTCGAGTGCGACTGGTTTCGTCTCGAGTGGCTTTCAGCTCTTTGAGGAACGGAACGTGTTTGAACGGAAAAGGAGGCATCCTCGTCGAAGGAGGCGTGGCCCCGAACCGTGCTAACGACTCTCGCAAAATGTTCCCCTGTGCTCAGACCGCCATCTTGAAAACTCAACATGACGTTAAACGAACTGCGCCCGAATGAGGAACTTCGAAACGAGGAGCTAACGAGACCGTTCGCCGCAGGAATCATTCATCATCTAGTGTACTTACTGCATAAGCCTGTCAGCAACGATTGAATTTCTGAATTTCTACATCTCGGAAACCTATAAATACGATCCTTTATACGTACAACTTCTCGTGACATATAAACGTATTGTTTCGCATATAAAAATTAATCAATATAAAATTTATCGATAAAACGGTGTATTTCCTTGTATTTGTTTCTTTCGATTTTTCTACTGAAACGACAAGCGGAAAATTAACGCGTAAACGAGGAACGTACGAGAGTCAACACCGTTAATGCGATAGCGCGGTACATTTAAAAACCGAGAATTAACAAGAGAAAAAACGGACACCGTTAGATGGTAAACGAGCCGCGTAAAAGTAGTTGTCGGGATAGTTGTCCTCGCGTCATATTCGATCTTCAAGATAACATAACACGGCAGATAAACACCATTAAATTAAAGGAATGCGAAAAGTGTTGATACGGCTGTGCAAACATCGAAAAAGTCTGTTAAGGCTTTTACGGGAGAGCGATCGGAAAGAAAATAGAGGACCGCGTGTGTTATCCTATGCGTCAGCATATTCGATCTTTATCGGTGTTATTACTTTCTTGGCGCGCGGCGCGGCGTTGGATGTTAGAGCCTAATATACATATGTAAACGATACCGGCTTACACAAGTTAGAAAGTTGCGGATTGCAGAGCGGTTTATGTGTGTAAGCGCGCCGGATGTGCCGCGAGGAGCGCATTCCGGCGTCGTCATTTCTGTTTCGCGGTGTACTCTTATTCTCGAATCTGCATTTACGGAGGGGCAAACAAAGGGGGGCCAGCCAGGTTTTCTTTGAAAGGGCAACGATTTAAAAGCGGGATATACATACATTGAAAAAGGTACGGGGCCGGCCGACCGTGTGCGATATCTGATCATCGTTTCCGCGCGCTGTCTCCTTCGCAGGGACAGTACTCGACTATCGGGAGCTTATATACATTTTTTTGGCTAACAAAAGGTCGTTAAAAATCCGTTAGATACGGCTGTCAGATAGGCGCGGCTCTAGTGTGCGGTTACGGGAGAAGCTCTCAAGTTGAGCTCTTTGTGCGTGATTTGAATGCAATCGGAGGGATGCCGTACGGTCGCCAGAGAGCTAACGGGGGGAACGGGGGAGAAAAGTAGGGGATTGTAGGGAGGTGGGGTTACCGGTGCTAATCTCCGATCAGTGTCGAGAGCGTAACGCGATCCGACACGACGTGACGTGATCCAGACTCGATAGCCAGCAAATACAACCCTGCAGCAGCAGCAGCACCAGCAACGGCAACGGCAGCAACACCGGCAAGCAGCAGCCTTGCGCATGGTGTCGAGAAGGGCAAAGCCTGCCGAGGCTTTACAAATCATACTCCGCGAAAATTGACACAGATAGGTTTACGTGACGTATCTTCTGAAATTGAACTACTTACTACATTCGTTAACCACCGTGGACCAGCGTACGCCGAGATTAATATGGATTCTGGATTAGAAACTTTGAGCATAATGGCGTCAACGTGACACACCGGTTCTTGAATAATTAACCACTCGCCGTGGAAACGCACATCGATTTTCATTGACGCGGATATTAACCATGTTGCGTACGTGTAATGCATTGACCCAATTTTTCAACACCGCGTGCGTGGGTGGCGCGGGGGGGGGGGGATTTAATTGCGTTACCGTGAGAGTCTAATTATAAAGTCATATTTGCGCCGAATCGCATCTATTAAAGCTATACCGCGAATCTTTATGCATTTATGGTATTTGCGCATTTTTTAACGTATAAGAAAATATTTGTATATTAACAATAAGTACGAATGACATTTTACTATGAGGAATTTTCTGGTTAGCGAATCGAATGCAATTCATTTCATAAAAACCATAATGGTGGATCTGTGAAAATTGGGATTCGCATACGGTTTCATGAATGTTATAATGAAAAATTTATTTTCTTAGTATGTTCAATAGGTTGAAAATAATAAAACAGTTTTTTTTAAATACCTCCGCTGTTTCCACTGTTTCGAATTGCACGTACTCATTTTTCTCATAATATCCGCCGCATAGTTATAATTGTCACGTTTCGTGTTCTTCCTATGAAATTGTCACAATTACAACTAAATTAACGTGACCATTTATAGGTGCAGATAATCCTCCGTGTTAACACGATGTCCCCGCAAAATGATTTTGTACTAATATGGTTAGACAACCGACAATGAGTAAACACGCATGATGACACGATATGCGATGCAGCGGGTACATTGTTTACTATATGTATAATGCGTCTAGACAAGTAACATTGTAGCAACTCCTATTTCTAGTAATAGGTTCCATAATCACATTCACTCTACGCAGCAAATTTTAGAAATGCAAGAGTTACGTTACGATTATTCCCACTTATTTTACAAAACACTAATACATTGTAAATTTAATTAATGCGATCGAAAAGATACTTATAAATATCATCGTTTAACGCCACTACCAGCGTCGCACGTATACGACGACCACGATTTTGTTTATTACATAAAGAAAATCACATTAATTTTGCGCACACCGTTATTTAAAATTATAACTCGTAGCATGGTGCATGTTTGGAGAATGTATACCTGTTCTATGACAATATCTGTTTCCATATTCTACAACCGTGAGCTTAATAAAATATTTCACTTTTACAAGAATACTTACAACATTTTTCTAGTTAAATTGAGGCCAAACGTGACATAATTCGGAGCATATTTGCTCATTCAATTCACGATTTAGTAGAACCTCGATTATCCAAACCGATATCCGAATCCTCCATTATCCGAATACGTATTTCACATGTAAACAGCTCAGCCTAAACCGATCCATATGGAACAGGATTTATTGTAGCAATCAGTAAAGATTTGATCTAACGCTGTAGCTACGTAACTGTTCTATTGTCTGAACATTCGTGTTCCATTAATTAGTATGGATAATAGTGGTTCTACCGTATCGCGAATTAAATTGGTAAATATGATCCAAATTGTATCGTATTTGGTGTCGTTTGAATCAGAAAAATATCACAAATGTGAAAGAATTTTATCATTGGTACGTATTATCGAACCAATACAAAAATACTATAACGAAAAATTAACTATTGGATTGGCAAGAAAGTAATTTCGGTTTTCACTAAAAGATAGCGATATATTTTTTTTGTTTCAATAACTTCTGTTAAGGTTACAATTTTTTTCTTTCTGACATTTGATAACTAACCTTTGATAATAAGATTGCAGAGAGGTTAAACTATTTTATAAAGTACCGGAATTACGATGTGTATATTTTGTAAATTGCTCGTTCATGATGTTCACATACATTTTCCTATTCATTTTGCATGAAATAAATTGAATATCAGTCTACCCCTGATACCCTACCGCCACCTAAATCATTATCCCACCACCACCCATCTGTTGCTTCTGCGGAGTAATTTCTTTCTTCACAGTTAAAGCGATTGGTTTTTAAGGGGTGCACAAAAACTTACATCAACCGTAGTTTTGTCGCGGAGCGTAAATTTAACCGTGCAACACGGTGATGCAAGGATTTGACTTGCGGCTCCGAAACTTTGGAAGTTGAAGTGAGCGCTAGTCGTACGGATCGGGCATGATTTTTTGGAAATGCGCGTACGGTGGTTGTCGTACCCGGAGAGCGTCAAGAGTCGCGCCACCCTTGCGTGCAGCCAAGCGCTTGTAATACAAACGCCGATGTAGTACGTAGTACCCACACGATGCTGTCACAAGTGCTCACACGTCATTGTGACATTGTGAGCGCCCACAGGAGTGCGAGGAACCAGTTGTCGAGAGCAACAGCTGCTCGACCCGTAACCCACATACATCACCACACGTCATTGTTCGCCGTGTGCATTATTCGAAACAGGTATGGGGACGCACCTTGGCGTTACGTCACTAGGAGACACTAGACCAGTTAATGGGTATACGTCATCCTACCTGAGGAATGGTCAATAATGTTACTCAATCGCGCGTGAAGTCAATAGTGTGAGAAAACCTTTCAGCAGGCTAAACCCCCATGCACTTTACCGTGAATACAAATTTCACGGTGGATCAAGATACTATCGACACCCGCCTTTGTCCAAATACTTCTAACCCTAGAACGACAGTTTCATTTTCCATACCTACTTTGACCCCAAATAAAATCTAAATAGTTTAACCCTCGTGTCAATGACCGGTTACCCGCTTCCAGTTCAACGTGTTCGATACCAAAGTTTGATTCGCCAACAGCTTTCGCTGTTACCGCGTTTTACCAACGGAATCGAAAGTATCCTTTTTAGGAATGTGAGAAAGATATTGCAGAAAAGTTTCGAGCTCTCTATTGTGTTATATTTGAAACTTTTAAAAAACTAAGTGAAAAACTCCAGTGACTGAACTTTCGGAAAAAGAAAAATGTTCTTGAACTACGCATTTATATTAATTACGATTTTGTCACGTGAGCAGAATTAAATTGATTCGGAGCACGTCATTGTTTATAATATAAATGCATAAGCTCTCTATTGTGTTATACTTATGCGTTTAAATTTTAAACATCGACTTTATTTATTTTTGTATCTCATATATCATATATAAATCACACTTAGGAATAAAACCTGAAATATTTAATTTGACAACATACAACGATAAGCTTTGTTACAAATTTATAATTGGGAAATTCGGTAAAGCAAAAACTGATGAAAATTACATGAATTTGTTTAATAAAGAATTGGAGTACAATGGCATCATAAAGGAAATTTTATGGAATTTTAAATAAAAAAGCGATGGCTCTCGCATAATTCGCACATTAATTGTCAAAATTTAGAAGCTGATAACAGGTCCAAATGCTAAACGAACAGCTCAGCCAGGAAATGCGAGGTCAGCTGAAACCATTAACCTACTAGCCTGAATTACAAAATTCCTGCAGAACAGGGTTTTATATTTTCTACATAAATAAATGACTCGTATGTGTCGGTTAAATTTTTTACAAGCTATTCTATAATCTTAGATCTATAAAGCAATATGTATCGGTTGTAAGCCCATTTTGACTCCGAAAAGTATTGGCACATTAAACTCTCGGTATGTAAACTGTTATAATTACGTAAAAAATAACCGTAAAATAATAATTTTAAATAATATTTCAATCGATTATTTTACACGACCGAATTTGTTCTTCGTTTCTAAGTTAAAAGATAGTCCACCAAGTTTTAGGGAATTGTTATAAAGAGGAAGATGCAGTCTTAAATTTTATGATAAATTCAGTCAAGAGAAGAATGAAAGATAAGATTAAAATATTTTTAGAGAAGCTTCAATTTACAGCATTTTCGAGAAAAAAACGTATCCTCAGATTTCCCACCCGATATATCATACAGAAACGTCATAGAGGAAACTGAATGATGGATTGCTAACGTGGAGGATTCAAGCTTTTAACTGAGACTAGGTTTATTGTAGTACAATTTTTATTGTACAAAATTATAACAATTTAACGGATTCCTTGCCAGCAGATCTGGCTGGGCTAACGTCTGATGCTCAGTGTCGCCAGATGGAGTCTTCTCTTCCACTCTACGCTTCCCCTTCTACGACGCTATCTCCCCGTATTTCAATCGCGGCAGGGTCACGTGACACGTTTCGTCTCTTCCATGTATGTATCACAATGTCACGTGACTAATGCGGTATTGGCAGAGAGGGGGTAACTTCTTCCCCTCGATTCGAGTCAATTCCCCTGATCTGGCTGGTGCCAAATATTTTTTAATTTAAATATTACTACTACTATATTGTACGAATCACACGCAAAAAATATCAAATCCTAAAACCAAATGTGACCGATCGACCATTTTGACAATGCGTTAAGTATGGATAATTTAAAAAAAAAATCAGAAACTTATTCGAATCAGATTTTAGAAAATTGGTCGAAAGAGTTTATACGTCTTCAGATATAAATACAGGGTGGGCCATCTAGCGTTTGGAATTGGAACTATAGGTTATTTTGAGGTTAGAAGGTTTGATGACATTTCCGATGTGATAGAAAGTTAGTTTTATGTTTGACATTTATGAAATGGGTCGCTTTTCGCTTGAACAAAGTTGGGAAATATTAAAAACTTATTTCCAAAGTGGTGAGTCTTCTACGCAAACTGTAAGAAATTTACGAAAAAAATTTGGCAAAAAGAATGTGCCAAAATATGTATATTTGAAATCTGGAAGAACAATGCATTTCGCACGGTACATCTTTGACAGGTTGTCAAAGAGGCAATAGATAAAGTGCATTTCCATTTTCTTGCACGAGCAACGGTGCGTCGTGCAATTTCAATATGAAACTGTGAATAATGCATGCCGAGAGATCTTGAGCCACCGATATCGTCACGCAGCTCACATCCTCCCGCGATGTAAAACTGAGATAAATGGAACGCGGTAAGTTTGAATAATGAGCACTCGTAACGATGATACGTCGACTACTCTTCTAAGCGCCTTCTGCCGGTGGCGCGTGCACTCGATTCGTTCAATGGAAAATACGATGTTGAGTTCTTCTATAAGACAGTCTAAGCGACTCGTTAAACAGTCTACCGAGACTCATTTATCATTCGATAGCTGACAGTCCCACGTCTTCCAGCGATATATTCTTAGCCACTTTGCACGCCGGAAAATAATGCTCGAGTATTCAATTCTAACACTGCGGATTTATATAACAATTTCGATCGTATAAATAAACCGGCGGCTAATTCGGATTATAATAGATGCAAGCTAATTATCATTTTAAAGTGTTCAACAGAGAAAATGGAATTAATTCATCGCTTTCATTGAACTGTTCGTTGAATAATTTTCTGTTCACTCATTAAATTCGCGGAAATGCAAATTAATGTTATTTCGAAATGACGATGCGCTAGTTTATTTGCATATAAAAATCATTTTTCTCGAAATCCTTCCTAGCGAAATAATCTTTTATACGATTCTTTTGTCTCGTATTCGAAGACATTTTTATTCAAATGATTGTTCAAGTACGTTTTTGTAAATTAGGTTATTCCGACGAGCTCGTTTCCTCTATAGTCGTTGTCTTGTGTTTGCTATGATTTACCATGATGCGAAAGTTTTTTCCTGACGAAGTCATCAATTTCTCATGGATGAACAGAGGTAGCCGAGTGGACGATTATTATTCAAATAGACTTATCATAAGACCGTTGCACCACCGCAAAATACAAATTGCCAATCTCACGACAACATACCTTGAATACGCGGTAACATATAAAAACGTTATACTAACAATAAATTAAATCTCTTCAGCGAGATATCTGTGAACTTACAACATAAATACTACATAAGTTTCATGAAGATGGTATCATAAATGTTATTTACGTTAATTATGTTGACCTTCTCTCTGTGTACAGTTATTCTAATATTAACCGTGTAGAGGAGTGTAATTGGACCCCGTACACATATATTTGGAGAAAAAAATATAAAGAAAAAAATTTGTCCGTATATTCGTGAAATTGTATTGATTTTTAAAAGATAAGTATACAATACGTAAAAAATTTGAAACATCACAGATAGCATTCGTAGGAAATCTTTGGAAATCTTTCCATTCGTCAATTTTTTCTTTCCGTTTTATCAACTTCGACTATATTTGCACCCCACACACACAGAAGGTTAATTTACTGGGAGGTGTTCATTCATTGGGCAGGTCACCCTACCCACTTGACTTAGCAATACGCTTCGATTCTTCGACGCGAGTACTTGCTACATCGAGTTACTTGAAAATCATGAGAAAGAATTGGATGACTGCCATCGTCGGTAAAAGAGCGAGCATTGGGTAGCCAAAGCCGGAGAATCCCCGAAACGCTAGAGACTCTAAGGCCGGTTTCAAGTATTCATGTCCGCGAGACCGGCGAAGAGGAGAAGGCAAAGTGAATATTCTGCGCATTCTTTTGTAAAAGTGCCGGACAGATTATACTAAATATTGAGAGGATAGTCAACCGGAGAGACGGAACAAGCGCAATGGGTTCGCGCCTTCCTAATCCTACGGAATCTGGTCATATGTAAGGATTACGTTGGTCCAACTCAACATGGTCGCGTTGTCGCGCTAAAGCCGCGGACCAGCCATTAGCCACTGGCGCGCACTGGGTAGCCAGGCCCGCAAGCTTAGAGACGCTATCAGCATTGGCTTAGTTGGCTTTCTTTCTATCTCATCCCGTGATCCGACTAGGTGGTACTTGCTCGTAGTTACAACACGCTCGCTGCGCTGCCCGAAAGATGTAACGAGCTGATAGTTATCTTCATCGCAGTGGGTTGAAAGCGATAGGACAGGTCCGAATGGGGATAGGTGGCCAGACTACTTTCAAGGTAAGCTAAGGTGGCATAACAGAGAAGATTCAAAGTAATAGCGAATGCTTTGCACGATCTTCCGTTCGTATTCGTTATGAAGAACTTTCGTAATTTCGAAACGAACAACGTCCGGGATCGTTTCACTTGTAATTCCCGGAATTAGGGATTTTTAGAAGTTCGTACGGTTCGGCTAACGCGCACGCGGTTCGACCGCTCGATACGCGCCGCGCCGCCACGCCGTTTGCTGGTTCTGCGAAAAATCCTTGAAGACAACGTTGCAGACTTGCTAGCAGCCTGATCATACCCCGTCCGCAAAATTGCACCGCTCGCCTCTTAATGCAGGAGTTTGCACGCTTATTCTAGAAATACATCGCATCCGTAGTCCGCCGATTATTTGCGCAGAACATTTTTTAAATGATCTCCTTGCATTTCATAATGCCCCAGCAATTTCTTTGTCTTGGAGCAAAAGTCCTTTTAAAAAATTATAGTAAAGTCTTTTCACTATCAAACTGATTTTATTTATATTATATCTTCATTCCTCGGTCGGACGGAGTTTGTATGTATAACGTGTTAATGACGAAGCCGTTGGAAATTATTTCTTTGCGCGTGAAATATGTCGAGAGTATTATAAATAAAATCAGCTTGATAAATGAAAAAATATTTACCATAATTTTCTAAGAAAACGTTCGAGTTTCCTTGCATGGTTTCTTTCGCACTTTTCCTCCTCGACATACACATAAAAAGATGCTAGAGATGGTGTATCTACAAAGGATCATTAATACAGTGCGGATGTAAATATTGAATTTCTTGTTTCATACGAACCATGAATAATTTATGAACTAGAAACTTCCTTATGGTGAAAATCGAGTAGAGATGTCATTAATGTTACTTGGATATACAGGTACAGGTAATATAAATTATGGGACACCCTGTATACGTTAATTTGACTTTCTTCGGTGCATTTCGGGGCTGCAAACCCCCACTATTTTCCTCTGTTCGAGGTCGCGACGTCGAGCGTTACGTGTCTGCGGAAGACGGGATCGGGCAATTTATCAATCCACAAGCGAGAGAACGACTCCTGGCCGGGCGGGTAATTTAACAAGATTGATGCGAAGCCGACATGCCACAGTTTCGCAGCTCGCGAGAAGGGGTCGGTTGATGTTGGTGATGTCGGCAGTATGGGGTGACGTCGGAGGGCTCCGAGAGGATGAGAGAGGTAAAACCAGACGTGTGAGCGACTGGTTATTAGGAAGCCTCATCACGCAGGCCGGCACAGAATCACGCAGAGCATTAAAACAATGCCGCAAGTGATGGAGGTTGCTACATCGCTAGTGTGTCTACCAGTTTCGCTATCGCGTAATACGGGATTTGACGAGTGTCGGTAATATGTATTGTGTTTCCCAATCAAATCACATCGATATCGATCTCCTCTTATTCCTTCGAAGCCTTCCTAGAGAATTTAATTAAAATCGAAGATGACTTATGAATACGTTACGTTAGACGTGGTATTAATAGAACCCTCGTTATCGTTACATTTTCTGTATTTATTGTTATATTTGTTTTTAATTAGTAATTTAGTACTATTTTTCTCAGTAAATCATTTTCCTACAAAAATTGATTGTGAAACAATAGTTTGCTTCGCGTTTACGGAATTTAGAACATTGCAGTTTCAACATTTGATTGTGCAACTTGTGTGGGCATCGCATTCACTTCATTTTTATTCAGAGATTATAATCACCTATTCCACCTACAGCGCACAAAAGAATGTTAATTGTAAAGTCGCTGCAAATTAGTTCTTCTTTTTAAAGCGAAAACAGCAGTTCCAGTCCAGAGAATAAAAGATATTTTTTGTTTCAGTAAAATATTGCATTATCTTCTAGGTTTGTTTGGATAATATCATGGGAGGCCTAGTTTCATATTGTGACGTAACTGGTTCAGTCCAATCACTAACAAATTGTTGCAAGCTGTGTTACCTTACTTTCGAGCCACCCATAATGTGAATTTGATTTATAAATAGGTGAGTATGATTTGCAAAGAGATGAAGCGATCTAGCATGCAAATCAACGATTCGATGCAAAAAAATATAGTGATGGCAAACAGAATCATGGAATATGATCCGTGAACAATAAAACAATAAACTAAAGAACAGAAAAGAAGAGAATTCACTTATTAAAAAAGCTACTTAATGCTTTAATAGAAATTATTATTTTTATTTATGTTCGTAGACTTTTAGTCGAATAATTTTTTGACTATTTCACATTTATTTTTATATAATATTTTATTTTCAACTGATACTTTTGCGTCTTGCGGTTGACGCAGACAAATTTTATTTTGCATAAAAATCCTCAGTCTAATAATAACAATTTCGAATTTTTGGGATACAATTGGGATTTTTGAGTTTGCGTAGTCAGTAATGACGGCTAACCGTGATCCTTCGTGACTAGTCTTTCCTCCAATTATTCACCCACGTGCAGGGATGATCCGGTATGGCGTCAAGGGCAGTAACAAGTTCAAGGGGCAACAATATTAATTGGCTCGTTTATTGCGATGTGGGTGGCCGTAAGTGTCGGTTTCTCCGTTAACTTTCCGTCGGAGTTAGGTGGCGGGTTGTTATAAGGGTTGCAGGGTAATGTGGCGTACGATGTGCCTCGGTAAATCACTGCCTTCCTCCCGGTTTGCAATATTTAACCTCATTTTTATGAAGCCTTGTCCCTCCTTCGTGGTTTTATTATCGCGCGACGCGTAACATTACCGTCCATTTTAATATAGAACCCTATGAATTTAAACTAAACTATGTATAGTCCGTTCAACCAGACGAGATACCGGATATAAACAAAGAGTATACGACGAAGGCGGCAGGCTTAACTATTGGCTGTCACCACTGGCGTAACTACAATACGTCGAGGCCTCGCAACGTGGAGGGGCTCGTAATCGGAGTAGGCCGAAAACTTTTCCATTTATTATCTTATAATTTTACTAAAATTATCCCTAATTTAAATTAAATTAAAAGAACACTGACAAAAAAAACATTTCTTTCTAAAAAAACATTAAAGATCTCTTAATCCTATTAATTATATTTTGCGGGGGGGCGTCGAAAATTTGTAGTTCCGCTACTGGCTGTCACCTATCGCTAAGTGTTAATCATTTGCTTATATCAGAGGCGGATAGAAGCAATTCGAACATTATTTTAACGATCGTCAACACGAACGAACAACAATGAGTTTTCTTCCGAAATTGTAATAAAATAAAATTCTTAGATATTGGATCAATTTTATATCTTATTGTTAGACTGCGAATCTTTATGCATTTTTGATGAAATTGCTTGAGTGAAATATGCAACAGGAAACGATTATAAATATTTAAGAATATTTTAATGTGGTTCTGAATGTAGATACAAACTACCGTTTTCGTGTTGCTGCAAATATAGAAAGTGCCTAATGATGTAGTAGAATTTTTAATAACTATTTTTATTAATATTTCATTTTAGATTTATCTTTATGTAGGTATCTTCTATGTATAAAAAAAATGTTTGTTAAATGAGAAAAATTAATGACTTTCAACTTAATTGCAAAATTCTGAATCTGAATGGCAAATAATGTGTCGAAGTTAATGCAACAAATGAATAAAGTATTGAATTTCCTCTGAATGTATATTGTCAATTACAAAAAAAAAAATACTGCGCAATTGCATTAGAAGTTGTCTTTAAACGAGGAAAATTTTACAGAAACAAAAACATATAATTAGTTAAGATAACTAGGTTACCTTACATCCGGTTGACGCAATCTGAAGTCATATTAATTCAGAATACATGTATAAGGTTTCACATTACGTCCGAAGATGAATAAGCATTCTACGCTCCTATCTTGTCCTGATTGGATTACGTACGCTCAATGTCGAAAACATTTATCTGTATCAACCTGTTCCTGTCTCCTGCGATCAGCTCTTTGTGTTATGATTTCTTCGACATGATTTATGGCGCAGTATGGCTCCTAGTGACTAGGATCTAGTGGATCGAGCGATCATGCGCTTAACAAATTGTCGTGTCATAAAACTGTGCTATAGTCTTCCTGTCACATATGCAAGCAATACACCAAATTACAAGTACCATGCACATATACCTTATTCAAGTTTGAATAAATTTTATACATTGATAACACCATGCACATACAGACTCGCCAGATTAAGACTTGTGTCCCCACTCTGCCTTCCTCTTCTATGACGCTATTGCCCCCACGCTACCGCCACGGAACGGTCACGTGACGCGATCCGTCTCTGTCGCGCGTGTGGCACTATATCGCGTGACTAATCCGGTGCTGGTAGAGAGGGGGTAACATCTTCCACTCAGTTCGAAAAATTCCTCTCATCTGGCGACACTGTACACGTATACCTTGATTTGTGATGCGTTTATTATTTTCAATGAATTTGTGATTTTAACACTAAACCTATCTATCAGCCTATCAAAAATAGCAAGGCTCTATTTACTTAGATTTTGTGTATTTTTTACTTTAATATGTGCTTGGATTTTGGATTATTTTATGTGGTTATGTGCTTACATTTGTAAATGTAAAACTCACGTTGAAAGTCCGCGCTAACTATACAATAATCCTCCTTAACTTATATTTTTATGAACATGAAAGAATACTACCATTTGTTACGAATATAAAATCTCCTCGAACCATCACGATCTAATTATTACCTTGCCTCTACACAAACAGACACAAAATTTGAAGTTACCAAGCCTCCTGTACCGGTTATGCAAAGCAGATATAATTTGTTGCATACACCGATTCCGATACGAAGATCCCGAGGTTTGTTCGTGGTCGTCGAAAATTTAGGTCGTCGATACGGGGATTGAATTTGGCTCTCCTCTTCCGCGGCGTGGTATCCTGGGCACATTGTAGCAAGGGAGTTCATAAAACGTCACGCACAGGGTAGATCGCAAGCGCAGGTATATCTTAAAGATATTCAGGAAATTGGCCGCGATATCGGCGCCAATTTATCGTCGCTGGATACCACTCGAAAGTTGCGGCAACGCTATCCGCGGATGACTCCGCAAACGCGCCAGTTGTCGTCGTCACGGTAACGCAGAACCACTTGCAACCGCGAACATTTGAATAATTCGGTCGTTTGCAAGCGAACTTACAACGCCGTGCGCATACACCCGGATCATGGCCGCTACTTACTGCGCGGTACACCGATCTCCGGGTAGTTTTCGAGCCCGTTTTCGTGTCCCGTGAAAGTGGACATGTTTTTGAACGCGCGCCGACCTCGTCCCGTTGCTCCTTTTTCGGAGCTTTATGACGATTCTGCGCGTACCAAATAGCCTAGAAGCGGGATCAATTGTTACCGTTCCGTAAACTCGCCGGACTGAAAGGTTACAGACCGGAAAATGTCTAAGGGGCTCCTTCGTATGCAGCTTCGTCTCGACATTCCATTACTGTGAATCAAAATAACGTTGGCATACGTGTCAAAGGACCCTATCGATATTGAACCGTATGACTTGGATTTTTTAAATTACATAATATTACTCTATATTGCTTAGATTAATCGTAAGAAATCGAATTCCAAATAATTAATAGAAATTTAGACACATAAAATACTATTTCAAATAATTATTTCTAGTACACCTTAAGAAAATACTATTTCAATTAATAATTTTCGTGATCATAAACATTTAACTATTTCCAATAATTTTTGAAATATTTTTATTCAGGTCTGCGCACGGTACAGTGAAACAATCGACTGTTATCATACTCGTAGCATTTGATTACGAGTAAATATCTTCGAAATGCAAGCAATTTCGGAACATTTGTATTTTAACTGGAAAATCAGGAGTTTATTTAACGCGAGTAAAATATACAATGTGAATAAGGTTAAGCCGCCGCTGGCTAAATAGAGCAGGGCTGCAGTCCAAAAGTATTTATCTTATGTAAATGATGCTCACTGGCGTAGCATCTGAAGCATAAAAGGCTGAAACTCCATTATAACCGGAAAATAAAGTTTTGTTGGTAACTGTGTAGCTGGCACAGTTTTGTCGGGGATGAATTTACATTCAGATGGCGCTATCTAATCCGCAGTAAGTTAAAAAATTTACGACTTTCGGTAAATCACGGCTCAGATCTGCTTACCCCGCAAGTGAATACTGCCGTGCGCTTGAATTGTTTATGGTCCTGCCATAAAACAATGATATGAGAGATTATAACTCGGTGAGTAATGAAATTCTTTGTGTGCGAACCACCACCCGCGCCGTTTCACCTGCTCTGAGTTATAACACCTGTTTGTCAATAAGAATTGCAATCACTCCATGTCGGAGAAATTTCGATGCTTTTTATCCACCGATTGTTTATTTCATTGGCACATTTTCACTCGGGATAGCCAGTCGCTTTATCTAGATACGATCGTTTTAAAATAACAATTGACAAACTAGTCAACCTTTTTTGCGCAATTTTATTTTGTTAACGAATTGGTCATTTCGCCGATAATCATCAACGATCAAATGAACAATAGTAGTTACTTTTCAGTAAACTCCTCCTTAGGTTTTTATTTAACTACTCCTTTTTAGGTAACGTTAGATGCGTTTCTTCTATTTTTCGCCGTTGCTGTATTACACGTTGTCAGTTCTTTATTTCAATTTACGTATTCCCTTTGCTGATATTTAATAGCGATCACATGTAAATGCACATGCTAAATGTGGAATCAATAACAGATATTGCTGCGAAGTTCATACATGCATAAATGATATCTGTCCACATGAAGGGTGTTCAATTTCCTGTATCGCGTGCAATATTATATCAGACGTTTCCACAATAAACGACGCATGCTAATACAATAGTACTTCCAAAGTTATATGAAGAGAAACAACTAGTAATGCGTTGCATATATTAGTTTCTCGCGTCAAATTTTAATTCTTCTATCAGCGAGTTGTGTCTACTCACAAATGATTGTTAGAAAACTTTAACTGAATAGAACAAATATAATTAAACTACAGATTTTATGCATTCATGACACAAATGAGTAGGTGACACACAAAACAATGAAATTATTATGCAATTTTAACAATACGATATTATTTTCTACTTACTAAAATTATTAAAAGAAATTAATGTCTACCTACATCAACTTTAATGATAATTAGTATTCCTTTGTTTCTCTAAAATGTATTAGGAATCTTCTGCTAGACAATCTACTAATTGTTTTCACATGAAACATCTAGCACAAATTATTATAAATTTATATCCATATACTTGTGCACAACAAATCCAAAATATAATTTTTAAAATAATATTAATAATTTGTAATTACAGACTTTCAGACTATTTAATGTAATTGATATTCGCGAATCTTTTTAGTAAAAACTGTTAAACACATCTATTCCAAACTTTAGTGTATTACTTTAGTGTTTAGTGCAACGAAGAAATATTTGAGGTATTCCGTGTTTAACAATTATTTAAACGCGAACGATCTTTAACACAATTAAATGAAAATTAAATCCACTGAACGTTCTTTCTCCCCGATGATGTTACGCCACTGAGTCGTAATTTACCCGGAGCGTTTATGGCATTGTTGTGAAGCAGTGCTTGGCGTCGTCTTATAAAACCAATTTCGCGGGTATTATGCAAGCTGTCAGTCCCATAGGTGAGTTATGGCAAACGTAGCCTGCAGCACAAACACGTATTACTCTGTACAGGCGTTTTTTTTATATTTACGCCAGCAACACTCGTTATAATACGAAATCAGCGAACCCCGCTCTTAGCCCGTCAACTGATAACAGCATGTTTCATTTAAAATGTGTTGAAAACGCTGTATCACTTATTATGCATTATTTGTGTCCGTTCATTACACATACTTCGAAGGAAAGGAACCCCAGGAAAGACACATCCACCCTCTTCAGGATGCATCATGTGAATAATCAGCTGGGAGGATTTTTTAATCACGAAATATGCGGCAACAAATTATTTTTATTTAATTCGTACGGGCAATTGTCGTCGCATAGTTTAAGAAAGTACTATGACTTTTCATTTCAAAACATGCAGTGAAAAATTACAGGAAGGTTTTGAAAGTCTTCGTGCTGCTTATTACTATGACTACAATCTACAATAATTACTATTCGTATACCAAATTTTTCCAAACAGCAATGCAAGAAATTTTATTTTCTAAATATATATTATTGGAATGCATCTTATCTGAAAATGCCTGTTCAGACGTTATGCCTACCTCGCACAAAGAGGGTTAACAACACGTTTTCATTGTCATTGTACTTATCTAGAAACTGAAATCCATTAAATACCTGAAATTGGTTCAGACTGGACTTGTTAAGACCTCGTACCTCTGACACAGGCGATAAAATTGTTTCCGGTGAAGAAGGGTTGCGCGATAAAGCAGGCAATTCAACAAACGTATTCATAAATGCATACGGAGAAGAAGTCCCGCCAGTGGGAAAGAGCGATCCTTCAGATCTATTGGACAATAAAGCGGCGTGTACACTCTTCATGGCGGCGAGTCGGAAACGAGTATCTGAACGTCGTGTTTAACTCTATTGGAATATACGACGCTATATCCGGAATTTCGTTCCAGACCGTTAAGACACTAGATTCCACTTTATCGGCACCGTAATGGTTATATAGCTGTTAAAGTTGCCCCTCATACAACTTTTCCAATCTTATCTTCACGTATGGCTTCTCCTTCCCTGCCCTTTTCTGTCCTCCACACTTTCCTTTCGCGCCTCCTCTCTCTCTCTCTCTCTCTCCCTCTCTCCCTCTCTCCTTTGCTCTCTTACACGCACGATATTTCTCTCTCTCTCTTAGTCTCCCCCTTCTCTCTTTTTTCTCTGCCGATCTCTCCTCCCTCGCCAATGCGAAGGAAAAGCGGAAAGGATTTAGTTAAATTGGACTGCATGCGAGGAGTTGTCGGTTAGATTTGTTCAGGCATCAGAGAGCGCTGACCGTTGTAAAAGCACTCGTACCGGGACCAGGCAGAAGAGAAGAAATGTAGAAGCGGCTGCAGGTCGTGGTTACGGAGAATGCAATGTCTTTCTCCTTTCTTTTTATTTGGGATTGCCATTGAGCGTGTTGGTGACCAGGTTGTCGATACGTGCTTCGCATCCCGATTCGACTCTTCAGTCCTATTCCCTGGTAGAACTCGAAATTGTATGGTATTTCCTACTGGATTGCTGGAATCTGCCTAACTCGATACCGTTCCCTCGATACGTTCTTTCCGAATCGTTTTTTCATTCCCGCCGCTTATGAATACCTTCAAACAATCTCTGCCTCCGGAGGAAAAAGCTTGCGATTAGATTAGTTTCAATATCGAGCCTCCAATCTTGCTATATCCTTACCAGATATTTAAGTTGTAACGAGTTACGCGTTACAGCGTAAACGGAAAATTTTGTTAACCTACGATCTACGTTATTCTAGGTCACGGACGAAATACTTCATTTCATAAACACTTCATCAAATTGTGCGCGATCGGGTCCGCGGAATTGGTCTGCTTTCTCCGTGCTCAGCGCTGGGCGACACCGGCCTCAGGCGTACGACGACCAGCGGTCAAGCCGGAACAGAAAGTAAACAATAATCTTTCTTCAAAACACAAAAAGTGTTGTATTCAAATGTAATAGTAAATAAAGATGTATAAAAATTGTATAGTTGACATAAACGGGTAACAGGTTAATAGCAAATACTTTACTACGACAGAAATTGATTATTCATTGCTTATGAATACAGGTATTGATAAAATTAGTATGCGCATATACAATAAACTACATATTACTGTATCCTTTTCCCGATTTAATAGATCTAGTAATTTGGCATTTTTACACGTGAATGTTCGTATTAGGCAAATCGATAGAGGAATTAATAAGTTATTCGCATATTATAGAAAGATTAATAAATAGATTGACCTTTTGCAGTCAAAGGTATTCTAACCTTAGAATATTTCCAATCTATGGGATCTTTATCTTCCTATGTATATAAAATTCAACAATTTATTCATTATTATCCGTAACAATTCGTCAAATATGAACATTAATGTAAAAATTGTTTATAATTAGAGTTTAATTAGATGTTACAGTCACTATTCGAGTACAAAGGGTTGGCATGGTATTCGTATGCTACCAAGAAGAATATTGCTCTTACAATAATGATTAAATAAAAATTAAAAGAAAAACATATGCAGAAGTGTTATGCTGACTCTCTATTTTGTACGAAGCTTATCGAATATTGAATTTATGAAAGTAAAAATTATCTACAATTTTGCCGAAGTTCGCATTAGCACGAATGCATAATAATGAATAAATAATATTTTCACTTTAAATAATTTTTTTAATTGACTCCATATTTTTGAACTCGCAAAATTCTTTAGTCGTTAGAAGAAGCTTTTCGTTGATTTATTTTTCCTTCAAAAGAAGTAAACTTTGCCCGAGTATTCGGAGTCATGTTATTTTCGACGTTTTACGAAATGTCGGGTGGAACAGGAGAAGATTGTTGCTTGGTACACGCAAACAAAACTATGCGAGTGATTTATTGAAATTGGTAAGGTTGCCAAATGCATGTGGTTGCGAGCCTGTATCATTAAGGTTGGCAATAATTTCACGCAATTGATTAGAACCAGTCGACGTATTTAATTGCCTGTCGCGCAGTCACCTTGTTATTTATTTGCTACGCGTTGAACATTATGATAGTTGGCGATTTTTCAGATGTCGAGAACTAGAACCAACTAATGCAAGGTAAATTACTAGCACGAATAATCCCGTTCAACGTGCGCTCAACACATTCACGGAAGAATTTCAGACTTTCAAAGTATTAATAGCTGGATTAATAAATGTTCATATCCTGCATTCTACGTTATATCGTGCGTACAACATCTAACGTCGCTGGTGAACAAGTCGTATGCTTCAATATCGTTTCATAAATATTTCATTAGACCCGAGCGAAGTGTTAATGGTGAAACCCATTTAATTTGTTGCATGTCAACTGGAATTTGTATCATAATGCATAATTTAGTTGACACTATCAAAACATGAGTTACACGTGTTGGATGAACCGCTTTATCCCGTTATTTCCTGGACACGGTATTCTCAAGGTGCGCTTCATTTCGTTTTGACAAGCGATACTAACGTATTCAAATAGTAAACGTACACAAGCAATATTCCACTAACAATTTACTATCTTTATAGATATAGCGTAGGATATCTATTTAATATTTTTTCGAAGGTTGCATTTACTATCGACTGCTGCCTTTAGAGGTAGCGGGGCCTAGGACAAGCCCTGGCAAAAATATCCAGAGTTTCTCTCTCTCTCTGCCAGTATCGGACACGTGCACGACACAGACGAACCGCGTCACGTGACCGTGCCGGTAGGAGGGGAAGGTAGAGTGGGACCACAAGTCCGGTGTATACCTGCATATAGTATACTGAAAGAAGTAAAAAATTGGATGCCTCGGCTATATTACAATTAAATTTATTTACTTCTTCAGATTTACTTCGGTAACTAACAATAAAGGGCAAGTGCCCCGTTCACCTGATGCTAAAGTACTGTTGCCACAAGTAACAATATTTTTCAAATTGTTAACAATTTTTCACAATCTGTTGCTGTAGAAATTTGCAAAATGCAATAATTTGTAAAATGTATTAATTCTTGTTCGTCTCGGAAAGATGAAAATCATCAGAATATCCGCGAAGAACCAGTAATTCCGCATTTTTCGATAACGTCCCCATAAACTTTTGATGCGCGTACATTCGCAAAAGATTTTTCACTCGCATCTATTTGCAAAACACGTTTCCACAGCATAACTGGAATGTCCGGAGGCAGCTTCCGCATGAAAAATTCAATACAGCAATTAAATCAAGGAAACACACGACGTCTTGATAATATAATATACGGTACAGCATTAGGGGAGCAAGATAGTTACGGAGATCCGTCTGCTGGGTTGAGTAACACGTTCTAGTTAATGGGGTGAAAATCACTGAACCCCTCGTCGGTATAACCTAACTGTACGATATACAATTCCTGCTTAAGCCACGGATAACGACAGCACGGTAGAGTTACTGTTATTACTTGGTGCCGCTATCGGCTTCGATAATCGATAATACTGATTAAAAGTAGTCAAGGCGGCAGTTTCTCCGTAGTCGCGCACAAAACGTTTAACAGCTCGGCAAATAAATAATCAACATACGTACTTGTGTGCGCAAGATGTGCATACATTTCGGTAGTAGATTCTCCCAACAGTTCGTGTCCTTTTGTGACATGAATTGAATTTCCACCATATTAATTCCTCGCAAAAGATCTTGCAAATCCTTCATGAATTGCTGCTGTGGTATGCGTAGTTTTACATTCATAAAACTATCTAGTCTCGTGACATATGTTTACTTTAACCAGAAAAACAAGAAAAAGTTGACTATTGGAAAAGCACATCATCCACGGGAAGAAAAGTACTTTTGTCGCCTAGTAGTTGCTAGTGGACGCATTGCGAAAAGAACTATTGGGACAAAGCGACGTTTCAGTGAAAATATGCTGAACACGCTGTGGTATGTATCGCGCGATCCATTTAGCCGCGTCGTGGAGGATGGTTGGATGTAACGGTCGAAGACTATCGGGTCTATGGTGGCGCGATTTCTGTCCGCGGGATAAGGCATCGTAGCCGGAGTAATGGGGTGAAAATCACTTAACCCCTCGTCAATGCGAGAGGCGAACGCGAGGCGCGTTATTCAATTCGCGCTTAAGCCAACGATAATAACATCAGCCGGCGGCAGGCGGCGTGCAAAGTCAAGGACTGACGTAGCGGCGAAGATTTACGGGCACGGGCTGGGGCATGCATCCTGTATGAATGTCGGGGCAGCTTGTAATAATTCAACTCCGCGGCCACACCTCGGCCACTTCCCGTCTGCAGTCTGGCAGGGCACGACCACCAAGCGGACTGCTGCTCCGTTGCGGAGGGGTTTCCGGTAACTGCGCGGTCGACATCTCTCCGCCTCCCTTCCTCTCTTCTCCCGTGCTCTCTCTCTCTCTCTCTCTCTCTCTCTTTCTCTTTCTCTCTCTCTCTCTCTCTCTCTCTCTTTCTCTTTCTCTCTCTCTCTCTCTCTCTCTCTCTCTCTCTCTCTGCCCGCTCTCTTCCACCCTATCTCCGGATATATTCCTCTCTGTCCACCAGTTTCTTCCTCCCTCTCTCTCTTTCTCCCTGCATCCACTCCCCTCGCGCCTCCTCCCCGCGCTCCCCACCGAACAGCCACCCTTATCCGAGAGAGCTCGACCCAAGAGAGCGAAGAGCTCTGATATATCGGCCGCACACATTGCACTGGATGGAACGCAATATGTCCACCGAGAAAGGCAATAACCATTAGGTCCCGAGAAAACTGCCCCATTTCAAACGACACGAACGGTCGAATATCAGGAAATTTATATCTGGTAGCCTTCCCACCCCTTCGACCACCCTGCCTCCCGTTCCCACCCTCTATCTTCACCCCTGCCGGGCTACCACCTTCTTCGTCCCATTCGTCGAACCCGGCCGCGAGTCGTAGAGATCGGAGCCACTGCTGGCTAGGAGGCTCCGAGACATATCGTGCAGAGTGGAAAAGGTTATAAACGTGGAGGCAACTCGCTGGGGAGGTCGGGCAAAGTTTTCGTGAGGGACCTTATACCGGTGAAACCGGCGCGGTGGCGGAGGGTACGCTCGCGTTTCCCGTTTTATACGATCGGATATGAAGTGGTTGGTCACGTGCTCGTGGCCAACCAACGGTGTTACCTACTCGGTTCCACCGATTTGTCCGGCTATGTCGAAAATCTTTCTACGGTCGTTGCTTTCGCTTCCCCCCCAAACGATATATGTACGTATACACACACACCTATACCAGCATACTCCCAGCAAATGTGTGACTCTCGTAGATACGTATAGGTACACTTGACAGTGAATACATGCACAACCCCAAATTGATAAGGAAACGTGTACACATGCAATGCGGTAACTGCTCCCACAGACCACACCGCCTATAAATTTGATGTTTAGGCTCGGGGTCTAGGCTAGGCACAGACTTGATATAGATCGGGTCAAGGCTAAGCCTAGGCTAACTTTGGATTGGTTGTGGACTGGGCTCGTTCTTCGAACATGCACAAACGATTCAACCCTTAACTAAATCTGCGCAGCACTAGAAGCGAGTGTTTTACATTTTTAGCGATTTCGTGATACACGTGTATAGAAATAAATTTATTTCTTTAAATTACATATTAAGAAATAAATTTTCTAGCATTAAAGAAAAATTGACAATTTCATTTCACCTTTATTTCTTACAATTAATGCAAATAATTTTTATTTTGCATAAATATCCACAGTCTAGCGATCATTATACTCTACTGAACGGTTAAAATCTCGGTGTTATTCTTCCACAAATATCATCGATTTAGAGTGATTCTAGTGGACCAGTACTATGCCTGATGATATAGTACGTTAGTCCATCCTTTTATAAAAACAGTCTACCACGTTAGAATTTACATTGGCCATAGATTATATCTAATTGATACTTTAGCCAGCGTCTTACATTATTGCGTGGATTGATTAATAAATTTGTAGGTTTGTTACGTTTCACGTGCGCCTGCCGCAGTATACATACATACGTACATATACGTATGTATAATCCTTGGCTAATTTTATACGAGGTGTTGATGAAAACGATAAATCAATGCTGCCACTGCCTCAGAAGTGTGTAAAGATCAGGTTTATCCACGCCGCAGATCCTCATAAATTATGTAAACGGATTACACGGGGATACACGATTGAGAGACATTTATTTCGTTTCTCGTGGAGATTTATTCGTACGCGGTTGCCGCGCCGCGCCGTGACAGCAGCGTCTTGAGTTTTTTCGAACGAATTTACCCCCTGCCTTTGAACGTTCCTGCGAACGGAAGCCTTCTATTAGTTTGAACGTCGATGATGCAAGCTTCGTCCACGAGATCTGAATATTTATATCGTCGATAAAAGATAAACACATCATCCGCACGATATAAATGGCGGATTTATGGCTGGAGCCGAAACGTAGGCGTCGTTCCGTCGACTGCAGGAGAAATATTACGCATTGCTCTTTCCATGCGACGACGGCCGAGAGCTGTCACGTAACAAATGCTCGTAGCCGACACTCGTAAACTAGACTCACGCTAAAAGCCTTCGTTGCCCTTTCTTCCCCGTTCAAGAATGTCAGACTTATTTTATGTTTCGTCGCTGCTCAGACACGTTTTCGGCGACATCGACGTTAATTGAGTTTCAACCGACGAATCCAACGTTTTTCGAGAGGGTAAACGCGTTCCACTGAATTTCTCTGATCTATAGTAAAGCGTTTTCTCAATCTTCGCACTGCTGGACTTATACTCTCAAAGTGGTTTCATGTAATTTGCAGAATTGAGATATTTATTTTTGCAGTGCCTGGATAGAAAACCTTTCAGCTGCATTCTCGTTAAGCCGCTCCGGATCAAAAATAGTTTACGTTGAATTAGAAATCTGATATGTTGTATGTAGGCTTGTATGATAGTGCTTAAGCCAGGAAAAATGAGATGCCCCATCCAGCTTGCAGAGGATGTCGAATATATTCGAGATTGTCCCTCAAAGATAAATATTGTCATTTAACCACAAAATGATTTTATAAAAAAAATTTTTTTTAAACAATCCGAACACGGTATATATTTTATTTTTCATTCGAAAATTTGGTACCGATGTTGCTTACGGGCCACAAAATTCGATACAGGATTAAAACGAGGTTTTCAATATTTGCATTACTTGAAATTTCATACATTTACACAGTTTTGTCTTAAATGCGTAAAAAATATTTTGTATAAACTGAAATTTTCATAATCGTAGAACATAGAGCAGAAGAGTATAATAAAAATTAAAAGTGGTTGAACGAAACGTCGAAGTCGAGGAGACGACTGCTGGCGCAACGGTCTGTATGTTCATGAGAATTTCCAGAAAATATCTCGCCGCTAATCGCTATCCGGCCGCAAAATTCGAGAAAGACCAACTGGCTGGAATATTAGACGTTCCGTTAAGAAGTGAGAATCGACGTATCTGCGGCACGTCGTAACGTACATCGAGTACGGAGCTCGAGGCGAGCGGGTACAGCACGGATCTGCAGGCAGAAATTGCTTTTCCCCTATAAGGCGCCATTATCACGCACCATCTTGTTCGAATGGCTTCGTAAAATGCCAAACTGGGAACTCGGTATTGCTGTGTCCAGCGCTGCGGTCAGCTTTGACCGTCGCAAAAACTTCTCCCACCCTTCGGTACGCCCCCCCGGTGCCCCCCGCCGCACCGCCTCTACCCGCAGAGAGACACGATTGTGCGGGGAAATTGTGGTTGCTCTTTCTCTTCGTGTCCTCTTTACATCGTCTATGGTCTCCGGCACTTTCGCCTTTTCTTTTTCTAACATGGAGTGGAAGCACTTTTCTTCGAGGGTGTTGGAGTGTATGGAGGACATCGTCTGGCGAAAAGAGGGCGCCAGTTGGTGGTGGAACGGAGAAAGAGCACGGATAGGTCGGCGTAATATCACCAGACTACCTTGCACACGCTGGCCAAACATAACGGTGCAACTTTTGCCAAATGATGCCATCCGTTTAATTTCTTGGAACGACTGAGCGGACGTTTTCCGGGCGAAATATTAATAACGCGCCACGCCCACGCCGGGATTCCATGACTGTTACGTTGCAAAACTTTGTTATACTTTGTACGGGCTTGCCCAACGATCTGCAAAGCCTGCACGGAACCCTATTTACTTTTTATCGTTATTATTTCTTCACTTAACGGGATCAAAGCTTCTTGTCCCCGGGTGTTTCGTAACGCGTTAGACCCACTTCCACAATGCCCGAAGAGGATTCAAGCCGTGACATGCGTTTTTCTCGCCGGTTAACCAGTACTGTGAATTAGTAGATCGGGTAGAATTGAAAACACTCCCTCGGGACGGTTACGAGCAATTGGTGCAAGATTTTAACGCATATTCGATCGACATTTTTTTCTGTTTCTCTTATACAGGTGTTTTCATCTAACTTGACCATCTTAAATATCTCGCTTATTTATAGAGAGTATTCGATAAACGGAATTTTAAAGAAAATCTGGGGTGTACAGTTATGACATTCGAGTTATAAAAATTAAGAACACGATAACAATTTAATAACAATCTCTACACACATGTTTAACATACAATTTGGTATACGTTTTACTAAATAACAAGATTTAATATGCCTCGATGAAGATTAATATTGTACAGATGTGTTCGTCACAATGCCAGATGTTGAACAAGCTTTCTGAAATTTTGATTTTTATTTCAGTGACCATCTTTCATAACTTGTTTGTGAACGGTAAGTTTCACATATTTTCAATAAGATTTACATTTATACGAATATTTTGTAACAACCAATATTTAAAGTCTGGTAATAGTCTGGTATACTGTGAGACGTAAACTTATGTAATTCTGATCAAATTGTTATATTCATATCCACACATTCTACATATGTATATGCAGAATCAGTAGATATAAATTTCTGGAATTACTTCAAAACGTGTTTAAAAGGATATGAGTTATGAGGAATGACAAGCTTCAATGTCGTTCGTTTTATTTTGGTGCCAGAAATTAAGATCACGTCATGTTGACTAGAATTTTTGATTGTTTATGTAACGACGCCACAGCAGATTGCCCACAATGTTGCGAAGATTTACTAGAATCTGACATTTTAGTACGTCTGCTTGGCAAACCAGTTTTATTCCCGTTTTTCAAATTTCTGGCGACCCAACAGTTTTTAATTGTCTCATAATTTGATAGTGTTCGACTAAAATAGTAATTTTATTGGAATACATATTTTTAATCGTATTATTATCATAAAAATGTAGTGAAGAATATTTCATTTCTTATTATTTATAGCATTTATTTTCAAGAATATGAAATACATAAAATCCGCAATCTGCGGATTATTCGTGTATCTATAAATTTAATAAATACATAAAATCCACAGTCTGGTTATAAGTGTACTACGTAAATATATTGCAACAAATTACGTGCTAAACAATCCCATGTTTCGCAAAATGGAAACATTCTTCTTTTTCGTTTGTTGAGCAGGAAAAAAAAGGCAAGACAAACGAACAGATAAAATGAAACAACGTTATTTATGGCGGAGTTGGACTTATGCGCAATGAAACATAAATATTTGTTCCTTCCTTGGAGATAACTCATAATATACGCACTATATAAATCCATTCGTCTTTCCAGCTGTGCCGGATTCCAACATGCCGTCGTCGTTGCGGGAGATGCGTTCAATACATATTGCCTTTTACCTAGCGTCAAGACTTGTCTAACGAAAATTAATTATCCTTCCCGTAGGTCCGCTGTTGTTATACAAAACGGATGTTCCACGATTATATATATTTATAGCTTTTTCTCCCTCTCTCCCTCTCCCTTTCTCTCCCTCGCTTAGTCTCTCTCCTCCTCTCACACTGGTCGCATTCAAGCGTAAGCTTCGTTATTGTTCGGTGTTGCAAAATTGATCTTCGGTTGCATTCAGTCGAGCTTCTATCGCCGACGTGCCATATGTACAGCTTCGTATTATTTAATTAATTCGACTTCTATTATAAATTAATCCTTTCAATTTCGTCCGAAAAATTTCTCATGTTTTTTGATCGTTATAAGTAGACGATGTTTATGCGAAATTGTCTGCATCAACAACAAGGAACATTTTTTTATGTTTACTCTATTTTGTGTATAATTTATTCAGTTTTGTCATAAATGCATAAAATACACAGTCTAGTTATAAATAATAACTGACATTTGTAAAACAAAAACTAGTAGTAAAACTATATTGTTAAAATTAATAAAAACCGATGTCAACATCAGCACCAATGTGAATGAAATTGCATAATTCAATACGGAAATTTGAAATGTAATTTAAGATAGTTTCTAAGACCAATACAGTTTTTAATTTTATTTAACTTTTAGTTCAGTTTGAAGTTAGTTCGGATTTAAAAAATTTTGTTTAAACTTAGGAACGTCTTCAAAAGTTGTTCTCGTGGAACAGATACTTCGGAATCGGTATAATGAAAGGTTAGTTACGGTAAGTATTTGTAACAAATATTGAGAAAATTTTCATTTTTATATTTTATAACTTCTATCCAAACTTTTACTCTAAGGAATACTTCTTTATCTGTCCTCATTGGAACTTATAATGTAGAACGTTTTTTTTAAGAAAGTTCCGAGGTCTATCCTTTAAGTAGAACCTATTAAAAAGTTCCATAACTCTCACGATCTCTGGTTTAGCTTATTTCTGACAAAAAAGTGAATCCTGTTCACTTTTCAACGAAATGAATCTTTTTAAAAATTTTTCGGAATAGAAACTCCAGATTTTGAAAGGTTTTTAATTTGAATTTAATTTGAAAGATTTTGAATTTGAGTTTTTCTTTCCTAAATCTGTTTTACGGTTTCCTTGTATTCGCAAGATTCAACGTATATATTTTCAGCAGTAATGTACTGGACAAAAAAGCAATACCGACTATGATGCTATGTACGAACGAAATCGAAAAACTTTCAATCCTCGAAGGAGCTATTGTAACAAACGTGGCCAATAAACGCCGTGTACACCGTCAGACGTGGTATCGCAATAGAAACGCACCCTTGAGATGTACGGTAGTGGTTGAACTTAGAAGGAAACTACTTTTAACGCCTCTTTTATTCTTACATGTTGTTAAAACTACATTCTACAGGTTCCAGTTATACATTATTTATGAGCTAATATTATAACTCCTTTGACAGTAGAACAAAGTACACAATAGTAACACAGGTACTTACTTTTCTTTGGAAAATTGGAATGTTTACTAAAATAGAACATTATCTATTGAACATTATCAATCCTCATAATATTTTTTATAAAATTGAATTCATATTCAATTCATAACGCATTTATATTTAATCATATAATTTTGAAAGTTTCATAAATATATTATCATTGCGGATTATCGATTAGACTGCGGATTTTCTGAATTTATGATGGAAACGAAAAACAAAAGAACGGAAACATTAAGAAAATTTATAAATATTGTTACAGTATGTTAAATCTATGCAACTTGCTCAGAGGGGAAATAGATTTCTGTGTTGCTACATTTTGTCGCAATGGAAGCGGCGAATTTTGCAGAAAGATCCGCAGTCTGCTAACCATCAATCCATAGGTAGTCTAAGCTTGACCCCATAACTTGCGCACGGTGTATTAATAAAACGGATATTAAATAGAAGAATGAAGATAAAGCGATAAACAGGACCCGTATCGTATGCTACGTCATATTGAATATATCATCTCTATCGGTAATCGTTGAAACTTGATCATTGGTGCGAAGGGGGACTGTAACGGGAACAAGACGAAATGGGAGCGATGACAGGGTCTAAAAATGATTAACCGTCGCATGTTACACGGTACTAAACTAGGCTGATGCTCACGGGGTGTGTGGCTCGAAAGATGAAGCTTCTCAGCATGAGTATTGAGACGTTCATTAGCGGCGGGTACACTCTCAGCGTGAGTCACTGTGCACGATGGCGTTACGTGTGGTCAAAAGGAGAAAGGGGAAGACAACCATCATTGACGGGTGATGAAGGGTTGTCCCCTGCGGCGATCTTTCCTGCACCCGTGACCTGTGCGACTATACTCGTGGCTATACCGGGTTGATGCACACGGTATCGTGGTATCGTGTATCCATACAATATCCCAGCTTCGTTGGATCTTATGTTGTGTCACGTGAAATCCGCTTAAATTCACTCTCGCGTACAGACAGCTGTTGCGATACGTTTCTTTGTACTTGCCCCTCCATATTGTATACACGTATATACTAGCTTTTCAAAACGAGTTTACATTTTTAGTTACAATAGTGTAGACTGAAATCTATCCAGCTCATTAAAATGGTTTATAGTTTATAAAATAAACACCGAGGACTGATAATCCAAAACATATTTCATTTAATTTTGATTATATGTCAAAGAAATAAGGATATTCGCTGTTTGTATGAATCCCCCAAAATCAAAATTGTCCGCGTTAAGTGCAAGATGCAGATTTATCATTTTCTTAATAATTTTAATCAGTTGAAAATAATACATTTTTGTGACACTCTGTATTTTTACGATACACTTACTAAACATGCTGAACAAGATGCGAGGGGGGGGGGTCCATCTCATTTAACTGTACCGGGTCACGTATATGTATTCTACCCAAAAGAACCATTGGGACCAGAGTCGCCAGATGAGGGGAGGGAGCACGAATTGAGGGGGAAACGCGTCACGTGACTAGCGTCATAGAAGGGGAAGGTAGAGTGGGTACACTGGTTGGAACACGTTCGTTCCAGCTTTAAATACATATATATAAATGCTAACACACTTTCAGATACACATTGACGCTCGGGTGGACAATATCGATTTGGAAAAACGAAAAATTAGGAATTAGAAAGGGTTGATCCGTAAGATTTATAAAGTAATAAACAACAGAGCAAATTATGTAATACCAGGGCGAGGTCGGTTGGAACAAATGGTACACTGTTGTAGTACAGGAATCGGTATACATATAAAACTAGTTAGGTGTAAGTTTGAACATAAATACGCGTACACGGGGTAGGTGCCGACTGATTATAAAGGTTTGATATTGCTCCTCGGGCATTTGCGGTGAAGTAATGCAAGCCGCCGCGCAAGACTTACGAGCTTGTGTATGAGAAAGGGAAGAAGGATACGGGAGGAGCAAACAGAGTCGGGGGCGAGGAAGCGAGACGGAACGACGGGGAATACATAACAGGGGAAAAAAGAAAGGAGCACGACCAGGTGAGGCGGACAACCGGTGGTAATGGAGCCGAGAGCCGACTGTAAATAATGCGGCTTATTGTTAAATCGCCGCGGTCCCAGCATCATTAACTCTATCGCAGATCTCCGTGGCGCAGCGGGTGTCGCGGTAACTCTTACCTCGAGTGGGTATGCGTGTTGCGAGTACAATGCCGGCTAATGATGCTTCGACGCCGGTATGTGGAGCGAGCGAGCCTGCACAGAAGGGGTTGGATGGAACCGCAAAAAAGAGACCGAGCCACCACGGACGAAGACGGATGACGCACCGAATCAAACAGATCGACGAACCACCGAGGAAACCGGGCAAGACAACGTGTCGCGCGTAACACCATAGCAAAACACGGAACGGGTCGAGTTCAACGGACACGCGAAACCGGAGGCGCGATATTAACCCTTGTCCGTCCCCTATTTTTCCAACTTACGCCCCGCGACGACACGCTACAGTCTCCGAAAAGATAGGACGTGTGTATGAAAACTCGAATGTATGTAAAAAGAGAACACTTTTGTTTAACACTATTATGCACCTACCATTACCGGCGAAACGATCCTTTCCAGATTTTGTATTTTACGATTATTGAATTTATAAAGATGGTGTTATTACGATTCACAAACACAGCTGCTATAGGTAAAACTTTGTCGCAGCGGGTTCACGTGGTACTCGATCGAATCGGCAGAATCTCTGTTTTAATCTGACTTTCGATATAGCGAGTTCGAGGAAAAATGGAAATTGTGTATATTTCAAGCATATTTTCAGTAACACCTGGTATATCGAAATGATAATGACATTGAAAAGAAAGAAGTACCTTGCAAAGAAAGAAACGCTCTTGCTATTGCTTCTTTTAACAAGATTTTACGATATTTTTTTGGCTTTCTGGAGCCAGTTAAAGTTAAAAAGACAACATTTACTTCAATGTTGAATAACTCGAATAAAAAAATCATATTATATCGTATAATTTACGACCTTCGGGTTCCATTTTTTGTACTGAACCAGCAAGAAATTATAAATGATCTTGAGATAATTAAGGGGGATTGACAGGTCTCCTCAGACAATTCGTTAAATGACGATTATAATTGTTGGGCGGAGCGTTCATGGAAGTGGCAACTTTCAGGGGCGCGGAAACACTTGAAGTAAAAGGGGGACGTTGAAATCCTTGTAAGGGGCGTAAACCTCATTACGTTACTCTTTGTCGAGACTTTTTACGATGATTGAACGTTAAAAACAATTTTCAGATAAGTCTGGATATTCTAAAATTGCATTTTTACCGTCATTAATTCTGTTGAAAATAATGCAGCTCTATTACACATAGAGATAAACAGTTAAATGGAGTTGTTATAATCGTTAGACTAACAAATCAAAAAAGCAATTGTATTTTATATAAGGAATGGCATAAGTCGTTTCTTTTTTCCTATTGTAACTAGAAAAAAATATCTTTCAAATGAACCAAATATTTCTCATCTCAGGTAAAAAATCAATACTATTTGTACAATAATAGTCTGATACATGAATACTTCATTCTAAGATTTCTTTAGTTACTTGTCATTTTATCTACCGGAAGTCTATATCGATTGGATTTTCAATAATTACCAAATTTTTTCCCCTCAATTGGCGACTTTTTTGTATTTATATGTATTCATTGAATTGCCTTTTGAAATGCTTTTAAAATATTCGTATTCGTTAAATTGTGTCTGAAATCTTTCGTATTTATTAAAATAAGTATCGTTTGATAATTATACCATTTGGTTCGATAACTCCAAGGAGAAGGGCTAATAATGAACGTACAACACGCTAAGTTGTTAACAGTTAACTAGAGAGAGAGGGAGAGAGGGTGTAGCATTTGTATTGGATAGATTTATTTTACAAGCGTGCGAGAGCAACGGCGCGATAATAACTTCTGGGGTTTCAAGTTCAGTGAGGTTTAATTTTGGTTAAAGCTTGATTGTCGCCAAGGGAGGTTGCTTGTTACACCTTCTGCAAACCGGTGGCCAAAACGGTACACGCGACAACACACTTGGGAAATATATGCCCGAGTTTCAATCAGAGCCCTGTAATCCTAAGGATTTTCCGATGTCGTTATCTAGCGATCCCAACAACCCTCCGCCATATCGCTCTTCGTATTTTCATAATGCGAAATTAAATCGCTGTTACTACGAAAACTATCTAAATAATACATATGTATATCTTTACTAACATAGTTTTAAATAACTAAGGTTTTTTCATTTTAAATAACTTAGATATTACTGATAATAAAACAGAGAGGATAGATTATGTAACTCTTATCAATTATATGTAGAATAAGTAAACAATCTTTGTGCAAAATAAACATTTTCTACCTGAATTGCAACAAACTAGAGTAAAATAGAAATTCATTTTCTTCCGTAATATGTTTAATAGGTTGAAAATAATATAATAACAATTTTGTCATAAATGCATAAAATCTGCTGTAATAATCATCTTTGTGCACCTGCTTAATAGAGGAAAATAAGAGACACTATGAAACAGAGTTAATTGTTATCAAAATAATATTTGTTACCAAAAAATGATATCTGGAAATTGATACTTATTATTAGCTCGAACGCCATACACATGTCACCGGATTGGTCCCGCCGCAACTTTCTAGTAAAATATACGACATCAATCTAAGTGAGTTATGCTGCACAAGACGTCAGAGCGGAAATGTGAAATTGAGAAAGGACAGAGTGGTCGGATCGCGTAAATTGTGTAAATTTTCGTTTTTATCGTCTGATGAACGCCGGATGAAGACGACGAACGTTCAGCAGCTGTCTCCGACAAAAAGCGCGGTTATTGCCGTGACAGGAACACCAGCCGGTCCTAACCAGACCTAAACTTGTCCGTTCGCATCAGTATTTAGTATGAATCCATTTGAAGCGGCGCGCAAAACTGTGCCATAAATTCCAATTAATTGCAAACAGGTTCTCGTAAACACTGCAGATGGCCGATTAAAAGGTTCGAATGCGCCATTGAAACTCTGTCGGGGTACGGGCTCAATGACAAGTAAAAACGAACGTCGTCGAAATCTTTCACGCGCATCGAAATTTCTTGTTCGCTGACGTTTAATTGCTCGACTAACCGTTTGTCGTTAATTAATAGACTGCGGGTCTTTATGCAAAATAAAAATTGTCACGGCCAATTCGGCAGAACACAGTAATCATGTCAACGTTTCTTTATTTAATCATCCTAATAAGTTAAAAATAGGACATCAGCATTATCAGCAGTTTTTAATTTTTCTGTCACAAATGTATAAAATTCATCATTTATTCATTATACTAGACCGCGTGTAATTGAATAATATATCTTAACCAAAAGATATGAAATTTGCACGACATCTGAATATTCGGACACTTCACGAAAGATAAATATTTTATAAAAATTAGGAAATATTTTCATTTTAATATTTTATCGACCATTCGATTTGTTTGATTATCCCACTTGACAGTCTGAGCTAATTAAAAATAATTATTTTTTCTAAGTATTTTACAATTTATTATTATATTATTCGTGTTCATTTACTATTATTATACTATATTACAAAATTTTATTCTCTTGGTCTGTTCATGATATTATTTTCAGGAATAAAGATTAAAACAACACCAATTCAACGAAGCAGAACCTGCCTATAAACAATAAACCAAGCGCCGAAACTTTCTGGCAAGCCCAGTCAAATAATAATTATTTACACTTTCCTTAATTACGAAACCTGGTCCCGTATTTCTGACTGGTGGTGTATACTTGACATGGAACAGTTGTCTGAGGAATTTTCACGTCGCTTCAGCGACGACGAGTGAAAGATATTTAGATTGGTGCTGTATTTAGATTTGTTCTCGCCGGGAAAATGAAGAAACGCTCGATAATAAAATTATTTTCGTCTACTATTTTAAACCGACAACGATCAAGTATATAACTGTCGAATTTAATTGACACGGGAAGCTTAGCGGCGACGTCGTCTTAGCAGACGGACATTTCGTAACGCGCCGGACAGATTAAAATACAGCCATTTGCTGACGTCGAATCCGATTTAATAAATACGTCGCATCTGTCGCCTCCCTTAATGAATTCCTGATTTATCATCCATTAAGGTGTCAGGACGCGCTCGGGTTTCGTTGCTCGGCTCAGACTGGCGGAAATTTATGTGGATAGGTGTGATTAATGCGATGTTCGCGGAAACACACGGACATCTGTGTTAATGGTGACGGATGGCTGCGCTAATGGTGTCAGCCAACGTCAGGCGCGTTCTCCTTCGTTGACTATAGACTTCTGACTAGCTGTTTCGCTAGATTAAAACCGCACTTATATCGCAAACCCGTCTACTTTCCGCGGGATTACAGGATTTTACGGATTAGCTCATTTGATTCGTTCTGCCGAGCCAGTAAATTGACGTTCCGCTGGAACATTTTCAATGTACCGTAGAACCTCCATTATCCGGATTCGCGGTTCACGGAATTCTCGGATCGCCTAACACTCATTTTTGCCCATAGTAATCGCGAGCGATTATCGGAAACGCGTTCAGAATTGTCTAGACAACGAGAGAGAGTTCATATTACGGCCCAATGTCGCCAGATCAGGAAAATTCAGGGGAATACAGTTATCCCCCCTCTTTCTTGTTACTGAATTAACACTAACACCTGCCGAGCACTCAAAGCGATTAAAATGTTTCAGCTTGTCAAAATGACAAGGCTCCATTTATTTAGATTTTATGGAATTTTTATTTGAATACGTGGTTCGATAAAAAAGTTCGTCGAATCAATTTCCATGTAAACAATTTCATTATTTCAATAATTGCAAAACGAAGATTTAGTGTTAATAAATACGAAAATGTCAAACGTAATTCAATGGATACGAATATTTTACAAAAATGTCAAAGTCAATTTAATAAATATAAATACAAAAATTTCGAAACCACTTCAACATGTAAGAATCAATTGAGGGGAAACAGTTATTTTCTCTCTGGCAATACCGGATTAGTCACGTGACATTGCGACACATGCGCGACAAAGACGAAACGTGTTACGTGCGACCCCGCCTTGGGGAAGTATGGAGGTGCTCGCCGCCGGGGAGTGGGGGAAAAGCCTCGGAGAAGGGGTCAGGTAGAGTGGGAGATAAGTCTTGAATCTGGTGACCAAAAAGTGTTTGAACACTACATTTCTTTGATTTTTGATTTTTTTTTGGGCTATTTTATAGAACAAAAATGAGGAACAACTTAATAAATGTACGACGTATCTCAAATATTTTGTTCGAGTAGCAAACTTTCAAATTTTATACATAAGTATATAGGAAAACTTCGTCTGCATATAATATCAATTTTGCATACTTAACAGTATCCCGTTGTAATTATTGGATTTAAATAATAATTAATGTGATATCTATAAATTTATTGTGATTCAAATCCAGTGAATTAATTCAATCAGTTTTCTAATAATTCAATGATTTAAAAAGAAGAATAGAATGCTTGTAAAAATATTATTTTACCTCAGCAATATCGATTCCTACTAGGTTAAACTGCATTATCATTTTATGTTAATTTCTAAAATTAGAAACAGTTAAATTGTTAATCTAGTCTATAATACGATTAAAAATGCTAGTTATTAGTTTTCAGCTTTGGTGTTCTTTTTAAGCATGCTTTGAGTTTAAAAATTCTTGACTTTTTTCTATTTTGAAGAATAATTTCTGAAAAGTTATTGCACAATAGCAGAAGTGACAGTGTGCATTTGCATTAATTACGAAATGGTACTTAGTCCCGAGGGTTACGACAGCATGTATAACTGCATCATTTAATGCTCTTACGGTGGGTCACGCTATCTTGAATGTGTTGATATGAATAATTATTCTGGGCGGATCATAAAAAAAAACTTGACACGATGTTTGTTCGTCTTTAAATTATGTGCAATTTATTTATAACCTCATTCACGTGCGTGGACGTCGAGAAGAAAAAGATCAGGTTTAATATCTGATAATCATGTTGAAACCAAGTCGTCTTTATACATATACAACAACCCAGATCATAGCGATGCTAATTAATTCTAATGCTAGAGTGGAACTTTAATTGATTAATTGCAAGCTGCTCTGCAACGAGTGAATAATGTTACATCCGGAAAATTAATTTGTTTTCTACCAAAGGTAATATCACAGTGAACAAATGAAATTCATGTACGCAAAAGTAACGTCATGTCAACAAATTCGTAACTTTGCTTAAATTTTTAATAGCTTATTCGGAAGAATTTTAGATAACAAAAAGCAAGTAGGGAGTAGATTATGTACGCATTACAAATAACTCGATTACAATTGCTGACAGTTATGTTTACTATCCATTCACATTAACGAGGGACCCCGTTAAAATTACTTGAGTGCTATCTTGGCTTGTCACGTGATTAACCTTTCACCCCCATTCGTTCAAGTGAAACTTCGCGATAAATCTTCGGACTTTCTTTTGCTTCTATATTTTGGCACACTTCTCTCATTTTGTCTTTTACTGCGGAGAGATCCTTAATGGACACCGACGTGTTTTTATTGTTATATAAGTTATATTTATTATCGCTAATTTTCTTCCAACCAAATAGACATTTATTTCTATCTTAAATCATTTTGGCGCGCTTAAAATAATAAAACAGCAGCACTGATTTCTTTAAATATTGTTACTATAAATTACTATGGCGTGCTTACGATAATAAAAGAGCAGCTATGATTTTTTACAATAATTTTACTGCTCTGCATTTGGTCTACTTGAAAACTAGTTTTATGAAAATTAACCTATAATGCTCGCAAGGATGTTGATCAGAATGATTTCATTTTCTGAAAATGTTTATTTACAATATAAATCCCACTAGTATTAGTTTCCTTTTCTTGTCAATTACACAGAGATTGAACAGAAAATTTTGTTAACACATCCATGTTTAATCGGAGAAGAGAAAAAAGTAATTGAAGTTTCAGAATATGGCACGTAAAATTTATGCAAAACTTGCTAGAGATTTTTTAGTTTCTTAGTAAAGTTATTTTAGCTATTTTCTTCTTTTTGTGGCTTCAGCTAATAGAGGACATTTGTGACTGTCAATCTTTATGCAAAGCCTCAGTTTTACAAATTATAGGAGTCAGCAGTTCTACTGTATAAAAAATGTCATATAGCGAAAATAAAATTAAAATATGCCATATAAGTAGCGAAAATAAAATGAAAATATCATTAATATGGATTAGTGTAAACGTTTTATTGCATATTACAAACTCGCCAGTGCCATAAATGCACACATATCCACAGTCTACTAACCGAAACTCATAAAAAAGTCCATGGCCGCATATTTTTATCAGTTTTCGAACAGCATAAAAACGCATGTATTGGCTCTTCGAGTGGCCTGTAGATGTGTTCTATAAAACTATACGGTGTATAAAAGGTGTATAGTGATCGGAATTATTGTTTATACACTTTTTACAACCGAATAACTTCTTAAAAGTTAAACCAAGCAACTTAAATCCTTTAGAGGCATTAGGAGGATTAATTTACTAAATGGCGCGTAGAAGAAATTAAAAAAAAATACAATTTATCGAGAAACAAAGTAATAAAGGGTCTTCTATTAAGTAGTGTCATTATAAATTTCGCGCTATTTTTGATTTGTTAAGATTAGAGTTGTCACTCTTCGACCGGTGGTTGATGGAATTGTGAAAAAATTGCAAATTGTAAAACATTGTTTGTTGTAAAATAAACAGCGTTTACTCTTGCTTTTAGTACAGCACAGTTATTGAGAAGCCTATTAACACTAAACCTACCATTGCTGGTCAAATAAACGATTTTATACTCTTCATTTTGCAATTATTGAAATAATGAAATTGCTTGCATGGAAATCGATTCGAGCAATTTTTTTATCTAAGCACGTATTGAGATAAAAATTGCTTAACATCTAAATAAATAGAATAAACCCTTGTCATTTTTACAACCTGAAACATTTGAATCGCTTTTAGTGCTCGATAAAGTGTTAAAATACGCCAGTCGCTGTATCAAAGTAGCCAGAAAAAGAGGAGACTGCTAGGCGGAGGTTCGAGCGTAAGAACGATCTTTAAGAAAGCAGGAATTACGTCTGTTGGTATAGAGAATGGGAATAGAAGAAGTAAATTCCATAACACGTCGGACTCGGTTCGAAACGAGGTCCGTCGAGGAACCAAAAATAATTTTTCCCGGCGAGATATGCGATTACCAACGAGCTGAACGAAAACTACCCCGACACCGAGACACGGGCATGGACACGGACACGAGCACGGGCACGGGCACCGAGACCGACACAGGATGGTCCTTGAATCGAAAGGGAAGGAAAGCTGCGGAACGCGTTGGGTAGGCAGGTAGGCAGGCAGGCAGATATTGAGCTCTATATTTCCATAAGCTGATATTTACGCGGCAATATACGCGGCCGTGCCCGCTACTTTATGGGCCTCGTAAATATAGCGGGCCGCCGGGAATTGGCTGGCAAGGCGGCCGCGTTCTCTCTCCTTCTGTCCTCTGTCTCCGTCGCACGCTTCCTTCTTTCCCTCGTCCTTTCTTTCTCTCTCCTCGCATTCCCCGTGCCTGCTTGCCTGCCCTCATCCGGCACAGAGACATAAATCGCCGCCAATTGTAAATAATACGCGACGTATGCTGATCTCCGTTTCTACGTACGAATGCCGCGCCGCGCCGCGCCACGCTGTACACGATGACTTTGTATGCTCCTCTGACCCGTGCGTGTGTACACGCGTACTCGCGGCATAACTAGCCGCTAAGAATTCAAATCCGCAGAACCTCGGATGAGTTCGGCGAATCGTCGCCCCAAGAACCAAGTATTTAATCTAATCGTCCAGGTTACATGCTACCGTGCGGTCACCGCCAGCCCCGTCTTATATCCATTACGCGCATTAGCCGCGTTAGCTGCATTAGGCACGGTGCCTACAGTCGAATATTATTGTACGGTCCCGAACAAAATAATAAGGCAGTTTGCATACGCTCGTGCACGTCGAATCAACGTCGATACGTATATCGTGTACATAGCAATATTCTACACCCTCGATTTGGTGGATGTTCGCGTAAGAAAGCAGCAGTAAAATTAACTTTGACCTTGGATTTTAAGATTTTCGATTCTCAACCATTTTTTTCCATTGTATAACCTACAAAAAGTACAAAACGGACCATCGGTCAAATAAATAAATAAATCAATTTTTGCACCTTCTCTTGTTCACTGCTTCACCGCAGCGCGACGCCAACGCTACGCTCAGTGAAACCTGCCTCTCCGCAGTCGCGCGTCGTGGAAAATTACATGAAAATTATTTCAAATATCCTCAGGAACCCTTTCGAAGAAGTAGAACACTTTTAAAGCACTCTGTATATGAAATGTCATATTTTATTGTCCAACGCAGTAAAAACCTGTGTACAAATAAAACGGGAAAACTACTGGTGCAGTTGACATCTCTAGTATATGTATACCCTGATAGAGTCGTATGTACCAAGAAGAATCTCGAAGAGTCGCCATGACGCTTTTACGTTGAAATAGCGCACGTTCCACCGGGCGTCGTTCTTTGAAAGACATTGCGGTTGCAGTCAGCAACATCCTACCCAATAAGCACCCTGTTTTGCACTGTAGGGTGCTGGCATAATTCCTTTGAAGGCACGAGCAACGAAACTATACCTGCTGAGAGTAATTTACACGGCAAGAACAAGATAAGCAGCCTTCTACCACATTCTTTGACGTCACTCGCTTTAAAACGTCATTCTCAGGGCAGAAAATGATTTTTATTCATTGTCCGATCCATGAGAAAATCCTTTGATCCTAACACAAAACGGTGCTCTCACTGAAACTGTTGGAATCGAAAGAAATAGTACCAACCGAAAGAAGAAAAGTCACTCGAGTAACTTAGTGATGTAGCGACGACAGAAGAGGTGGGGATGATAGATTAAGTACAATATAGGTTGGTCGATTAGGGACCCAACAATCTCATGATGTAACCGTAGTTGCAGTTAATGAAGCGTTCACTTGGTTATACGATCAATACACAATTAGAAAATTGTTCCTATTCTAATTGTCGATCGACGTAAAACAGGATGATGGGAAAATTGAAATCTTCATTCTATCCTGATTATCAAAAGAAACTTTTGGGCTAACATTGTAAACAATTCGAGATTATAGGTGGTATTTTAGATATTTTTTAACTGAGCTTGAACTCGTGAAACAGAGACTTTTCATTGTTTCTGAACACTGGTGTTCAATGAAGCATCGAACAAATTAAACAGAGGATTACACGTTAGGAAAGAAATATTATATTTTTATTCTATTTTCTCTTTATTCGTTGACAATTTAAAGCATTCAACGAATCAGAGTGTTTTTTAGTTTCAGGTGATTCGGTTTCCATTCGAATCCACCATTTTAACATGGACCGAATCAATGCGTTTGCTATCCTATCTGCGGTACATTCGCACAACGTTATTCTACTATTGGCATAAAAGTTTTCTAGCTGAGCACGCTCGTTTTTAACACGCAGTCAGTCAAAATTCGCTGTAAACAAACGTCAATTTAATATTCATGCGACTGAATCTATTCCGCGTAAAATGCAACAAGAATTTTATAGCGCTCGTTGTCCGTCGTCGGTATTGACATCAAATTCGATGGACGTAACAGGTGTAACAGCTCGAACGCATTAAAATAATGTTGCGCCACGTATCGTACGTTGCAACCTGGCTATTACAAAAACGCATATTCAGCCGTAGACGCAAGAAGTTTAATGTATGTTTTCGCGAGATCTGCATTCCAATGACACAAGTTGAACTGAATTACGGAAAAAGCTCATCTCAAAATGGCAACAATCCGGAGTTACACACGAAGAATATTTATTTTACTCTCTCAGTCCTGTACGTATCCGTCACTCTGTATTTATAAATATGTAACAATTGTTATATGTATAAATTGCATCGTGTTGTATTGTTTCATCGCTTGGAAAACAAAATCCATTTTTCTTTATCAAGAGATCCTTCAGTTCCTATTAACATTTTCTCTTTTGTTTGTTACGAGCCTTGCATGACTATAAACAATATAATAATATAATAATAAAACAATATAAATTCACTCGAACATCTATCGCTTGGCATTAACAACAATTTAAACTGCCACGAATATCCGTTGGTTGCCAATGATAAAAATGATCGCGGGGTATATGTAAGGCGGTTGATAAATTGAAATAAAAGGTATCCCGGTATCTTCTTCTAAGCTGACACCTTCGATATAACCCGATGTAATCTTTTTAAATCGATCGCTGCAGAGGCAGATCATCCCATAAGATCTTACTTGTAGTCTGACTTTGGTTGGCAGCCGGTGATTATCCGTGAAGTAGGAAGGGGCTGATAGATGGGGGTGCTTCCCGTCGATATTCTCCACCGCACGCTACTACTTTATCATCCCTCGGCACCCGATCGTCCATCATTCGCAATCACTTCCTTGCGCGTTTACTCTCGGCGAGGAGCTGCGATCAATCCAAATTTCGTTCCACTGCACATCTTCGAAGTTGCATCCATTTTCAATTTTCTGCTGCCGTTCTCCTAGTCTCTGTTCTATTATATCGTTAGAATGCTTTCAGGATATTACAATTTCCATGGAAAAAACTTGCAAATTCTTTCACAATTTAATCTTGCCTCAACTACGCCACGTTCTGCCCTTAACTTCGAAAGTATTTTTGTGAAACCGTGTTTTAATATTTATTTTTACGAATTGGATACACTCCATATTTCGAATACTTCTGAAATCCATAGTCGACAGTTGAGAATTGAGAATTTCTGTAACATATAAATAGGTTCGGTTGTGTTCAGCGCCTCTTTTTATTTATTAGTGAAGCGCAGAATTATATTCAATTAATTGAATAATTTCTGCAAGTGGACTCTTTTTAGCCACAGTTATGTACATTTATAATGACCAATTAAAACATGAAAAGTAGAACATGCTCGGATCTGCAAACGAACGATTTTATATTACAACTAAATAATATATCAAGATATATGTACAGATTTTTAATAAAATTATTCGTAAAAAGCTTCGTAAAATTAAATTTTGTATGTTGCATATTTTCGTTAATGGGACTGATATGTAATTTATATGTGTAATCAATCTGGAATGGGATGGAGTGCATTTTTTTAAACGAAGATAGATGGAACCGTACTTGGAAAGTAGTTAAAGAGTAATTTTAGATTTTTCAGTAATCCTAGTTCGGCAGTCTTTCATAAAAAGCGATATCTTACGGGAGACCCAGCACCATTTATCTCACAGTTTCTTGTCTTCTTTCTACTCCATTTACCGTTACGTCCGGAACATTAATTTCCCCTTATAGCCACGAAGAGTCGTGTTTATCATTAGTTCCCCGCCACTTAGCTCTGGAAAATATATATAAGGCTTCCTCTGACGGCAGGTTATGCCTACATCGTATGTATAAAGTCTGCACGGTACATAATAATTTTCAGACTGAAAACCAAATGATCGAAAAAACCGCGCAGCTGCTCGCCATAAGTTCCCCGAATAAGTATCTTCAAACGTTGTAATAACTGTCAGAAGGGGAGACGATGGAAAGCCTGATGTATAAGGCATGGCTGTGTGTCGATTTGTTCTGAAAATCTCTTCCAATGTTTCTAACGTTTTAGAACGTTGGCTTTACAGGCTTAGGAATTTAACGCTAGGTCTGCGGAGCACTAACGATAACAACCATTTCACATTACTTTATGAAAATGAAATTTGTTAAAATTTTTAGTGATTTTTATCATAATATATGTATGTCTTAAGTATTGAATAAATTTCTATGAATACCTCTTCACAATTTCAATAATCGTAAATTAAAAAGTTTCTAACCTGTCTTTTTTATGAGTCCCCTAAATTCAGTGTTCAATTAGGGGAGAGTAGCCTCGTTTGGACCAACTTGGTTGAACCACCATGTATTTTGAGAAGAAAAGTATTTCAAGAGTTAATAATAGTACCAATTGATTAGAATATGGTTTAGCTAAATATTTTTACTAACATAATGATATGATATGGATATAATTTATATAATCATTAATTATTTTTAAGCAAATAAAAACTAATCTATTCTGCAATGGTGTCTATTCAATTAACCATAAAATAAAAATTTGAGTCAACCTGTTGAGCAGTTCACTATGCAAAATTGTAGACACAGTGAAGCATAGTCCGAAACTTTTTGCAGCTATAATTTCGATTTTGATATTAAAATTGTTTTTTATCCATTTCGCAACAAATACAAATTATAACAGTTGCTATAAATAATAACTAGACTGCGGATTTTATTAGCAAGCTCTTGATATTATTGAAAAGAGTACTCATCTAGCTTCCACTTCCTATAATTAACATAAAAAATTTTCATTTTGCATAAAAATCTGCAACACTATCAATTGCCTCCGAGAACCTGTTTCGTAGAAACATTCATTTTTATGAATAACTTGAATATATATCTTATCAATAAATACACGTCTTGCAAACGATCGGCAATAAAACTTTATGCGTTTTCCACTCTGTACTTTTCTGATTTACCAGACTTTCTGTCGGGCTTTCTATCTTCTCTCAGGCCCACTGACGCGTGATCTTCCGATGTATTTGAAGTACTGGATAAATTCTTGAATATAAAATATGGCTACCTGAAGTTAATAACCCAGAGAATTTACGACGAAGTACATCGTCAACTTAATTTTATTCGCTGTACGTAACGATGCGTGACTAGTTAGAGTTAGAATCTAGTATTCAGTCGACATCGAAACATCCTGGTAGTAAAATTTATTCGTGTTCTTTGGTTACTGCGACAACGACAATAAATTCCAATTAATTTACACGTACGCTATATGTATAGTTGGAATTATTATTCTTTCTCTATGTTAGTGGAATTCAATCGTTATTGCCTATTGAAACTTTATATTTATACGTATTACAATTTTTGAGTTACAGTCCGCCAGAAGTTAGCGGATTCGTAAGGCATATATTCCTAACTAAGATACCGATCGTTGTAAGCACCGTTGCCGTAAAAGAAAGAATTTGAACATGAAAACGGTGTTTCGAGTATTTTACAACTTACAGCACAAAAATCAGTGAAATACATTATTAAGTACATCAATGTACAGTTATACGTTATCTTTCACGAGTCTATTATAATAATTTTGCATAAAAACGTAAAAAATTACAGTCTCGTGTGAGAATACAGATTTTCAAGTACGAATAATATACAGGCTGTCCCAAAAATGTTGTACTTCCTCGAAAAGGGTGATTCCAGAAGTTATTTGAAGTAATTTTTTCCTTTGCAAAAATGTTTTTCGCGTCCCTGTCAAGGAGTTATTAACGAGAAATGAACACCGATCGGAGCGCGGCTATAGTGGACGGATTCCGGCTCGACGACAGATTCCGTTGAGCGTCGCGTTGCCATTGGTCGAGCCACACTTTTAACAGTTCGCAAGTAATTTTTTAACAGTTCATGTGTGCTCAACTCTAAAACTATTCTGGATTTAAATTCCTCCGAACGGACAAGCTCCGTTAAGTAAACTGTAGATTTTACGGAATTTTTTTGTTTTATTCTTCAACCATATTTCAGAGGAAATTTATTGCCTTCTAATTTTACGTTCCAGACAATCGCACATCTATATTTGCGGTTGGGTTACTCGGGAGCCTTGTTCTTCAGCACTTTTATACGTAGCGAATAATTTAGCTACTATACCAACCTACACTTATCGTAGGATATCCTGAACAATCATAAGAGATTATCCAATTTGCATAATAACATTTCCATTGACAAACTAAATAATATGTCTCTTCGTCAACTACAGGGTGAGTCATGTGAAGTGTCTACAACTACTTTCTTGAGAACTACTGTTATAGACATAAACATATTTTTAAATAAAAAATTATAAATATTTAAACAAGAAAAACATGATTCAACTTGAATTATTCGAGCAGAACCAATAATTTTTTAGCGTACATGTCTGCCATATTAGATTCGCTATTTTGTTTTCTAAAATTCAACTTAAGAAATTTGTAATCAGCACCCCCGAAAACCGCAATACACCAATTGTCCACATTGAAGCGCGTTTTAAGGTTTCGGTGACGATTTCGCGACTTGTGCGCCCAATGCGGCGCGGCGGTTCGGAAGAGGACAACTCGTGGCACCTCGGGTAGTTCACTCCGCAGACTGCCGGCGACTATTTATCTAACTACACACCATAGAGAGTTTCGTATTTCCAACGGTGCAATCACTCGATAAGGCGTATGAAATACGCCGTACATACGAAAAGGCGTGTAGTATCATTTCCGAGTGTAGAGCGGGGAACGTATCGTTGCGTGCACGAAGAGGAACAGTCGGCAATTTCTCGGAATAAATTGTAGTAGCCGGTGTCTGGATATCCCTGCAGCACTTTTCGTCCGCGCGGAGGGTATTTTCGTGGCATTCTAACGATGTGTCACGAGATCTACGAGGCTGTTTGTCGGTGAGCACAAAAATAGGTCTCACTCTGCACTCACTTCATCACTCAAGCTACCCGCGATAGCGTCAGCGCGCGCCTTCCCTTCTTCTTGTCGTTAGACACAACGAACGCCCGACGACTGGTTGGCTGAAAATGTCGGCGACGTCGTGCGTACCATTAGCTCGGCCGTCACGGTGTTACCGCCGGATTAACCTTAGCCGAGTGTAGCACACGCGAACGTCGCGGTTTCATCGAAGCTATGCATTTGTGGGACTTTACAGCGCCAGCCCGATGCATCCTAGAACTCGCCTTCTCCACTGCTGGAATGTTTCTTAGGAATAGATACGCCATCGGGTGTCAATTATGGGACTGCTTCCACCTACGGGATGTCCCGCGGTATTACAATATGAAATAGTCACCCATCAACCTGACTCGGTTTATTCGCGGTAATGACCCAGGGTCAGCCTTAGTCGGCGCCCTGCTGCGAAGTTCTTTTATACCGCCCCACCACTGTATTGTTTTAAAGACAACAGTGGCTAATTTTCGGGTAATAAAAATAATAAAATTTTTAAAGCAGCATACAATTTATTCAAATAATAATCTTGTAAAGCGCATTTTTACGCAAAATAAATTTCCTTTAGGGTTGAGGGCTATAAAAAATCAATCTATCAAAGACAACGATTCGTATTCGAATATCATAGTTGAAAGCTGATTTCAAACGACATGGAAACAACTGATTAGAAAACTAAAAATTATGGAAAATATTGCTTGCGTGTCGGTTAAACTAGAAACCATGAAACCTTGGAGCGTACATTGTAACGCATCCTAATTCGATTCATCAACATACTCCATCCTGCACGCGCAACATTTATTACATGTTACGTGCAAGTGCTGTAACCCTTCAATCTGTTGAACCGCGCCGTTAGAACAATGATAAATACCGGGGGATGCCAAATAAGCGGACCAGCGGCGGAGATCTAGCGTTAACTATATTCACCTTGTCAAGTCATCCTGACTTAGTAAACACTACGACAAGTAATGTCTAAGATTTTACGGTGACTTGACTTACGACAGAAGCGGCTGTTTATCACAGTGTCAGAGTGACGCTCGTGCCGTTCAAGACGATAAAACGAATGAGCTATGCGAGGAACACTCTGAGAAATGGTGCGCCGCTCTTGAGGGCCTTTTGTTGCGACACTGATTTTAAATTAGAATTTATGGGGTGCCTGAAAACGTTTCGTCGAGGCCACTGTAGTTACTCGGGAAATCTATTTATCGCGATATAAAACTTGGCTGCATCGGTGAACGGTCGCTGTCGTTTCTAACAAAACGATACGATACGTCAAGCCGTACCCTAATCGCGGAACCAATTTTGTCCGAAACCGAGACTACTGTAGTCGTGTGAAAAAATTATTGAAAAATTTCTATCTTGGCAAAAATTAGCCAACGATCTGCAACGAAATAGCTGTCAAAAATATTCTGTCGGAAAGATCTCTCCGATCGAATAAAATAAACGTCACGAACGTCTTGTTTTTCAACCATTGAACTGTTGATTCACCGTGCCTAGCATCATGTGCCGCGTGCATTTAGCTTAAAGAGTTGGCTGTAAACCAAGAAGTGCCGGGGATAATTCGCAAGCATTTAACGGATCTGCTCGGTAAACATTCAACGCTTAACCATCTAACTTAACCTTCTTTTCTTGGACTAATTTGTATTACATTTGCGGCTAATAATTAAATATTTTATCCGTGGGTTTTCGAATTGTTGGTTTGCCATCATCACCAGTGATTGTATACAATATTATTCTGGTTTATTACAATTTTTAAGCGCTATTAATTCTTAATGAGATGTTGATGTCAATACATCGAAGCAGTTATTCTTGATGTTGAAATATCTTTATTCGCGTTTGTGTATGCGCGTGTATATTTCCGGCATTCGGTAGTTATACGATTCATTGTTCGCTATGAATTACATGCGTGAGAAGTGATAGAATCGGTGTTGTTCAATATACAATAGACCCCATTAAATGTTATGGAGGAAAGTAGGTGTTCTATTACCTTCGGAACGAACGTTGAGAAACATTCAGTGTAAAAAAAAATGCATACAGATCCACACTCTAATAATACTATTTTATTTTATTTATAATTTATTACTACAATGAGAATTGTGTTTTAATATTGAAATCGATAATCTATTTTAATTTATGAGTTCTTTTCGCTCGAGTTTAATTTCACGAGCGACACTAAAAGGATTAAAAATGAATGGGAATAACGGCAGAAAAGGAGGTCGGGAATGCGTGTCATTAGAACATTTTATCCAGTTTGTCGGCAGACTTTCCACTTAGAGGCGTGTTCTATTGATTGAGCGCGAGGCACGAACTGTCGGTGCATTATTTTTGACCGCTCGTGTCACTCGTCGATAACACAACGAGCGAGACAACAACTGGCAGCAGTTTGGCAGCGATCTGGGTCGTGAAAATTTCAATCATGCCGCGCATTAGAGGCATCCAAATCATCCAGATTTTTCGCCGGCGTGTTTTAAGCCGCGCGCATCAATCTGTTCGGTTCGGTCGCGTCAGGACGCGTCGCGATGAAAAGACGAATGCTTACGTGGATAGGTGCTCTGGCGGCTCGCCAACCTACGGTCAGTACGTTTATTCCGGCCAACTGGTTTGTGCAACGCGCACATCGGGGATCCGCTTTAGTCCGCTGCTAACATACGTCTACGGTTTTTATTCTCGAACGGTTTCAGGTTTATGTATCGTGTAAAACCCCGGCTGCGTGTCAAACTAATCGTTTCTGGCATTGCGTCCCGCTCCCCGATTCGATTTGTACTTGTTTGATCAATGAAAATCCAAGTGCTCCTCCCTCCTCCCCCACCCTCTCTCGACTTCGATTTCCGCTGGACAACTCGGGTCTAGCCTGCGAATCAGTCTCTATATGTACGTGACACGCGACAATAGGAAAATACTATGTCACGTCGAATCGATATCGGAATTTTGGGGTAACTTATTGACTCCGAATAGACATTTAGAAATATTGATTTTCGGTACACTGCGTACAGCTTGCCACAGATTTGTTTAGCTTTCGTGAAATGTTAATTAGCATGATTTAATGTATTTTAATCTATTTTAATTTAATTAGTTATTGTATTTTTATTCATTATGTTTAGATCAAATTGGTTATATGTATTGGGTTGGAACAAAAGTTCGTAGCCTTTTTAAATTAAGATTCGATGATAAAATTAAGATATTTATTCGTAGGTTTATTCGATAGCGTGATAACTAAACAGCGGATCTTTATGAAAAATAACATTTTTTAATGCGAATTACAACAAATTGAAGTGAAATAGAAATTTATTTCCTTCCTTCATATGTTTAATATAGGTTGAAAATAGTGTACCAGTATTATCTGTAAGTATCGCTTTTAGTGCTCGGTAGGAGTAACAGAATTGGGTGACATTTTATAAAACAATCCTTATTGCGTATTAATAGGTATTGCTCATACCTAATGGTTAATCGATTACGGGGTATAATAAATAATAGGCATTTGTTAATGCAATAACAGGAATATTACATGCAAGGATCGATGCATGGTTAGCCGAGCGTTCATTTCTCTCCATTAATCATGTTCATGAACTCCAAGTGCGTCTATGTAATGGCCTATTAATAGGATATAATGGCCATTGCGTCTGCTGACATGTGACTTTGTAACTGACTAATGGATTAATGTAAAATTATAGGCGTAAAGTATCTCCTTTGCATGTCGACGACACAAAATGAGATGTTATAGATATACTGCGTGCCACCTACCACGATTTCACGTAATTTTCCATAGATGCCTATATCTTAAAATGCAAAGTATTCGAGACTACAAGATGTCTGCCTCCAATAGCAGACAATTTATTGAATGGCAATTCTCTGAAATCCAAAAATTAATTTCATGTACGAGATAAAATATTATACATTGAATATTATACATGAAAAATGTACTTTTATTTGGCGTCTAAATCAAATAAATTTTTTTGTGATACAGGAGGTAATAATTAAAATTAATTATTAAAAAGCATATTTTTTGAATGTACAAACAAACTGCCGCATGATTATTTCAAACGACATGCAACCACATGAAATAATATATTACCGTAATGATTATTTTTCAAATAATTTTTTAAAAAATGCCCGAGCCTGACACGCAACAACAGTCTTTTCCATTTTAGCAAGCATATACTCATCGTTTTTGTTTTCCCACTATTTTTCACTTACTCAAAGATAAATTATCCACATAATAATAAACGTTTCGCATTCATCCTCCTCACTTTACATTCCCACTGCTTTCCCGTATCTCCGTCGTAACTGCAGAATTCGCTTGGCGTGTAATATTTTCAATTTTTTTCGATAATCTTTTCAATAAAACTTTAGCGGAAAATTGATGGGCCGGTTGTCGCATGAAAATGTTGTTTGCTTTCCAGCCGTGGAGCACACCGTCCCGTCGGGGTTTCTAAACGTGCGCGACAGCCTGTATAAGTGGCGTGATTAAAGTATCAATAAATGAAACGAATGGGTAATATCAGTCATTTGGATAAAGCGTCGCAATTAACCGTGTGTATTTGAATCGATATACACTTGTCAGGACCGTTCGTTTCCCTCCATTTGCCGTTCCCCCGTGAAATCTAAATGCACCTGTTCGGTGGAATGACACGACGACGACGTCTCCGAGGTGGTAATGCTTCTTCCTTTGGCCTTATCGCGGCACCGGTTTCCTTCGCGGCTCTGGCCCGTCAGGAATAACTTCAGTCAACAAACTGCGAACGCGTTATGCAGTTGAAACGCGGTATCGAGGCCGCGATATATTTTTCCGAGTGGTGGTGTTGCCGGTGTTGCTCGACGGCGGCGGCGGCGGTGGTGGTGGTTGTGGTGGTGGTTGTGGTACCGCCTCACCGCCGTGCCGAGGGTGGCCGGCGTATCTTCTTTCAGAAAATTGCACGGCCGCTCGTAAAGATAAGTACTTAATTCCCTGTTTTGCCGGAAATTGTTTTTCTCCGCAACAGAGTCCATTCGGCTTTATGAATCGCTCCGTGAACTTTATACGACATGTAAAGCTTAGCACAACCGCAGGAAGGAGTTTGCTGCTCGCTAGCACCTGGTTTCGAGACCCGACGATGCATATGATTTGTTTTCGCTTCGACCGCGTATAACATACTTAAGGGCGCTCTCTCTCTCTCTCTCTCTCTCTCTCTTTCTCTCGTGCAAACGGGTCAAAAAATCGATCGATTTAAAGCATAGAACCGTAAAAGTACTTCCTCACTGTATCGCTCCCTCTTATCTTATACGTTCCCTCTGTCTCTGACCTCGAATGACCTTGAGTAATTATAATCACAGAATTCCTCAAGAAAGGGACTGTCATCGTAGGTGTTCAAAAAAGGGGGGTTCCGTTAAAAAAAGTGAAGGTGACCTTGAGTCTCTGAAAGAAAAGAACATAAGAACAAATATTTTTATTTATACAACTATTTATTTTGTAATTATTAATTACAAATATTTCGCTGAACTTTGTTTTTAACATTCTTAACCATTCAACTTTATCTTTGATAAGTGATAAGTGATAGTTCATGTATATTTTATTGTATCCTGTAGTAGTTCCCGATTCATTAATTTAATGTTAATATATTCGCATCACTGGTGCCATTTCCTTGTTAAAAAATACTGAAAGAATTACCCTGAGAATTACGAAATTACTATTTTTGCAAATTCATTTCTCATTTTGTTTCATTGAATATTTGATAGAATCTACCTACGTTATTTTACTTAACTGAAAAATCATAAGTGGAATGATTTAGTAGCCTTTTATCATATGCTTGACTAGTTGAGTTACATGAATGTCGGCGATGGGCTCATATAAATTGAGTTTCGCTGTAGAAGGAAAGGCAGCAGGCAAAACCTATGGGACATTCTGTATAAATTCGCCCGTAGAAACAACGTGTGAAACATCGAGGCAATTAAATGTTGCGGCAGGTTTGAATACCGAACGACCTTGAACGGCCACTTAATTTTGATCCGACTGTATCGCTGTAAGACCCCAGTAGAAAGGCCTCAGCTCTTTGACGCGAGTACGCATAGGAATAAAGTGTCGATGGAAACGATGCTTGGCGTTGCACTGAGACATTAATAGCCTTTAGACACGGAGTATTTTATTACCGGTAACCTTTCGGTACATGCAATCCAGCAGTTCTGCAGCGTTGGCAATCGTTACCGTCCAAGGGTCCACATTTCCTTAGAGGGGAACGTCAGACGATGCATACTTAATAAGCGGTTCGATAGCGCAGTTTCTTAATGCCTTCTGATCGGAGCTATTAATTACCATGCCCGGAGCGTACGAAATAAATCTTTGACACAGGCAAAAAATTCATTTCAATCACTCACCGTCGATTTCAAAGCGTCACACGGAGTCAACAGCTTCTACTAGAACCTTGCGCAATACTCGATCTAACTTTATGCTAAATCAATCTCTTTTCTCGTTTGTCCGCTGACAGTAAACTGAATATTTTTCTGACAATAAGTAAACACATCGACGCAGCCATCTCTTGACGTGTATCGTTATCCCCGTTACGGAATAGTAATATTACTTTGACAAAGTATGTACGTGTTAACGTATCTACTGATTCTTGAATTTTTCTGCATAATGCTCTATTGAATATGATAATTACAATCTCTTTACTATAATAATTACAATCTCTTATGAATGCATATTAAAAAATATATGTGATAAATTATATTTTTACACAATTCTTTCAGATGATATATTTTCCTTTTGATTTTAATATTGTTGGAATGCTTTACTTTGGTTGAGTAACCATTGCATTAATTGCAGTCTAATTCTTGAATATTGTAAAATTCAAATTAAATGAATTACCTGTAATTCTAATGAAACGGTAACACGAACGTCGATGTAATTAAGTCTCTTACTCGTTCCATTAACTAATTTTTCACGTTATCCGTTTCGTGCACGAATTGAAAATGTTACGGTATCGTTCCAGTATCCATGAAGCAATCGCGAAGAAATAATTGAGTGCACGGTGGAGATTATTAAATCAACGAACGTTTGTGCTCGATAATGTTCAGTTAAATATCCGGAGTACAGCGTAATCGATGCAAATTGGACATTCCTATTTAAATCCATTTCTTTCCAATTATCTCGAGAGATGAAAAAAACTGGTGGCACCGATTCAAATATACATATATCTAATATATATCTAAATACATTAGATAGATATATGTACATTGAACCTGATCGGAAAATCTAAATCAGAATCTTAATTATCTACATGCACACGCGGAACTCATAAAAATATCATATGACCCGCGCAAATCCGTTTTTATCGGAAAACCGGTATCTGTGTATCTCATTAATTTAATATTATTATTATTTTGCATTATTGTAGCTCGCTCGTTGTAACTGATATTTTACACTCCATTAAATCTGGAAAGATAGCCTGTCTTGTATTACATGATTCATAATAGTACTTCTGTCCGTCGTATACTACAGCAATAATTCATTTTCATCATTCCCGATTTTTTCCGCTGGAAAATCTTCATTAGACACGTTCGTTATTTCCTGTACTGAAACTATATATAAATAGGTCATTTTACATTTACACCGCGGAACATAACAGGAATTATGAATAAATTTCTAGACAACCAGTTATTAACCACTATTAATCATTAACTACCGCAACTGATTTGATGCCGCCAGCGCAATTACACATGAAATATGATTTATCTATTGAGATAAAAATCACGAAATTTATGAGCCAACATTAATCTTTCGGTCTTTGAATTATTTTACATTTCAACTGCTTTACAATCCTCCCTGAATATCAAATTGAGAAACGTGAGGTTGTTCGCTAGATTTACCATTATCAATTTACTGCCTTGGAATACAGTATTCTATAATTATTCAAAATCTTCGGAGGGTGTACGTAATTTCTCCACTTTTGCAAGCTTAAAAAAAATATGTGGATCTTAAATTAGTAAAAACATTAGAAAAATGTAAAAATATGAAAAGGTTATTTTCAAGCAGTTAAAATTATTTATGTAAGAAAAACATTTCTATCTATCTCCATTTCCTTGCAAATTATGTACAAATATTTTAGTTTGCATTAAGATCCGCTGTCTAATTATTATCATGTAATTATTCACTTATGAGTATTCGGTGATCATTAGACTGCAAATCTTTATGAAAATAAGAATTTTCTGCATCCTTTGGGAATAAAAGGAGTAAAATAAAAAGTTAACTGCTTTTTATCTTTCTACTGATTTAAAAACTGATTTTTGTCATAAATGCATAAAATCCGCAGTCTAGTGAGTAAATAATGAGAAAAATAAGTATAAATGCTTGAATGTAGTTTTAAAAAAAAATGTTAGATACTTTGGTAGCAATAATAGACAGTTTCCTATGTTCATGGGACGGTATTGTGTGCTCATATCTGCGTTGTATATTTATTTTCTATTCTGGACGTTGCTCCATTTTCTGGTTACTGTACACACTTTCGCAAACAAAGCGTCAACAAATGATGCGATCAAACATTTACCGTTCAAACATTGTAATACTTTCAAGTCCAAAATAACTATCAGCACGAGGCGAGGTATTGAATTGAAATAAAATGTAAATAGCATGAGTGAAATTGCTCATCTGTTTCGCTCATGTTTTCAAAATAAACGTTTACGGGTCATTCCACGCCAAATCGATCACTTTTTGCGGCGACCATCGACGATTTTGTTCTAATTGAAATATGTTGTTGTCTATGTGCAATTAGGGGGGGTTTAAGTCATCATTTTGCCGGTTTCGATTTTTTTTGGAAATTACAAGCCTTTGAAATTTGCGATTTTTGCCCATTTTGGCGAAAATAGGCCTCACTTCCGAATTTTTATCTCAGGAACTGTTTGTCCGATTGAGCTAAATTTTCTTTTGTTTTGTTCGGAAAGGATTGGGCTATTATAAAATAATTTTTTC
>CM052209.1:12474381-12605427 GCA_028454225.1 Lasioglossum leucozonium | reverse complement strand
GAAAAAATTATTTTATAATAGCCCAATCCTTTCCGAACAAAACAAAAAAAAATTTAGCTCAATCGGACAAACAGTTCCTGAGATAAAAATTCGGAAGTGAGGCCTATTTTCGCCAAAATGGGTAAAAATCAAAAATTTCGAAGGCTTGTAATTTCCAAAAAAATTCGAAACCGGCAAAATGATGACTTAAACCCCCCCTAATTTCACATAGACAACAACATATTTCAATTAGAACAAAATCGTCGATGGTCGCCGCAAAAAGTGATCGATTTGGCGTGGAATGACCCTTACAACACTCGAAACGTAAGCCAAGAGAAAAACTATTTTTTTCTTTCACACACTACTTTAAACGTAACACTGATGAATAATGGCTTGGGAGGATATTATAAATTCTATATTTTGATATCCTAATTCTCATGAATTGTCGCAGTTATGAAGGGAAAAATGATGAAGCTTGCCAAAAAACGCGACAATAAAAAATTCGAACAAAGTGTTTACAAAAACTTGAAACCTAAACAACTGAAACTTATTTATTTTTTAGTTTAAAAAAGAGAACTAGTAATATAAAAATTGTATGCATTCGTTGCAAGAAACCGGTGTTGAATAATTTATGTTTTCCCTAAACAGCTTTAGTAAATGAAAAGTAATATAAGAATATTTTGAAATTCTTTTGAAGCTTGGAACATGAATAATTTATAAACAAATACTGTTGTAATTTGCATTTTACATATTTTGGATCGAAGTTTGTATTCTCCACATATGTTCTATGTACGTTGCTACGAAAGTCACATTAATTACAAATTTAATGTTCGAATACTTTTTGATTGCACCGTATATTATTTTGGAATTATTCTATTAGCGCCGTGAAGAATGCTGTACAGAAATGAAGATTTATAAATCATATAAATTAGCATGTTTCTGCAGGTCCCATAATACATAATGCTATCATACGTGGTTTCCTCTATAAGCTTGAGATTATCTCACATATGAAGTTAGCGCTAAACTCCTGGTAACAACTAATCTGCAATGTGGGATAATATGCATGCCGGGGCTTGCATACAGGATGCTTCGTGGAATAGATACGCGCACAAGTTTAATCGAGCTATTATGCACAACGGAAATCTTAGATTGTAAATCTACTTTAACAATGTTATTCGCATAAATATTTCACTCCGGCGCGCGGCTGCTTATTTTCAACGTGGATGCATGAACATGAAAAATACTAATCCGGTGAGAAATGTAGGTCAAAGAATTACATACTGACGTATCGCATTACGATAACGTACGCCGCAGTTGATTACTATTTTCCATGCAAGAATGCATACGCTAATTAATTTAGTGGAATTAATGACCAGCGATACGTCAATTAGTACGAGCTTCTTGAACGTATGTATACTTATTCTCCTATTTTCTGAGAACCGTTGTTTAAACTATTAAAAAAAAAAATACAAATAACATTATCATAAAACGAAATATTTTTGTTATTTAAATTATGAAACAAATGAAATTTTACAATAATATTTTTCAATTATTTAACTTATTATAACTTATAAAATTAATTCATTTTAAGTATTATAATATAAATTTTATTTTTATTTTCCCTATTTCCTATTCAGACGATCAAAAAATTAGTTACACGCGAACAAATTGGAACTAAATAATAATTGATCATAGACTTCTAAATCGGTATGGTATACATGCTAATAAAATTCTTGTTCTACATTGTAAATAAACAATTTAACAAACAAAATCTATGAAAACACCTTTAACAATTGTAAAAGTATTATTAAGAGATGACATCCAACAAAAAGGTTTTCTGCAAGTGTGCTACGTTTATATTCACGAAAGTGTCAATGTTTATTTAAAAAATTATTTCATTTGATCGAAAATTACTGCCTGATCAAGAACTAGTTTCTTAGCGGTAATCACGAACTGTAAAAAATGATGAAAGTGTCTCCGGTGGATGATGCGTTAAGAGACCGTGGAAGCAAAAAAGACGTTCAAATATCTATCGTGCGAACGCAAGGTTTCCGACCGAATTCCAAGTCCTTTCATCGACAAAGAACACGAATAACTGTTGGTAATTAACTCGAGACAGGTAGAAATTGCTCACCATTAATATCCATCCGGGTAGCGGAAAACGAAAAATAGAAAATTCCGGTTACACTAGATCTGATTTGTCACAGGACGAGGAAGAGGAGAGGCACTGCGTCTCTATTTAGGTCTGCAATAAAACAGGGGGAACGCGAAAGTACAACGAAAATGACATCGACACGAAAAACTCGTTGACGGGGGCCCTAGCCTCATCGTGTCGTGTCGCGCAATAAATTAATGGCCGGTCATCATTGCGCTCATACACGGTTGTACAGGCATGCGGACACATCGTAACGCATCATTTGTCTTCTCATTATAAATGTGAGCCACCGGCTCTACCGCGCCGTGACAGTGGGCCGAAATAAATTGCCATGCGTTACGTTTGTACTTTCGTTTTATATTTAAAATGGCTACATCGGAGAGGGCTCGTGCGCGGCCCTGCCAGCCGGAGACAAATTGCGCATTTGCATAATGCCGTTATTTATTAATGATTGCGATACAGGTACTCCTGATGTTACATAAATACCCACCTGCGGCGTCGGCCAATCGACAACCTTCTAATTCGACGTCTGATTGCCGCCCCGTATCGAACAATTTATATATACGTTTCGACCCTGATATCATTTCGAGCGTTAAAACAAGCCGTTTTACATTTACCTTTCCGCGTGCCGTTTATCCACGCTCCTTTCTACAAAGAAATAAGGAAATGCTGCACCGTCCGGTAAGAACGTGTTCTATGTCGTTTCAAAACTGTTTTACATAATGAAGTCAAATTGCTTATGCTTATTTTACTTCGATAGATAGGAAATTACCACGCGTTCCGGCTAATATATTGTTCAATCTCCATTGTAGTTTACAATCCTTAAACGTCTTCCAACCATGCTACCCATTTGTTTAACAGCATATAAACTCCTACTCTAAGAATTGCTATACATTGGGTAACATATACCACTACTCAAATTGTCAAGAGTTTTGAACATTGTTTTGAAATTTGTTTAAAACAAATTATAATAACAATAAAACGCATACTTGACTGATACAGGGTGAATCACCCAACGTTTGCGCATCCAATATCTTTGTTATTTATAAAAATACGGTAAATGTCTTAAGTTGAATGGTTCAATGGGCCACGCACGATACCATAAAAATGTTATTGTTTTTATGTTATTTCTTTTTTGTTTTAGAGATCCCAAGGTCACCTTCAAACACTATAATAAAAGTTGTTAAAATGAAGAATTTTATTAATATATAGAATTTCCTTCGTATAAAATTAGCAAGAATATATTCATTCATCCACTAAGCGATATTTATCGTAGTATATGTTCAAAGAAGTTACTTCATTAAATAAATTTCTCATAAATGCATCTTCAAAATCTTGATAACTATAAATTAAAAAATTTCGAATCCACCATGTTGTCGGGTCCCATAATTCTTGCATTAAAGGAGACATTAATAAGCTTCGTCTGTCGTTTGCATATCGTCTCCATTTCATTGACCATAAATTCTTTTCAACATATTCTAGTGAAAAAGGAAGACACTTTCGATTTCTTAAAATTTGATCACATCCTTAAATCACAGCGGAACGATTTAGGTCACCGTGTAACACTGTACCATCCAGAAAGAACTTTCAGTTCTTTTGTGAAACGTTTAATTTAATCTCGAAATGAATATTAATATTCTACAAGGAATGCATAAGTAATAGGAGATTTAATTGATGCACGAGGAAATACCGACGAATGTTATGTAAGTGTTATCTGATTTTTTAAAATTCAATTTAGAGAGCACCAAAGTCGCTAGATAAGACATGCGTTCTCACTCTACCTTCCCCTTCTACCACGCTTCCGCCGCGGCTGGGTCACGTGACGCGCTTCGTCTTTGTCCTGCATTCATTTCATGTACTTAACTTTATGTAAATAACATATTTTATTAATGTCACAATTGAAAACAATTTGCTCATGCTATTTCAAATTTTACTTATCGAAGTACTCATAGTTAAATATGTTGTGGTGGTGTGTAACACGGGGGACCTCTTTTTTTCCACTAAAACTTCACTAATTCTGTCAATTTCTTCGAGAAAATTATAGACATCGAAATTTCGAGGCAAGACGTTCACTGGTTCAAAAAAATAATAAAATTCACTATTTTACCCAGATCTAACCCAGACCTAACGCCATTCCGTGTTTACCACTGTGCTTACTACGCAGTCAAGTACGCGCATAGTTGACGCAACGAACATGGCGGTATCCTCGTCCGTCAAAGATTCATGGGGTACCAGTTAGGCGATCAGCGTGCATTGGACAACTGCCCTTAAATAATCGTTTTAAATTGCACATTTCATTTTATTAATGCAATTAACGTGAAACAATTTGGAATTGATTATTGTTACCGACTACAGTGAGACTCTATTTATTCAAACTCCAGTTATCCGAACGATTATTGTCGGACTGTCCAATTCACCGAACTCGTTGGTGAGCTTCCATTATGCGAACGAACTGCTGCGGTATACCGCTTGTCCGAACACATAACATCCGTAAAAACAATTGCAACTCGTCTTCTGTTAATGCTTGAGAAACAGACAAACCCCCACTGTCTATAAATTCAAATAGGTGAGAAGAAATGCACTTACACGAACATCCGTTTTTATACGAGCGGAGAAACAATGGTGGGAGCAGTAGTTCTACTGTATGTGTAATTATCCCCTTTTGCAATATACAATCTGGATCTTTCTTCAACAGTTACAATAGTTAGAAGCGCTTAGCAATCCGCTCCGATGAATTGTTATCATTCTGGTAGTGTTAGAAGCATCCTCGAATGTGCACTTTTGCAGAGCGTTTCACAGTCCATTGAAAAAATCTATTCCACCAGTTAACCAAGAACGAGTAACCGTACGGTATTGTCTCGATATAAGATGACGACATTTTTTTCGTAACAAGTCTCTATCGCCTTTCCTTCTTTTTAACTAAAAGAGGGTATGTCATATTCTGTCCAATAGGAACTACAAATTTTCATCGTCACAAATATGTTGATAAAATTTTTACAAAGGAAAATAATTAGAAACAAACAGGCTTAGTATATTGTTTCAATGATATATCTAATCTCGTATCATTTTATCACTTTTCGGTGATCGTGGATCTCTGAAACAGTAATTTCTGCGATAGTGGGAATAAATTCTCCGCAAATATCGTGTACATCTATTTTACATATATCGAGACATTACTGTAGTTCACAGTCAAAAGGTAATTTCATCGGTAGACGTTCCAATTTGTGGTTCGCTCTATTGCAGCCTCAAAATTCATACTTCATTTATATTCAACATTCGCACCTCAAAATTTCAATTCTACGTAAAGTAATGGTAATAATAGTACGCGAAAGCTTCACCGCAGGCAAAAATCTAATTAGGTAGATTGCACCTAATAAGCCGAATTTCTACTTTCAGCCTCATTTATTATTCGCAATTTTAGATTCTTATTACATCGTCATTTGTGTAATAAGTTTCCGCGAAACTGCTTTTTATTTCTAACTGAAAATATTGCGGGAGTTGCCATTAATTTTCATCAAGATCCGTTGTTGCGGATGCGTGACAATTATGCTTCCTATTTTATATAAATAATTAATCTTATTAGCCAGAGATAATTCATCTAGATTAATTATTCATGTTACATTTTCACCAAGTATAAAAATAGGAAGACGCGTGTTATGTTAAAATAATTCGCAGAACAATGAACAATTTTTTTTCGATTTTATTAAATTTGATCCATAAAAATTAAGAAAATTTACAAAAATTATTCAGTAATGTCTTTTAATGTTAGTAATAATTGAATATACAATAACTGATTATACAACATTTTTGAGCTTATATATTTCTCATAATATTAAATTCCATATAATAATATAGAAATATACGGAGAATATCGGTGAAAATATTTTCCAACATGTAACAGCAACCATCTCGCATAGGGAGTAAATGGACAATGTTGTATCTTGATAAGTTATTCATAAATTACCAAATTACCTGCGTATCGATACGCCTGATAATGTTCGAATCCTTTGCTCCGTAATAATATAACATAATATCTTGAGTTCCGTTGACAGGTAGCATGTGACTGACTGATCACAGTGTCTATCAGAGACTGTCAAAACACTCCCATTGAGAGTACTGGGCACCGGCTGACGGTGTGGTGGTCAGATGTGACGGTGACGAATAATGAGAATATCTGAATGCAAAACCCATTGAACAATGTTTTGACAGACGGCTGACGGACAATTTCCTGCTGCCAGTTAGATGGAGAGTGTGAATCAACTTTTACGTGTTTGCATCCTATACGGGGTGTCTGGTTTATACGTCGACACATTTATGGAGTGGCAGAAAAATCTCAATTCTTTTCAATCGTGTTGCTAGCAGCTATGACTTACTAACTGACTGGTTAGTCGGGAAACCTGTTAATAATTTTCAATAAGCACTTGAATCGGTGAAATTAGAAACATATCACGAGTAAATTGTGCACGAAGTGTAGTTAAGTACATAAAATACGTTATTTTGGTAAAGTGAAGTAAATTAAATAAATGTGAAGAAGAAATAATAATTAAAAATTATTTTATTATAATATAATGATATTATGAGATAATTATAATATTTTCTTGTAAAATATCCAAATATACGTTTTTCTTAATCACTTTCAATTATAGGAAACAATAAATATCTGTAACAATTGGCTAAAGAACAAGAAGTGTGAATATTTTGTTGTTATTAAGATCTGCCAAAACAAAAAGAAGTGGGACGAAAACAAAATGATAATTAATGTTCAAGAAGAACAACAGAGGCGCTATGTGGAAATGTTACGAACATCGTTCCTCCAAAAAATAGCTCCGATTGCAAATACCATGAATTCCAATAAATATCATTCATATTTTTCGAGATATTCGCCCTGTGAATTGAAAGTGACACACCCTGTATAGTTCCTAATCTTACTAATCCAATTGTTAGAGAATTAGCAACGAAATGGAGCCAGTGTCGCTCTCCATTATCAAACAACCGACCCGCGCCCGCTACCGAACACGATTGAAACCGACGAAACACAAGCGTGATTCAAAACGGAATTGCATGTGCTTTCGTACACAGCTGGATGTGCACAAATTTAGGAAAGGTAATGAAAGTATCGAGTATTGTTCGTACGATAGAGGAAGCAGTGTTTTCTATATACAGAATATAATAATAATTTCAGTTAATTCCGGAATTAGCAAACGAGACGTCCCTTGTCACCGAAAGACCGACCACGATTACCGCGAACGATTGAAACCGACGAAAAGCCGGAGCGTGATTCAAAGCGGAAGAGCGCGGAGCCTAAATCAAACCGGAGCCATCGGGCGAAAGAAAAATGGCGAATATAAAATATCGAGGAAAGATACAGAGGGAGTCGGAATTGCTCGTACGAGCGTGCCAGGCGTTGGAGTTCGCGCGACTTCGTGGCGTAACCAAGATATACGAGCACTTTTCCCCAAAAAAGTGTTAAGGAATTATGCTTCGCGGAGTAAATGAGATGTGTCTGCACTGGGACATAGATCACCGGCACGCTATCCATTCTCACCACCGTGGAAATAAATACGATCTTCTTCGCGAAAGAGGCTGCTGCCGTGGAACGTGTTAGAGAAAGAAGACGAGGAGGAGAAGACCGGGTGACGGGAGGGTAAGACGAAGGAATGCCGATGGTTGGAGCGGAAGAAGCGGATCCCGAGGACGGCAAGTCAGAGGGGGATAGCAAAATCGTCTCCTAGCGGCCCGTATCCCGCAGCACATCTTTCTATCCGACACTCGGGGGATCCAACGTAGCCATTTCTCTGGCCTGTTATACGCCGCCTATATACGTATCTACTACCCCCGGTAGGTACCTACAGTCAGCAAATAAATTGATCCATTACTCAACCGAGCAGTCATCTTCCTTCCTTTGCTTCTGTTCGTACGCTCCCGCTCCCGTCGACGCGTCCTTGCGCGCCGTGCCACGCCGCGCAGTGCCGCGCCGCGCTGCGCCGAGCCGAGCCGAGCCTTTTTCCTCCTTTCAGACTTTTCCGGGAATGCTGCCAGAGATTCGGTAAAACCCCTTTCACGCCCTGCTGCAAAGACGATGATACGCCGCGGTTTACTCACCCGAGTCCGTCTACCCGGCAATCAGGAAACCGGTGAATTGATGGCACTTCGGAGGAATTCGTTACATCCGCCCCTCCCCTAAATTGATTGCAACTACTCAACGGACCCGAAACCTCTTCCGATCTCGTTCCCATTAGACCGCGGACATTTGACGGATCTACATAATTCTGATTTCAACCGGGCACGTCGCGTCGGCTACACCGTCCGACGCCAATTTTGTGTTTCGATAACCATTAAACGGTTCTTATTCATTTGTTTTAACATCGCTTATTTGCGAAGGTCCCATTTATTTTATGAGGTATTATATCAATTTCACATATATAAAATGAAGAAAAATAATGTAGATTGGAATTATTCTAGGTTTGAAGAAATGTTTAATTTTCAAGTTAAAATACATTTTTACGCGGAATTTGGTGCTCTATCGATTCGCGATACAAAAGTTAGGTCATTCCGTTAAAAGAAGTCAAGGTGACCTTGAAATCTCCGAAACGTCTCCGCCCATATAAAAAACGATTGCATCACAATATCTTTTTTGTTTTGTTCGTATAATTTTCTCATATTATTACAAATAACGGGAATGTTCACGCTGATGAAAGTTATTGTGGCACCCTGTATAAAAGCGTATATGAAAATAAGCGATATGGGACATGGACGAAAAGGAAAGGAAATGTGACGAGGTGGACGCATTTACGGTATGAATACGCGTCAAAGATTCAGAAGGGGACGCGGATGGCTGGTCCTTTGTAACGTCATGCGAGATATAAAAGAAAATAGATGGCGTCATTAGTCAGCGAGAGTTCCGGTTTCTCGTTTCTTTTTCCCCCGGTGATATTTGTCAACAACTATCGCAACGTCTTCGTCAACGTGAGCCAGACCGGCACAATTTGTTACCTTATATTTAGTTTTTTACGTTGAACGCAATCAACGTCCGGATCATGCCTTAATGACTCTCTCGCGTGCTTAATCCGGGATAATTCCGTTTCGCTAGATAATTTTTCTCGCGCTGAAATAATGTACTGTTTTCATTGTTTCGTACACCCGTTCGCGTTCGTTAATTAAACAAGGGATTAGTTAACACGCACGGGACTTCCTGCTTTATGCAACTGCTAATCCGAAAGATAGCTAACAATAATACATTCATATTTGTATAATATTTTTTTAAATTATCTGTAAAACCATCGTTTCAGTATACTAGTGACTGTGGAAAATTTATTATTTTAAAAAAGGAAAAATAGACAATACGAAAAACAGATAGGCATTTCAATCTCTAGATGTCATTGTTATTGTCATGTTTATAATTAGACGGCGGATTTTATGCATTTATGATAAAAATTAGTAGGTGTAATTTAAAACAGTAAAATCATTAGGAATATTTAAAGACACAGCTATATTATTTTCAACCTATTAAATATATGTATTAAGAAAGGAAATATAGTTTTACTTCACTCCAGTTTGTTGTAATTGACGTACGAAAATTTTAAAGACGGAATTGCAGAATAAAAATTTTCTAGGCAGTCTGTAAAAACAAAAATTAAATAAAAAGCTAGTTTTGCTTTTAATAATTCTAATAAGTTAAAACAAGTTAAACGGTGCTTCTAAATTACTGTAATGTCTTCATAGGTTTATATTTTACTCATTCGTTTTTTGCCATAACTGCACAATATCTGCAGTCCAATCATAAGTAACGGGACACACGCAGGGTCTCCAGATTAAGACTTGCGTCCCCATTCTAGCTTCCCCTTCTACGACGCTGCTCCCACGCTTCCGCCGCAGCTCGGCCACGTGACGCGTTTCGTCTCTGTCGTGCAGCTGTCACAATGTCACGTGACTAGTCCGGTACTGGCATAGAGGGGGTAACGTATTCCCCTCAATTTGTACTCGCTCCTCTTATCTGGCGGCTCTGAACACACGCTAAAACATAATAAACTAATGTTGATTACCGCTTATTATTCGTAAAAAGAGTAATTCCATAAATCGAACGCGTATTACAACAGTCGACGATTACGTCGCGTCGCGTCGGGTTGGCAGAGCGTGCGTTTCATGCAGGTGAATCGTTGAAATGCGCGGATTTCGAATTTATAAAATCGAAAAGGACGGAATCGCACTTTTTACGTTAGCTCGTGTGTAAAATTGGCTTTTTTATCGGGCAGCGTCGAACGATTAAACCTGCAGTTGTTTGCATATCCGGTTTATGTTTCAATCTGGTTCCATCAATATGAATAAACACCGGTACGGGAGATAGCTTACTTCTGCATTAATATGTATTGGCAATAAATCGATATCGATAATTAAAATCTGTACCTGCCAGCGGAGCCTTCGGGCGTGAGCGCGTTTATATAAAAGTTCAATTTGTTATATGTAACTGTACGAGATGACTATAAATATTGCGTTACCCTTTTTAACTGCGATCGTAAATCCGCGTGATTTATGCCCCAGCCGTCTGTAAGAGCGTGAAGGGGTCGAGATTCTATGTATCGTTTGACTGCGTCGTTGGATTTTCATATTTCTTTCCACTAAACAACGGCCGTTTCCATTTCTCATTTCGTTTTTACGTAACCGTTGATAACGCTAATCAAGATAAATTTAATGAACTGATAAATAGCTCACCAAATTTCGTCTCGGGGTACGTCAGAAAAATATGTTCCCTAGGCTTTTTCCACGAATCGTCGAATTGTCGTTAACGATACTACAGAATTTTCGAATTTTCTTTCAGATTAGAAATAAAATCGCCACAAGTATCTGCACACATATTGTTCAGTTGGCGAATTAATTATCGTGATCGTTTATTCCAGTTTTTTCCGTCACTGTACCTATTCAGGTAAAATATTATTTAATATTAACAACAATCGTTATCATGTCCATTACCATTCCAGGAACATATCTATTTTAAATTCACATTTTATACACAAACATTCATTGCTTAACTTACACAATTAAATGATAAGTTAAATAATGAATAGGATTTTATGCATTTATGACAAAAATGAGTAGGTGCAATTTAGGCCTACAAAATGTCTAATTCCGCCACTGACTATAATCCAGTTAATTTCGGTGTTAACGAATTAATATTCAGCGCTTAATAATAACCAGTATTCGCATGTTGATAAAACATTTTAACAGCGAAGATAAGCAACGAAACAAATGGCGGTAGCGAACGTATTAATTCGTGTGTCAAGGAGTTAATTCCGGTTTCGCGAGAGCAGCCTATAAAAATAGTAATTTGCATAAACATCAGCAGTCTAGTAATAACGCAGACAGCAGGCTTATCCGGTTGCTCGGAAATCGAAAACAATTCGTGGCCACCGTGGATGCGACGCGCATCTGGAATGAATTTTTCGCAAGGCACCGTGGCTGACGAGTATCGTCTATGGGTCGGCCGAGCACGAGTCGAAAAAATATTTTCGCAGGGCAGATGCGTACGGGTGGCGTTGTAACGGGGCCAACGAGTTTGAACATCAGTCACGAAAAAGAGGGATTAAAAAAAAAAAGAGGTGGGAGAGTGCCAAAAAAGTCCAGGAGATGGGTTGCCCGAATAAGTGGGTTGAGTGAGTGAATGACAGATAGACAGCAACCAGACAGGAAACTGACAGCACGGCGACGGGCTGACAGCTTGCCACTCTGCCGAGCGTTCGCAACATCGAGAATTACCGGCTACCGTACGTGTTGATCCTTGTCCCATTCATCGACAAAAAAGCGAACGAACCTGCGATTTTGTTCTATCGCATCGAACGGGATCAATGATCATCTTCAAGAAAATCCACGAATCCCCAACCGTTCAATCTTTCGCTCCAATTGTATAAATAGTACCTGCGACGTTTATATAATTTTACTAAAACAGCCTTTTTCGTGTACCTTGTAAGTTGTACCTTGTACCTTGAAAAATATGTTAGTTTGCACATTGTATGGACTTGCATTAATTTAGCAGTTAAAATTGAATTCTAGAAAAATTACAACTTTTCTTCCCTTCGTATACGTGTACATATGAAAATGTAAATGTAGTACACTAGCGCAAACGTCTACGTGCAACTGATTCCAAAGCAATAAAAAGGAAATAATGATTTTTCTATTTTGGACTTTAATTAGTTTATCAGTCAAAATTGAATTCTGGACAAATTTTCTTCCCTTCGTGGAATTTACTATACACTTATTATAAGATTTACAAGAGAGTATAGGAGGATGGTAAAAATGCCCTTGGACTAAATTAAAAAACTAATTGACCATTCGATAAAGAATCAAGTAAAACCATGTTGTGTAAAATTTTAACTCTACATCTCGCCTGAGAGGACAGTTTTGGGGTAAAATGAAAAAGATTAATTTTTGTAGACTGTAATTAATTCAAAATTTTAAGTAGAGCGTTCTGATAGTAAAAAATCAAAAACCTCAAAAAAATCGGAAAAATGCAGATTTTGCATTGAAATTTAACAGCGACATCATTCGTATTATTACAGTACCAGTGTATAAGTATAAGTATTTGTTGCTCAATTTTTCCGAATTTTTTGGTGAGGTACACTGTGCTCGCAAACACTGTAAACGCATAAACTTCATAGTTCAATAATGAAACTTTGTAAACAAGTAGAGCACCGAAAAATGTGCGTCACGTATTTTTTTATAGGTGTCCGTTTTCATATTCACGGGGTGAAAACATCCCCTAAAACCGAGGATGAAAAAGCTGCTTTATAAAATACCATGGAAAACGACGCGAGTGGAAAAGTATGTCAAATACAAATATTACTAGTTATTTTGCAAAGCTCCAAGTGACTTGAATGATGCTTTTTTACTAATACCAACTAATATCTATTTTTCACTTGAAAATAGTTTGATAAACTTGGAAAAAAAACATTTATTATTATTTATTGCGATAAAGAACCCAGGTAGCACCGTACGTCCATGGGACGTCCGTTTTAGGTACCGTTTACGTCCATACGTCCTATGTCCGTTTTGTATGTCCCACGGACGTCCCTGACACCTAAATTTCGGACGTCCCACGGACGTCCGTTTTTTACGTCCTAAGGACATCCGTGGGACCAAAATTTCGGATTTCCCAGGGACGTCGTTTTTTTCGTTTTAAGGACATCCGTAGGACCTAAATTTCGGACGTCCCAGGGACATTAGTTTTTTCCGTCCTAAGGACATCCGTAGGACTTCAATTTCTGACTTAGAACTTCAATTTTATATCTCGTCGGAGTACTCAGTTTTTACGCGTGAGACATATATTAATACATATATATATATTCGAATTTTCTCATGTATTTCGAATACCTTAATAGTGTGTCGAGTACCTTAATACTCACCTTAATAATTATATATATATATATTATAATAGTTAAGAGCTAGAGAGCGGATATTTATACAAAATAAAAAATTTGTACTTGAGTTGCATCAAATAACAGAAGTAAAATAGGCATTTGTTTTTTTAATTAATATGTTGAATAGATCACAAATAATATAACAATATATAGTATTTTTTTTTCTTAAATTTAAAAACGCCCAGTGGCTCAAGTGATGAGGCTCGCGGTTACGACTCTTGTGATCCCGGGTTCGAATCCCCCCGGCACCTTTGAGGTTTTTTCTCAAGTGATATAAAAAAACGTGACACACCGGGATGGTTCAGAATCAACCATAATAAACTGTAGGTCCAATACGATGAATATTATTTAATAAAAAATAAAATAAATAAAAAAAAATAAATGGAAGGTGGAAAATGCTGGAGCATTGTTAATGGAATTATAACCCTGAAGGGAATAATTAACAATAACGTAACCTACAGTATTTTCAAATTTTCATAATTTTTTATTTACTGAAAAATTCCACATACGTCCCAGGGAGGTCCCAGATAGGTCCGCACGGGACGTCCTATGTACGTCACACTTTGTAACACGGACATCATTCGGACATTTCTGGGACGTATATCGGACATATATCGGACATATCTCGGACATACGGACATGATTCGGACGTCCCTGGGACATACGAAGGTCCGACTACGGACGTATTTAGGACATCCATCGGACATCCGAGTGCTACCTGGGAAGTTGTAGCTTACAAAAATGACAGGGCACTATTTATTTAGATTTTGTGAAATTTTTAACACTATAAAACCGGTCATAAGACCAGCGGTGGTAGGTTTAGTGTTAAAGTTTTTTATAGTTCAATCGTTATATAGATATTCGTCTAAGTTTAAAATACTTATATTTTCAAAACGGCACAGTGCGCGCTTCGAACGACACAACTTTTTGACACAGTCATTGGCTTTGTACAAAACGAATTACAGGGATAACGATTCCTACACGGACGTCATCGGTCGGAATAGGAACGACGGTTCCATGAAAGTATGGGTTACTGTGAAAAGTAAACCAACGTAAGGTATACTTATGACTACAAATTACGTATAATTCCGACGGTCGTAACAACATAACAACGGGTCGGTACATAATTATTCAGCGTAATCACTAAGACTTCGGAACGCTGCACTACCTTTTAAAATTGCGCTTAAATTACAGTCATATGGCATTTGACGAATATCAGTCACGTGTCCCGTGCTAAATGCACACTCAGATAGGGGCAGACGTTCGACATATCGCTCGAACGGTAATGGGCTCTTCATGTTTAACAGTTAAATGCAAAAATGTTCAGGAAAAAACGGTCTAACAGTTTGCGATTTTCCTTTGCAAGGAATCGATAAGAACAGTTGGGAAGACTTGATCTTGTACTTGAAAGGGGCTTAGATCATTTCATCGTGAAAAAACTTTTTCCTTTGCGAAAATGTTCTCCGCGGCTTTGTTAAGGCTTTGTTAATTAACGAAAAACACGGACCAATAAGATTTGGTTGCACTTTCTTAAAGTGTCAATAGAAAGTTTGAAAATTACATAAACATCCGCAGTCTAGCGATCACGACGCTAACTGAAAATGTTTATTCTACTCCATCCAGTTTTTGACTCCATTTCCAGACCACTTTATACACTTTATATGTTAAAGGTATTTTACAACCTTTTTGGATACCCAGGACGATGAATACGATACTGGAGACACATATTGCACGTTAATATTTATACAGTTGGGGCCAAATATTACCACCAGACATTATTATTTATTATTTACAGCGATAAAGTTTTGGATGGAGATTAAATGGTTTCAAGAGATCCACATACTGATATTGTTAGTTTTTTGTGGGTGGACGTCAAGGACTTACGAAGGTCAATTTCGAATTTTTAAGTAGGAACATATATTTTCTTATGCACCAATACATATTGTATATTATGTACATACTGTGTACGTGCTGGAGTGTAAAATTCTGTTACGTATTTCTGGAACGGAACAGCAATGAATCGAAAGAAGCTATGTTGCCCGATTAAATTGTAAAGTTTAGAAGTCGCTAATTGCAAGATTATCCGTATAATTGTAAATTACAACGAACGCCAAATAACTAAGAGAGGATACGAAATGCGCGAATCTGATAAACTAAAAATATCTGCGTAAATAATTTCAGCAAGTTGCGCGTTAGTTTCCACAATGATTCAAGTGGAAACAATTAATGAACGTTAACTTTAATGAACGCTTGTAAGTTTATTTAATTACATCGAGAGACTAAACGTCACACGATTTAATCAGTCCGTGGACGTGCTCATTAAAATTGTGCGAAAACGGAAGTGCAAGGAACTCACAAATTGCAAGGAAGCATGTTCACTATAAGACATGATACAAGCATTTTCACGACTTCGCAACGACCATATTTCACTGGATAAATCTAAGGGAACTGGCGTTAAGTGTAATCTACATCTCGAAGTATTTTTCCACGAAAGCGTTGCATTTTTTTTCCGTTTGGCTAGCATAATTAAATCGACGTTCTAAAATATTACCTCCTATACGAGTGCACCTTAGTGCTAGATCACTATATTATAATCGCGATTAGATTACTAACGAGGAAAAATCACATGTGAAGTATGACGCACAAGTATGAACTGTGATCTGTTTTCCAAGAAAAAGTGACAGCGTCGGTCTTACTTTATATTCAGTGGTCATTTTACGATTATAAAATTCATATATGCACGGTCGTATAATTAAATAAAATGCTAATGAATTTCTCGTTAGTAGACTGCGGATTTTATGCATTTATGACAAAATCGGGTATGTACAATTTAAAACGGAGAAACAATTAAAACAATTTAGGCATGTCAATAAATTATTTTCAACCGCTTAAAATAATTAAAAAAAGGAAGACCCTTCTATTTCTCTCCTGACTCTTGCAATTTACACAGAAAATTTTTATTTTGCTAGAAATGATTATTTCTAGTAAACTTATTCGCTAGAAATGATTCTACACATTTTTTTGTCAAAGCACATATTATAATGAAAATTACAGAAAATCTATGTAAAATTGTACGATCTCATTATTATAAGGCAAAGCATACCAGCCACTTTTATAGTTCGGTAGGTTTAGCGTTAATATGCTTTTTAACCCTTTCGCTGCAATGGGCGAGTTATCTCGTTTCCACGATGTCGAAGAAACGATGCTATATCACCATGCTGTCGTACGTACGGTGCTATGGACGAGATATCTCGTCAACATGATTTCGTCGTACATTGCTATAGACAAGGTATCTCGTCATCATGATTTCGTACATTGCTATGGACGAGATATGTCGCGAACGTTTATTATTGATGTGAAGTGTTTCTTTGTAAATTTGACACAAGTAATCGATTTTTAAAACATATCATCGTTGGTGGATGGTGCTTAAAGATGATAAATGTAAAATACTCCATATTTGACACAATTACATTTTTTTATTGCTTATTTTGTATGGAACGCAGAGGGATAATTGTAATCGATGTATAAGATCTAATATACAAAAATACAACCGACAGGAAAAAATCTCGACCAACAATAGAATGTGTAGTTTGTAAAAAAAAATGGCCGACAGAAGAAATATCTGATTAGATACTTCTGTAAAAATTGTTCCGTCATGCATCTTTACCATGCTTTCAAGCATTTCATACAATATAAACGATAAAAACGTTTTTTACATTTACCATCTTTAAGCACTCTCCACCAACGGTAACATGACTTAAGAATCGATTACTTGTGTCTTTACAAAGAAAACACTTCATATCAGTTATAAAGATACACAAGATATCTCCCCATAGCAACGTACGTACGACAGCATGATGACGAGATATCTCGTCCATAGCATTGTTTCTTCGACATCGTGGAAACGAGATATTATCCACGATAGTGAAAGGGTTAATCGCTGAACTGTATTATAAAAAACGCTGAATAAATTTCTTTTAAATAATAATTTCAGAAGGAGGTGTTAGATTCTAAAAATTTGCTAAATTACTTACTTAAAACTTAAAAACTATATTTAATATTTCATTTCTGTCGAAATGGTAAATAGAAACGTAGTGAGTACAATTTCATCTAATTAGTTATATTATTAGTAGTTACACGTTAAATAATTATTAGCAGAGACTGGGGCCACGTGTTTTAAATTGCACCAATTTGTTCTTGTCATAAATGCATAAAATTCTCAATCGAAAGAATAATATCACAATCTTTCTATGTTATCGTTTGTGTTAGTGAAGTATAAAGGATTGCAAGATCTCAGAGATCAACGCAAACTACTGCTTCCAACAGCAACGAACGTGTCGCGGCCACAGATTCATAAGTATAATGTTGGTTGGCGGTTTATGCGTTTGTCGCGCCACCACGAGAAATTTCCGCTAACAATAAGACTGCAAACTCGTAACAGATTTTTCCTGCGGTGAATTTACGTTAAAATTGTTAAAAATCGAACTTTACATACGGAACAACCTACAGCAATATCTAAGCCATGAAAAGCTGAGAAGCTCGACGAGAGGTATTCGCGAAACTGTGTCAAATTGGACGCTCGCGCGGTAATAGTTTACGCTGTATGTAATTGCTACGAGGGAGGGGCGTGAAACGCAGCAGAAAATGCAGAGGAAATGAATAACAACGGCAAAAAGTATCGAGGATCGTAGCAGTTAATGCTCGCAAAGAAACTCTGAGGAAACTTTCGCACTCAACCGATGTTCAGTGAAAATGACCACGGCGTGACATGTCTTTAATTAATAGAACGTATCGTAGGGCAATAATTCAAGTCGCAAAAACCGGGGAATGTTATGCAGATTGATTGTCAAGTCTGATAGCGAGGAAATGAGAGATAAAACGAGATAGACGGAGAGAGGGGGAGGGGAGAGGAGGATGCGGCAAAAGAAACGCGAGAGGCAAAGTGGCCATCTCCCCACCAACAACGATGGTCTCTCCTCTTTTCCCCTGGCGTGACCCATTCCACCTTCTCGAGCCGGGCAGGTGAGCAGCGAGTCCGTGGCGCGGGTTACCATTATGTCTATAGCCTTGAATTAAAATGCCATATAATGACACAGCTAAGCAACCTGTATAATTTATGTCCATAAAAATAAAATCATAATTACAGAGGCACGAACTGCGAAAAGACGGTAATAATATGGCTGCCCGCCGTGCTCGTTGCGTGTTCCGCGCGTGTATATCGCGTCGGCCGTTGCTCGGGCTATATTACTATTGTTGTTGCTGCTGCTGCTGCTGTCGCCATTGTTATTGTTGCTTCTATCCTGTCGGATGTCACACATGTCGGCATTGACAGGCTCCGTCGTTCGACGTGGACGCTCGCTGTCGTCCATTTTCAGCGAACAACCAACGGTAATTTTCATAAATTCACCGAGCGGCGGCGACTGGAGTCTTAAATGTTTTATGAACACCGCGCGCGGCGAAATAGGCAAAACAATCGAGCGCAATTTACAGCTGGTGACTGTACGAGAAATAATAAATGTGTTCGCCTTTTTATCGGGGAGAGGTATTAACATGTTAAACAAATTGATTTTTGTTGCACGCGTACGCTAAAAGATTGTACACTCTGGGGACATTTTGCAATTGGAACGATGAGCCGTTTGCAAAATGGAGAACGTGGAATAATGTAAAATTACACTTTTGTCGGGAGCGACTTTGATCCAGTGTGGAAATAAAATTAAAATAATGTATAACGAAACGAATCGTAAGCTAAAAATTGATAATAATTGTTGTTTGCATGAAGATCCGCAGTCTAATTCGAACAAAAAACTTTTAAATGTCAGCACATCTATACCGAATTCTTATCATTTTTTAATGAAGTATTGATATTTGCAAATTATAGATTAGCAATATCATAAATAGTATTATTCGCTAAACGCACAATATATATATATATATTTTGACTCTAACAATTTAATCACCCTCTGTAGTTAGGTGAAACAATATAGGAAAAGAGAAGAATGTGTCACTAAAGAAATGAAAGAGAAAAGTATAAAAGAATTGTGGCCGAGAGGCATTTGAAAAGTTGCTGTCAAGATTAATTCGGACAGTCACTTGGGAATTAACTGAAAACATATAAAATGGAAGTCTAAACGCCGTCCACAGAGTACAGATTGCGTGCAATGTATGTACCACACTGATAAAACTTTATTAATTTCCTGAAAGTTAAAAGATTTCATATCGCCGTATAGTTTATTCTACTTCTATGTTTATGGGTACATTTCATTTATGAACGTTTTATTATCCAGAAAAAAATGTTAATGTTATAAGAAACATATTATACTCGGTCGATAAGTTAGAGTGAAATTATTACTATTAGTACACTTTATATTAGGTGTACAAATTTCTTTTTGAATGGTTTTTAAATTTTTTAACCCCATGCCCATGATGGATATTCATTAATTACTTGTAAAATAAAGCAAATTATTTTAGATTTATACACCTAATGAATAGTATTTATTACAACATATTAGCACGTCGACAATCGAAGATTCTTTTCAGTTAGGTTTCGTTTGAAATTAATACATAGTTTATAGTTTCATTGGTTTATAGTTGAGTATATACTTAAATAATGGTATCTGTACATATATAGTCTATGAATGTTAATTTAATAGGACCTATATATGTATGTATAATCTACGTATACATATATAGTATAAAAAGAAGAATAATATAAGAGCGAAGAGATCCTCGCCAAGGCCGAGAGACAAGACGATATAACAAATAATAATAAAGAAAATATTTATATTTGTAACCGGACGAACTTACTCAATATAAAGTTCACCATTCTAAAAATTAAGTATATGTTACCGAGTACAAAGTTAATTTCGTAAATGTAAGATTTTTGAAAAAAAGGTAAATAAGGCAGGTGCGATCTTCCGATCGAGTTGAGCCGAGAGGAAATGAAAAAATATTGAAAAAGAATCGCAAGAAGAATTCGCAGGGGGTTAGGACGTTTACCGTCAGCTTAACGTCGAGATCTTAAACTGTGAGCCGAACAACTGCCGAGTAAGGAAAATTAATAAATGTGCCAGAAAAATTAATGGCGCCGAAAACTCGACTTCGGCGACATTAATCTTACGTGGCAAAGTGGCAACGGGTTTTCCAAGACGCGAGCCCGGGCGCTCGCTCGCTCGCTCGCCCGCTCGAGCGCGCGCGCGCGCGCGCGCAAAAAGAAATCGTTTCAGCTCCGTTTCTCACCGTCCGTTCGTAGTGCAAATCGTCATGAGACTCTGAAACGCGAACGGAAAGGCGATGTGAGATCGCGTTGATGAATGCCTCCATTACACGAACACCGCTAGTTACTCCTCGGAGATAAACCGCCTTCATTACTCACTTTCTGGCGTGACCTTATTCCCCCCTACGGTCTCCTCCTCTACCGGCTCTCTCTTTCTCTCTCTATCTCTCTCACTTTGCTCCCTGCCCGCGCCCCTCCCCCTCCCCACGAACACCCTTCTCCCCTTTGTTACCGTCTCTCTCGCACCTATTAGGCTAATGTGAATTAATAACAGCAGCTTTTTCTAGTCAACGGCCGCTTTCTTGCAACAATACCGGTGTTTTAGTACATAATAAATTTCGACCTCGGAAAATATATAACTGTGACGTGAAAGCGCGCGCGCACGTCAAGGGGTGGCACACTCCTAACAGATTGGATCGTTTATCTTCGAGCTCGAAGCTGCATTATGTTAGATATGTATTAATGCGACAATGCAATTATCAGCGGCGGTTAGAGGCGGTCGTTTGGGCGTTCGTTCGTTCGTTCGTTCGTTCCTTCTCTTTTTATTTTCTGCTTTGTCACGGAGAAGCGATAATTTTTCACCGCTGATTTATGGGATGATTATTAAGAAACTGAAGGTTTATTAGCGTTTGTTAATGCGAAGTGTGCACGCCGATAAATTTTAAAATAACCACGATACGATATCCCGGCCTTCTTACCGGCAATAAGTGTTGAGCGATCGTGCAAAGAATGTTATGAAACTTTCTAGCGACGAACACGCTCTCGAATCGCTAACAAATGTCCATGGGTTCATACTGCTTTGCCTCTTAACGGACTGTAATAAAGCTATCGTTTGGGTTCAATCGCTTTAACCATAGAACTTCGTGCACTCGATTCAACTGAATAATTTCGACCACGAAAATACTTACGGTGAATCACAATAATATTCGGACACTGTTAAAAGGACGATAACCTTTTAGATATTGGACCATACGATTTGGATTTCTTTGAAAAGTTAGAGCAATTAGTTAACTACCAGACGTGGGAAAAATTGCAATTGGTCGGAATTACAGAGAATATACTAGAAGTTGTTGTACACGACTTTTTTATGTGGGTTCATATTGAAAATTTAAAAAATACAGTGTACATCTGTACTTGTAAGTAGTAGCGTTTCAAAGGTATTCATGTAGAATAACCTGATACTTTTAATGAGGTTCTCCATAAAACTAACAAATTTTTACATATCCAAAATAATTTGTGATTTCAACCTTTCTAAATTTTTGGGGTTTGTTAACTATTTTACCACAATTACAATTAATAAACCTTGCATTAAGATGATAGCACAGTTTAAATGCAATGAACTCTCCAAAACACTGTGTTCATAGAAATATCACAAAATATTGGGAAATACTTTTATGGGAACAAACATTGAATTTTGCGGAAAGAATGATAAATCGCCGGGTGGTACTACAACAGCATTTTGCAATATTTAGCAAGTATTATAGATTGCAATCGCGTTATCTATACAATCTACTTCAGTAACATAAAAAAACCTGTAGAATTTCTAGTAAATCACCAGAAAAGTGAAATACCGAGAACAATAATTGGTGTACCAAAGATTACCCGACATATCCTTTTTTAAATTCATAGACATTTATCAATATCGTGTGAATAAATATCAGGCAATTACGCTTAATGGGTCACGTTACGCGTTTAATAAAACCAGCATGCGCTTAATTGGATATTAAATTAATGGGCGCTACGTGCAAATCAAACAAAACAATATAAATCCGGTTAAAAGGGAAATCATAATTTATAGTTGCCAAGCGATGATATGTTTCCTGATAAAGGGCTTCAAACACAGCATTGTTGCATACAGCAGAAAAAAGTACATATTCTATTATTGTTCATTCGCAAAACTTGATAAGGATAAAACTGGATAATTTTATAAATCTTTCGTGTATTATTTTATTTATTCAATCTCTTTTCCTAAATGTTGTCATCATAACTTTTGTTTTTGTATATTCGTAAATGTAATTGGTTTAACTAATACTTCTTATCTAATAACAGCAGAGATCCTTTCTTATTCAAAAAAGGTAATTCCACAATCTAAGAGCACGTTTGTCTCGATTGAAGCAAAATCGTGGCAACCACAGCGCCCACTATCCCCACCACAGCGCCCACTATCCCCACCACAGCGCCCAGTGCCATGAAGAAAGGACGCGCTTCGTGAAAGCGAAGATTGTGGGGGAAGCAACCGTGCCCAGCACTGGTCTACGTCATTACTTCAAAATATTTAGAACTCTTCAATAATAATACTGTATAAAAATAGCTTAGACACTAGTAAGAAGTATTAAATTCCGTTCAACGAGTAGGCAGCTGTTGTTTAAATAACCATCGCCAACATAAATTACAAGTTATATCAATGATTCTTTTATCTACAGCTCGACTCCGCAATATGTACACCGTCTCTCAATTACACGTTGTATATTGGCAGACAGATTCCGACGCACGGTTGAATTGTTATGCACATAAACATTATGTCACATCACCTTGATATAATAACGGTGTGTAAGCAATCACATTCGAATATCAAACAACGATAAGAATGGCGGTATTACGTCGTATTTGATGGCATAACATTCGAAGAACTTTCACGTGCAAATGTGAATCTATCGATTGTTAAAAGTACAATCGATTGAAAGCCTTATATTCGTAGTTTTATCGGAACAGTAATTGTTGAAATATCGGTAAATTCAGATTCGTTATAAGAGAGAGGGAGTATGTAAAATAACCCTCGCTTACGGGCTTACGGTACACGTACAGATATTTTGCAATTGCTACTAGTTATTCCTGTGACTAATGTTAAAGGACAATTGATAGACTTGTCGAGACAAACGGTTCGTGTCCAGGTAAACGTATGTTTACTTAAGAAAGCGCTTGAACCATTACGCTCGATCATGATAACATCGGGCACCGTTATTTCTCAGTGATCAAGAGTAATGTCGATATCGTGTCTGTGTGCGAGCTTGCTTGTGAAAAAATACTTCATGCAGCGAATCCATTCACTGACATTAGCACACTAACGCTTGAACCTACTGAGCAGTCGAAGCGATTCAAACGTTTTAGCTTATTTATGAAAATGACAAGGATTCATTTATTCAGATTTTTCTGATTCTCTTTATTCAGATTTGTAGAATAAAAAAAAAACAAAATACTATCAGCTGTAAAAACCTCTACAGACAATGTCGCTGGATCAAGACTTTTCTCCCACTCTACCCTACCCCTTCTACGACGTCATGCCCCCACTCCCGGGCGATGAGTATCCCCACGCTTCTACCTGGAGCTGGTCACATGACGTGATACGCGCATCAGATTCGCGGTAGCGTCTGCGCCTGCGTCGTGGCTAACCCGCTAATGGCAGGGAGGGGGTAAAACCGTATTCCCCTCAGTTACCCCTGTCACACGGCAACGAAAGCGGTCTTCCCGTTTCCACAAACTCTTCGGCGCACCGACATGTCGCGTCGCGTGTCCGCTCTCCTTGGTCCTACGCCGCTGGTAACTGGGTCCGATATTCCAAGCACGCCTGCAAAAAACAAAACACGGGGGAATACGTTTCCCGCATATGCGTCTCGCGTGTATTCGCTGGATTCATTTTGGCCGGGACATTCCGCTGTCAGCGCGGCGTTATCGCGCATCGCCGGCCAGTAAAACGTTTCGGCCGTGCGCCGATAAACCATGAATCCGCAATTTACAGGAAACGTGAGTGATTCGTTTGTGCGCCCGCACGTACCACTGCGTGCGTGCGACGCACACACCGCCGCCAGGGTTACACGGTTTTTCTCGCAGCCGGACGTTTACCAGATTGTGATTCCCGATGCAACAATTAATGGCCATTTACTGTTAAGGCCAAACTTTTACCGGCGATATTTTTTCCCCCGATGCTCGTCCGCGCACCACGGTTGCAGACTCTTAGGATATCGGTTTCTCGGAGCAATTGTATGAACTGAAATGATCTCTGTCATCTTGCTGGTCCTCTCGCTTGTTAGCGACAATCCTACGTGTAAATAGAATTATTTACCCGAGCTCCGCGGATCGGATTTTGATGACTCGGGTCGGGAGCCGAAAATTCGTGACATGTACTCGGATACCCGGAAATCGAAATCGGATCGGGTAGTGCTCGGGTCGTGAATCCCGAAAATCTATGACATTCGGCTACCCAAACAATATTAATTTTCGGGTTCCCGGCCTACCCGTTTTCGACTTCGGGTAATTTTTAAAAAATTATTTGGATGTTCAAATCATGTAGCCGGAATAATACATTTAACGATGATTTTTCAAATAGTTTATGTCGATAATGCTCAAGCTCGGTACATAATCGCCAACAGAACCAGTAGTGACTTTCAGGCTAACTGCCACAGTGTTGCAAAGAGCAACGCATTTCCCGGCCAATAGAATGGCTATTGTGTCCATAAATTGGCTTTTTGATTTTCTCCTCGGGTCTCGATTATCCGGCAGGTAAATCTCGATTTACCGGAGCCGTAAGTTAGCCGATCAGGCCGGTTAATCGAGTCTCCACAGCAGAGTCGCGGACACGTTACTTTCTTTCGGCACCGCGTACACGTAGAAACGTCTGCATCCGGGCCGCACTGGCTCCGCGGTAGTTTTCCTAACGGCGGCTGATTAGCGGTTCCCCCTGTGTAGCGCTTGAACGGAGAATTAACGCGGACCACGTTCAATTTTGATCTTTTCATTGAGTGTTCCCCGTCGGTGGAGATAGAACGAACGGGTGTTTGAAATGAAATAAACTAACCGTCGCTTTCCTGACGACAGGCGATACATCACTGTGACCAATTCACAATGGGGCATTACTCCCCGGGAGTGAGACAATAGCTATCTCCGGGGCTATATAAACGTGTATGCGCGTGGTTATTATTCGGACGCGCACACGTGTCACCGCCAACGGCGACAAGTAGCGCCATTGGTGCTGTCCTGAAACGCAGCCCCCGTGTCCTGAACGTGGAGTTTCGAGTAGCCGTTTGCGGAAGCGCCGCGACGCACGGCGCTTCACTCAATTACCGTGCCGTTTAATACACTAGCGCAGGCCCGGTGATTCACAAGTGAATCCCCGCGCCGCGTCCCCGTCCGCGTCGCGTCGGCATCGTCTTCCCCGATTACTTAGAAACGTGTTTCTCGCGTGTAAATACGGTCGCTGTTCCCTCGATTTTAAATAGAATCTTTTTTTTTACAAGCCCCGTTTACGTCTCATTTATCATACCAATTAAGTCGCCGGTAATTACGACAGGTGTAATTACCCCCGGGCACTGATGTAAATATTGATTGGATACTGACTTGCTGCAACGTTCCTGCCAACCGAGCAACTGCGACGTAATAATCTTCAACGTGCGGACAGTTTTATGAAAATTTCCGTCTATTAACGCAACGATACCGATTAATTAATATTTCGGATCGCGTACGTTTCTAGGAAACTTCAACTCGCCTAGACTGCAAATACAGTCGGGAATCCAGTTAATACCGGACACTCTTTATAAACTGATCAATTTTTTATAAACAACTTTTGTCTTTTTGAGATGTTGGAAGGATTAACTTAGCAGGTGTAGAAAAAAAATTTTTTTAATTGCTATTGCTTGGAACTTGGTGGAAGAAAGGTCACGATTTTTAACTTTCTAATCTGTGCCTATAATGAAAATTTAAAACTTGCCTTTTGTAGAGTTTTCCCTCCTATGTACACAGAAGAACTCGATCATCCAATGACTGTCGACTCTCTCATGAATTGACCAAAATAATATATAACTATCACAGATTTGGGGGCTTGTCGCGACACAAAACTTTGGCTAGATCGCCAGCAAGCGATGGGAATCAAACGCGACAGTTAAATGCAGGTCCGTGACAATTGTCAAGACGTTACTGTACACCTTACAAACACTGGACGACTTAATACCTAGCAAATATAGATGTTCGCTAGACAACACCGGTTAATAACTATTTCTCTATAGAAATAGTGTTTATCACTTGAAATTCGAACTGCCATTTCTAAACAATGATATAGGTATAGAGTATATGCAGGGAATATTTATTAGTTGTCACAACGCTTTGAGAACATTCGATGCACATAATAAATAGCGCTTCTCAACGGCGTGTCGTTACGTTAACGAATTTCCAGTCATGTTAGGTATACCCAGCGATGATTTCGAGTGACTATTCGGTAATATTTCTCGTGCAACGCTGTGTCGTTAACAAGTAATCGCGTTCTCGAAGTTTGATTCTATCATCTCATTCCGCTGACTGCTCGAACTAATTGCTTCATGATTCCACATGATATATAAGATACCTCTAATATTCTGTATGAAACGATAGCCTCGAGAAGTATGTTATTATCTGTTCTTAGGATTCAACACGTCAGATATGTCTTGTAAAATATTTATTTTCCGGCCCGGAGCAAGCGCATAGCTTTACATAATTGCACCGCGAATGAAGTATTTGTAAAGCACACGGTGTAATACTACATCCGGTATGCTAGACTATTATTCCGCCCAAGTAATACAGAATTTCATGCATAAAAATCATCTTCCTCACAGAAACATGTCAGTAACCTGTAAAATGACTTGCAAATGGTTTAATAAATTATAATAATCATATTTTCAAAACGAAAGATCGCATCAACTATAAATCCGAAACAACAACAACAACGACGACGACGACGACGATAGCTACTTTATCTTTGAACGAGTGCCTGCCTATAATACAATGTCGTTCCACTGGATCCGAAATGGCTGCCACGATTCATTATGCGTAACACTTGGCAAACTCAACTGCGTGGGTCTTATTAACTTTTTATTTACAAACGTTCCCACCCACGGTCATGGTACTGTGAACCAATTAATCAAACCGGAAACGTATAATGATATTGTACGACCGTGCTACAGGCCTCGCGTTTACAAGCTCTGTTCCCTAAAAAACGGAATAACTTCGAAGGAGCTTCTTTCGGAGGCTACGTAAACGGGCATGCTCGTCCGAATTTCCCATCCGGAACGGGACTTTCGTACACGCCGGGGCCGGAGAATAATCGTTGTTAATGTAATCGACGTATAGACGTTCCCAAAGTGGCCCTGTCCAAGTACGCTACCGTGCGATCCGCGAAGAACAAAGACCGTAAAAGACTTATTGCCCGATTCAGCGTAATCACTTTCCCGGCGGGGTTGAAAGTACGGTGAGGCCGTTTGCTGCAAAGTTTTAGGGTGGACAGGGAAGTAAATCAAACTAGAATTACCGGCTGCTTAGCATACGGACCGAAGTCTCGTACGAACAAGATGGAGAGAGGTGGACGGAAAGAGAGACAGCGTAACAGGGAGAGAAACAGAGAGAGAGAGAGAGAAACGGGAGGGGGGGGAGGTGGAGCCGACGACGACCGTGAAAGGCAACCAGAAATAATATCGCCATGAATACAAGAGTGAGCGCCATTACACGTAATTGTGATCTATAGGTGTCATATATTACGGCGTCGTCGACGTATAAAGGGCGTTCAAGCTTGCACGCGTAAATCCCCGTCCTCTCCCTACCGCCATTTTCCCTACCAACTCGTACCCCTCCTGCTATGGCCCCTCCACGTAACCTCGTTCACCCCGCGCCGGGAATCATCCCCAGTGAAATATTTACGCGCATAATCAGCCCATATACAATAAAGTAACCCTCCCCCTCTCCCACCCCATCGCCAGACCCCACCTCCTGACATCCAACTACTTTCGCCTCATCACCGACGCTTTATGCTTTTCGCGTGACACCGGCTTTTTACTGTTTTCGTATTTCGGCCATAGGAAATCTCTTCGTTTATTCCATTATCGTGTCCTTGCGCCATATAAACAAGACACGATATCGTCGTTGTCGTCGTCTGTATGCTCTTATCAATGTTACAAAACTGTCGCAACGCAAATAGTAAATACTCTAACAGCCGCTGACATTTATTCCTTTCGAGAAGTGTAGACCGTCGGATTTCTACATTTGTCGGGGTGCGATAAAACTTGTAGTTTGTCGTTCATAAACTGCCAACTTGTATTGCATCTAGGCTTAAGTAATCCGTCGTAACAACCCGCTACGGCCATGATGTTTGAAATACTATTGAGACAAGTGGAACCGGTTAGCAACGATCTTTTTCAACTTTTCGAAGGTGTGAAACCACGTTTATTCGGAATTTGTAAATGCCCAATCCAGATTCTATTTTCTTAACTTCTTCTTATTTAAGATACAATAGGATTAACATTGATCCAAAAGTAGTGGGTTTAACAATATGTAAAATAGTTGACACTTGAGAATTTGAATAGTTCTATGGATGCCATGAAATCAGTAACACCGCCCAAGTGCTAACTCGGAAAAATATTTTTCCTGACCGAATCTACCATGAATTTAACAACTGAAGCTTTACATCGATCCCCTAAAACTTGATGTACTTTTTTTAGCGGTTTTATAAAAAGAATTAAGCTGCTAGTCACTTTTCATTCAAAATTCACTAAAACGACCAAAAATAAATCGTGCATGAATGTACTACGAATTCGTTTTGAATTTTGTGGATTTTTATACGAAATTGTCCGTGTTAATTGCAACGTACAGGAGCCGCGTAGACATTTATTTCTTTCCGTAATAATTTTATAAAGTTGAAAGCAATGAAATAATATTCAGCATTTGATCTGTTCATTTTTGTTAAAAATCCCTATAATCCGCAGTCTACTCATTACCCATAATTCAAAGTGTAACATTTATCGTGCGATAAAAACGTCAAATATTTAGTTTTAATTCCAATAATCTTCTGATGCTACAGTTTTCTTTCGATATACGACGAAGCCTCGGGAACGGCTTTCGACGTACTGCGGATGAAGGTACCTATTCGGCTTGACATTGTTCTCGAGTGTGCCGAGAGTTTATGCGTCCCATAAAGTAGTTCGACAGACCATAAAGTGGTCTGCCTAGCAGCGATATCTTCCGTTGGAGAAAGATGGAATACCGTCTCGTTCTGGCAGTGAGCGGTGTCGAGCGAACAACTTCGAAACAGGGTGAGGGGAAGAGACTTTCCTATTTCGAAATAAACATCGTCGTCTTATATCGGAACAAAGCTGCACAACTAAAAGATGACGGGGACTCGATCGGAACGAACTTTTCAAACGAACAATTCGCGAATCAGACCCGACATTCTAAGACACATTAACAAGAAACAATTCAAGCTCGCCTTGCCTTGTGCAATATTTTAGTTTCTGTTTCCTCGAAATGTTATTACCGCCACGGGACATACGTGGCAACACCGTCGCGGATGGGAAACGTATAAATCACAGCAATACAATGCGCGCAAGGAATCAATCTTCCTTCACGGTTCGTGGTTTCTTGTTGGCGTTCCATGGCAAGAGCGTTTTCACGGTTTGAAAGTGGCGCGCGCGGGAAGATCGATTGACATCGCTCCGGGCGATAGGGTGATCGGTCGATGGCTATGTGTCGGACCAGGACAGCTCTCTTCTGCTCTCTTCTCCTCTATTCTCTTTCTTTGTAGGGGCCGGGGGGGCAATATTACATATCGCGGTGATGTATGGTCCCCGGTGTTCGGGGTGCGTCACGGTACGTTACCCCGGGATCGCTCGCCGCGAATAAAATCATTGTTGGTAAGTGATTAATGATTGTGTTATAAGGGGCAAACTGAACGCGGCTCCCTGTCTCGACGATGCTGTAAACTTCGCGACACTTTCATGCTGTTCCCGTGATCGATACATTCGGAGTTACAACCTTCCCGTCCAATAATGGCGATTCGTCGATCTCGTTATAACGACGGTGCCCAGGCATGCTACGTCGCGAGCAGGGCCGACAGTAGGCTCATCGTGCTTCGTTTCGGTCGTCGGTCACAGGAAGCAGGAACAGAACAGGAGAGAGGTACTGACCAACGGACGCAAAATCGAGACCGATCTTCTCTACGATCGCGCTGCCGCTACCCGAGTAGCGCATCTATACGGAGGGAATACTGAAACCTTCCTATACGATCGCTAGTCTGCTTATACAATTTGCAATTTCTGTAAACGAGTTTTGAGAAAGTCGAATCGAATAAAATCTTATGTTACCGAAGTAGTACCCATTTTAGATCTGAAATAAATTAAAATCGTTTTTTAAATTTTTTCAGGAGCCGAATTCCATAAAGATCCGCAGTCTAATGATCACTTACACTATCGACAGGACTACGAAACACGTCTACACGCTCGATACTTTCATTATAATTATCAGATCTTATAAACGATAAAAGATCTCTTCATCGGTTGCTAAAAATAGAAGTTAGGGTACATGTCCCTAATATTCCTTCTTATTGAAATAAGCAATAAAAATTAATTTGAAACAAAAATAAATGTTCCAATAAATTTTGAACAAATGAAATTAAAATCAAGTAATTCCTTCATCGATTCAGGTATTAATTGTATAATCATTTTTAAGCAATCCCACAGCGCCGGTCACTTTTCCAGTAAGTTGACAATAATAGAACGGCACTCGAAAATTCTTGGAGTACTCATTCGGACGTTTGCTCTGTACCTAGCTGGGTACGAGAAATAGCCGATCGTGTTCAGAAATGGTTATAACATTTTTCTGCATGCTTCGTTTCGAACATCGTGCATGTACTAATGGGAAATGCATGCACGACCAGAAACTTAACGATGACTATACGCTTTCGATAAGTCTGATTAACACAATAACAACGAACGCTACGCGGGAATAATTTAGTAAATGCACGACGATTCTATCAAGGGAAAGAGCATTAACGATTGAATCGTAGAAGGCACGCTGATCGTATCTCAGCAACAGCAACTCCAATCTACACAATTTATCAACAGGGTACCGGCTCACCCCGCGCTTCTTTCAGATTGATGTTACTATAACAACACGTCGGTTATTCATTGTGCGCCCGGCAGTGCATTAATCAAGCCCTCGCTCTGACATCAAATACAAATGATATTTTATAGCGTCATAAATCTTCGCTGGCTGTCACCGTTCGTGGGCGTTTGCTACGAACACGTCTCCTGGGACGTCCCCTACCCTTCCACTCCTGTATCCTGTTTTGTCCTGTCAGACCCTGGCAGTTCCAGTTAGCCGTACGACTTTTATCTTGTCGCGGTTCAATTTGGCCTAATCATTTTCCCTTAATTTCCCGGCACACACAATGCCGCCGCGTCACAGCGAAATATCCGGCACACAAGGTGGTCCCAACTTCACTCGACTCTACTTTTTTCTCAGACAGAGCAAGTGTCGAAGAATTTGTGCCTCTCATCCACGGAGTGCAAGTCCTAATTATTCTTTACCAACAGGCTAACAAGTGGTAAGTAGGCTACCGCAACACCACCTATTATAGGTGGTCACATTACCAAGAACACTTAACCAAGAAAGAATGAAAGAAGAAAAGAATAAAAGCATCTTTAATTTGGCACTCTGTTTTACAAAAATGAGACTTTACGAACACTAACATCAAAAATGTGACAGTAGAGGCTCCACCTTTCAAGATAAGGACAGATAAAATGTTGTAAGATTTTTTTACACGAAATTACAAGAGTTACGAGGTCGGAAATGTTTATTGTGATATTGACCGAATTTTATTTAACGATTTTTTAATCTTGTAAAATAATATGTATCGGGCTAGAAGCGACAAAATTGTAAATCTGGGTCCTAATAATTAATCTTCATATACTAAATGAAACAAGTTTGATTATAACTTTGTAAATTTAAAACATTTTGTATCAGATAACATTTGGAACACAGAAATGGCTAAAAGAAATTTTGAAAGTCTCTTGGACAAATTCCCACTAGCATTCACACAGTTCTCTGAATAGTTCTATGTACAAATAAACTTATTGTTATTTCTTTCGTTCGTTAATTCCAGAATCTCCCTTTTATTTAAACATTCTCGTCCAAAGTTAGTAAATTCGGCGTTTTATTTTACATGTGACGCCATCTGCCGCAGAACGTACTAAACCTCTGCGAGACAGCTGTCGATAAAGCAGTCTCACAGAACAAATTCGAAAATTATTTAAAAGGAAACGATGATACGAAAGCCTATTGCTTGTCCTTGCGTGTGCAAGTTTCATTGAATTGATCGGCAGCAACGCTGATAAATGGTAGTCACGTGACCGAATCAGGAAACAACGACCTAGATGTTCAAGTACGGGGTTTCCAGAAAAGGATGTAAACACACAATGTGTGAACATTAATTTCAAGTTGCAGGGTATAATCAACACTCGTACGAGAGTATCAATTGCGATTAATTACCGTGATAGTAACCACGGCACGGAAACGTGTTTCACTCGCGCCTCGCAGGTGTTCTTTTACACCTTCGCGTGGCCTTCTGGAAACAGCCGACGTTATTTCCCGCGGTCGAGACAGTAATTTCCAGCGGAAAAAAAGAAAATGGGAAAATGAAAATATACGATACGACTAAACCAGCACCCGGCCAAATAACCGGTGAATTTCGAAGCGAAATAAGCAAACGAGAAGGCATACAATTAGACAAGCACCTGGCTCGGACATCAAATGAAATAGTAGAAGCAGGGGAAGGCGGGTTCGCGATGTGCTCGCGGGTGAAGAACAGAGAGATAAGGAGCCCCAGGCCGTGTCTGTCATGTCAGCCAGCGTAATAAGTTTGAAATCCACATCAAGCGATTAATAATGCTCGAGCGATTCACAAAAAGGTGCTGCATCGCCGGTAAGAGAGAAGTTGTTAAGCTAGCCCGAGGCCCCCGCGGAGGCGGCCATGTTTGCTGTCAGTAACAACTCTCCCGCATTGCCGCTTGCCACCGCTTTATATATCGTTTGCAAATAATAATCGCACGGTTTTCTTATCCCCCACCGAGCAAGGTGCGACGAATAAGCAGATCAGAAGTTACCGAACCTGTTATCCAAACTTATTATTCGTAACAAATTTAATTGTCACGAACACGCTGTATATTGACGAAAACAAAATGGAATTTTATTTCGGATTAAAGGAAATTAATAACATTTATATTTAGTAGATACCGTTCGAATTCTTCGTCGCAAGTATGACACGATATTATAGTTAGAAACGTTGAATTTCTCTATCGGCTCTTAGGTCTTAAAGAATTATGTCGCTAGCTGAGTACTAATTAATTCTTCTATCACGAGTTTTTTATTGCGGGGCTAAACCGACAATGAAGCTAGAAAGTAAAATGTTTGCATTACGTAAAACGTAGATAAAAGGTAGTGTTTGTTAGGAAATTTAATAACTGTTGCGATTAGCACAGCGAAATTACGTAAACGCGAAAATGCCAAGAACGGAACACATTATAATTTATTATAAATTGAAAGCAGTAAAATACGTATATCTTGCCCTAACAATGCCTACATACACCAGTGAGACGAGTCTAGTACGTGTAACAGCCGTTTTTGTTTAAAACAACGCATTATGTATTAAATTAACTGACGCAGTAATAAATGGGTATTTATGAAAAACAGCAGTAAACGAAGCAGCGTTATTGAATGCACATGCATGACACGTGTAAAAGACTTCTCACATTAAGCATTTATGAAGTCGGTAAATGTATAGTAATTAGTGAAAAGAAAAGTGAAACTTGTCGTTTCATCGGTTTGGCAAATCGTAATTAGTTGTGTTCGCTGCATAATCAAAGATAAAATTTTGTATAAATTGTTTCTTAATCGCAATATAAAAATGTTATTGCACGAACTATTTTATCAGATAATAAGCCTCCATCAACGAATTCATGAATTACAGCATACATTACCGACGATGAGTATCCAAACATCTAACTTTAATGTGTAACTGTTTTTTTTTATAACATTCATGTAGTAGATTTTTATGCAAAATAAAAATTGTCGGTATTAACATTAACCGTACTACGACCGGCCAAATGACTAATTTTACCATTTTTATTTGATAATTGTTGCTTCCATTAGAAATTGTTAAATCAATTACTTCATTCGAGCAATCGTATTCTTATAAAAATTGCGAAAAATCGAAATGCATTTAGTCTTGCAATTTTAATACCAGTCATATTTTGTGCTCGGCACGGTTAATGTTAAACAATGAAAATGACATTCGAATTTGGAAAACTGCGATTTCGTTTGTCAAGAAATTAGGTAAAACTGTTGTATATCGAAGAAAGCGTTTAAAACAAATTCTCGTTAGTTAAGAACGGAACAGAGAAATGCAACAACCACGCGATCCTGTTCAAGTTAAGCGTTCGCTGATAATGACGGAGATACAGGTAAAAGATTTATTAAGAGCGGACGGTGTGCGCGCGCGTATACTCCCGTAGAAAGGAAACGAAAGCTCGTTAGTCAGGTTTGAGTTAGGTAGTCGATATGGACGTCAGCCACAATTCGTTTCGTTGCCTAATTATAAAGGCCGTAGCCCTTGAGGCTCGAAGCGGCATCGTTTCAACTTCCGAAGCGTGTCGTGGATGCCCGTACGGACTTTATAAATTATTCAGGTCGTCGATGTCGGGAAGACGGCACGATGCGATGCAAAAAATTAAATCTACCGGATAGTTCCTGTCGTTACCGAACGTTATTGTTATTAATGTTTCGCATTAATTACCGGCGAAAAAAGATGGCGTCAAAAGTCGATATAAAGACCTCTCGCTCGGTTCGACGGTCTGGTCGTTCCGCTGATACAACACACCGAAATCAATTTACGAAAAATGTTCTTCCAGTGGCTCGCAGTGATATTCGGACACTTTCGGAAACACCATAACTTTCTTAAGTTTCGATTTGAATTTTTTTTTTCGAGACGTTCAAGGAGTAGTTTACCAGCTGAGAAAATTTGTTTAACACAATTGCAATTGGGCACCATCCTGGAGGAAATGTTAAGGGTTGCTTTTTTATAACATTTTCATCGGAGCCTGTATCCAAATTTAATGTAAGTAATACGTATAGTTATACAGGGTGTCCCAAAATGCTGTGCTTCCATCCAAGGAGCGATACCTGATGCGATTGGAAAAGAATTCAGAAAAGAAATTTGTTCATGAAAAATGATCACCTTCAATTTTTTTTTTTTATATTATTGCTTATGTCAAAACGAGTTCAACGGCCAAGTATACTATGACCTTGATATAACCTTAACAGTAAGGCAGACCAATATCAACAACTCAGCCTACCTTACCGTTAAGTCCTCATTGTTAAGGTTATGTCAAGGTCATAGAATACTAGGCCGTTAAACTCATCTTCGCATAAGCAATCAAATATTATTGTACAATATTATTGTTTAGTACATGATAATGTATTAAAACGTATGTAGTGCCATTTTAAAATATAAAGGTGTTATAATGTTATTAAGTTTCCGTTGCGCTAATAAAAATCGATCGATCGAACGCGCCATCGGAAAAAAACGTGATGATTGAGAGTCGGTACGAAAATGATAAATTATGAAATATTAAGACCGAAATTAGAAGGATGGAGGAACTGGTATGGATATCTGTCGGCGTGTAACAAATTCTCACGTGATAAAGTTTGCTACTGGAGTAGCTGAGCCTTGAGTGGGTCTCCGAGTAGTATGTATAGTGACAAGGCTGTAGATAGCAATCGTAATTTATACTCGACCCGCGTATTCAGCGTTTCCAATCTAAATGAATGAACAGCAATAGATAAGGAAGAGCTAATAAACGGTGCTGCCCTAAATCCGTTCCGAACGTATTGCATAACGTAGAATCGATTTCACAGAATTAACAGTTCGCAGAAATAGATGAATGCTTGTTCTGCTTTCGTTACATAAACATATCGATAACCTTCTTTTTCAGTGTTCTTTGTATTTAAATTAGATCGGACGTTTCCGCTCGGTTTTTAGATTAATTAATCTCGCGGCTTGCGCTGTCCTTTGTAGAAATGGAACTTAAAATTTAGAAAGAAAATTTTATTTTCTAATCGAAATAATAATGAGCGTCATACATTTTCAATAGTGTCAAGCGTCAACTTAATACTGGAACGTCCAATTTAGATCAACTAGATTCGACGGGCTTTAAAAAAAACAATCTATGTAAATAAATTTCAGGTTTTACGTATACAGAATGATTCAGATATATGTAGAGTAGCAGCTATATTTTTTCGCAGAGAGGAAGCCGACTGACATGGCGCGACGCGTTGTCTGGGCACGTGTCTATTGATTGCTCGATAAATAGCCGCTTTCCAGAGAAGACCGCCCCAGCATTGACGGAACTACAAATTTTCACCTCCTCCCTCGCAAAATATAATTTTGCGCCCCCTTTTTCTTTCGATATTTTTATAAGATTGAGATTTCAAAAAATCGTGCTACCAAAAAGATGCGAAGCGAGGGTTCTCGGTGTAGAGTGAGGATCCTGATTGAGTATCGGTTGCGAGGTCGCAACACCTTGCATAGGAAGTTGCCATATTCGAAAAATCATGCTAGCACCCGAATAGTACAAAGACGTCTGTTGCAGACTCCGAACGTCTTTTGAAGAGCTTATGTTACAAAACTGTACGCGTTAAAGAAATTAGACATCTTTTGAACGTTCTTTGGACGTCTTTGAACGTTCTTGGACGTCTCTTAGACGTCTTTTATCAGATATTCTTGCAAGAAGATGAGAAGACAAAGGTTCTCAGTGTAGATCCTAGTTGACCATGGGTTGCGAGATCGCTACACCTTGGATAGGAAGTTGCTACTTTCGAAAGATCATGCTACCAAGAAGATGGGAAGACAAGAGGTCGCGACACCTTATCCTGTTGTACGATACGCGTGGCCCGCAAATTCAGCCGATTTTGTATGACTTATCTACGGCTATTGTTTCGCAATGACCGATGAATGAGATCTGAAAGGAAACTACGAGCTGACACGCGAAATATAACCAGGTTATCGATAGCCGCTCTCGGGATTAGCAGGATTTCGAGCGGGCGTCTGAGTAGTATGGATGGTGACTAGGAGAGAGATAGCGATCATAATTTATATCGAGCCGGCGTGTTCGACGTTTCCAATCGAAACGAACGAGTCGAACAGTCGGAGATATGTTCGCGCTAATAAATGACAGAAACTGCTTTCCACTGCTTCCCCATAAATATAGTAAACAACTGCCGCGAAATTTACAGCTTCTAACGTTTCATACCATCATGGACGACGCGCGATTGCGTGCATGGATATTGTTTGTAATAATGCATCGTGCCTCGGCTAGTTCTTGCCTTTCGTTCGCAGCCCTCATGGAGATGCAACGTTTCGTTATGCGCTATTTGACTTTACGACACAACGAATAACGTTACGCGATATCGTTAAAGCCGCCACGTTGTAATAAGATGTAATAGTTTACGATATCGCTCTTTATCCGGCACATATTTCACCTCGAATATAAAGACTATAATTGTATGGGTGTTTGCCGGTGAATGAAACTAACACGCCGCTAGAGTTTGAGCCGCACTCTCGCGCCTGGATGTACAGTTAATAGACAAAACCGGTTAGTTGAATTGTTTGCTGCGTTTTCTATGGCTCCACATTTGTACCGCAGTATCTGCAGCATCTAAGTGTTCCTTTTGTTAGTAATCATATATATTATAATACTTTTATAGACCTTGTTATCAATGAATAGGGTAACGCCACCGAGACATATATTAGAAGATCTCGTAATACTGTTACGAATATGTCGAATGGTAGCAGCATCGTTTTCGAAACGACCATGTAACAATGATAGGCTTCCCCCGTAAAATATAATCTTGGACCCCCACTTTTCTTTCGATATTTTTATAGAATTGTAAATGCTTTTTAGGAAGGAGAATTCTAGAAATTCAATAAACGCAAAAAGTATGTTTCTTTTTTCTCAATGCACTTTTCGTTTAATTTAAATTAGGGATAATTTTAGTAAAATGGCAAGATAACAAATGCAACAATTTTTGATCCCCTACGATTATGGGTCTTGCGGTATTGCAGTTCCGCCGCTGAGTATCGGATTAGTTACGTATCATGGTGACGCGTGCACGATAAAAAACGAAACGCGTCACGTGACCAAGCCAGTAGCGCGGGGGAACAGCGTCGCAGCAGGGGAAGGTAGAGTTGGGACGCAAGTCTGAACACTGGGAAATTGAGCTGAAATTAATAAGTAAAAAAAAAAAAGGATAAATAAAAATATAAGTAATAACAGGATGCAATTTTTTTGCCGAGATTTCGTTCGAAAAGAATGTTGCAAGTTTAACATCCACTTTGGATTCGACCGAGCAGCACACAAGTGCTTCCGCAACGCGCTTATAGCACACCGTGTACGTATTATGTTCGCCGAAAACGACGTCCGCTGACACCGTCAATTACCTGAACGTTCGTGCGACTACAACGGCAGGCCCCAGCCGGCATCGTGAACGCGTTTCGATGATATCGCGGGATATGTACTATACATAATAGGTGAGCGCCGGCGCGGCGCGAGTGCGTAGAAATTAACACATCGGTTCATTAAAATAAGTCGGAGGGCGTGCGACTAACAGCCCAACGGCTGGATGAAAACTTCATAAGCGTTTCCTTTTCCTAACGGAGACAGAATGAATTACAGGCCTATAATTTATCCCACATTATTGCGGGCCCCGCTGCAATAGAACTCGTCACACGGTAAACATATGGTAATCAGGCGATTCGACTCATCAAGGCTCAGCTTTGTAAATGGCACGGATGTCCTCGGTAATTTATGTGATGCGCAAGCGTGTAAGTGCGACCGGTGATCAAGCGAGCGCTCACCTCGACGCGCTATCATTAAATTCAATGCGAACGCATTACGTATCTCCACTTATGCGCGTCGCTGCGGGATTCGTTGAGGAAAGAAAATGAATCGCTTAAAAAGGAAGAAAAGCGAAAGCGACAAGAGTAAACTGATAAAATGTGCCTTTCACGTGTTGGACAATCACCTTGCCGAGCTGCGGAGAAGGATTGCGAGCAGCGAAACGTTCGATACGGTTTGATTGATTGCCAGTTATAAATACTCGGCGTCGCGTATCAGCGGCGAACCAAAAGGGAAAAAAAAACGAGCGGTCTGCAGGCACACCGCGCGCATTTCACAAAACTTTCTCCAATAAATTTCCTCTTTAGATTTGCACGTACATGCAACCTAACGTCCGTTGAATTCTCAAGGAATCATTTCGAAGTTATTTTGGAACCGACCCCTGTACTTCTACTATTTTACAAACAGTGGATAATATCGAGCTAATAGAATCCAAGACATGATATAGATGTAAGAATGTATTGAAAGATTTTCAATAAAAACCTTGTAAATTAATATCCATGATTATTTCAAACCTATTCTCTTCCATAACATTTTGCAATGAGCAACGAGTATCTCATCGATATGGAACTTTGTAGCGATATTAGTATTTCAAATCATTGACAGTTCCACATTCTTCATCTGGTCATTATCTTGCAGCCACGACTCGTTACCGATCGATCTTGGACCCGTTCGCATCGTAGGAACGCAAACTTGTGCGTCCATTCGTCGTAACTCTCGGCTGTGCATCAGTTTTGATATGTATCCTGATCAAAATATCCGTTGGACACGACGACACCGATTCGTCTTCCCTCATTTTAGACTGCTAGAGCTGTTTCTTCAGCTGCAAAATTCTCACCCTAGATTTGGGCTGATGCACTTGTTCTAGCGCTTTCCGTGAATCGTAGGCATCTGTGCTATCTCCGATATGGACTTACTGGGTTCAATGTGCGATCCGATAGCTGCTATCGCTATATCGCCTTGTGTTTGACGTGTTCTCTTTCGTTCAATTGTGGCTGACTAATCTAGTAATTATATACTTTTCCTTGAAATACCATTTCATTTGTATCTTCCACATCCGGTAGTGATCGTCTGATAACTTCGCGATTCGTAAACTCGGTTGCTTATTACTAGACAGCGGATCTAGACGCGGTAGAAGGCGTCGAGATGCGATCCCTTCTGATTAAGTATGACGAATGGAGTGTAAGAGGCTCCAAGAAACGAAGCGGACAGTTTTGCGAAGAAAAATGTCGCTTCAAATGACCTCGGGAATTTTAGGACACCCTGTATGCTTGAGCACGCGGGAAGAGCAAACCGTTTGAAATATAATCGACCCCGGAAAGTTAATGAAAAGAAACCATTATAATCGGAGGAACAGCGATGGTTTCTCAGAGATCGGGGAAACCTACAGCGGTCTCTCTTGCCCCATTATCAAAGAAAGAGCGACAATGTTAATAGAACTTCAAGTCTGATAAGAGATTAGCACCTTTGTTTCACTCTCGCGGGATTATCGAATGGAACGGAAAAATCTCCGAGCATGATAAAAAAGTCTCCGCGCAGACAAAACCGAGCTCTGTGTATGAAAGGGAGAAATGACATTTTGTAACACAGTTTTCTATAGTTTCTATTCATTGAATCTTCATTCCAATTCCATGAATTCACCTATTGTAGGGGTGTAGAGAAAGAAAGAGAAAAGATTAATTTTTATGCTTCACAGTTAAAAGCGCAGCGAGAAGAAAACTTCGAACCAGATTCTAGAAACCATTCGCGCAGATAGTACCGAAGAGCATTTTAATAATTCCACAGTATACAACCTACTATATACATCAAATATAGGGTAATATCGTATTTTAAATTAATATAGTCGTACGGTCTAGGCTAGTTAGAATAGTGTTAGTATACCTAATAGATTTATTGTTAAGATATTTTTGTGTTAATCAGGTTCACTATTAGCAACAAGTGTATGGGTATAGCGCACGATGATCACAAGTGGAAGAAATGGCTTGGCCATGCGAAAGAAGTCGGTCGCGAATGAAGGAGGGGCAGAGCAATCCTCAGCGATATCTACACCACTTCCTTTTATTTTAAAGGGAAGACACTACATCGTGTTACAGAAAAAATGTAACCAAGACGTCGTGGTTGCGCGGTGTAATTGGTGTTGCCCTAAGAGGGAGATTAAAGAAAAATGGTCTAACATATCCACTTTCGCCGCACACCTGGAAGCTCAACACCCGGCCGAATTTTCGAAATACAAGGATGAAGTGGAACGAGCGCAACAGCGGGGGGACTTGTGGTCGCAAGAGAAATTTCAAAAGGACGTGGCGAAATTCGTCATTGACGCCGTTATACCTGTACAGTCTATCGAGAATCTGTACTTCAGAAGAATTTTTCAAAATTTAGGCATGACCGACGACATTAAAAATATTAATCGACTTACTGTAGGTCGGCGTATCGACAGGCTGTACGTGGAAACAATAGAAAAAATCAAATCTGACCTGTCAACTGTTCCATTCGTTTGCACCACAATGGACACTTGGGCGAGCCAACACCGGAATTTTATTGGCGTGACTGCACACTGGATAACCGACAATTACGAAAGGAAATCTGCAACTTTGGCCTGTCGACGATTTCGCGGGATCCTTTCTGCCGAGCAAATTAAAAGTTTACTGTGCTCCATATGCAGCCAGTTTGATTTGAACAGTGAGAAAATTGTGGTGAACTTTACGAAAAAACGCCAGCAATATCGAGCAGGCCTTCCACGCGTTTGGCATCCAACAGCAACGTCGTCTTCCCATAGAGGAAAATGAAATCGTCAACGGTGAAGCAGAAGAAGCGGAAGAAACCGCACCAGAAGAAGGAGAAGCGGAAGAAGAGGAAGTAGAAGAAGAAGAAGAACCAGACGACCACGACGTAGCAGAAATATCAAACGGGAAAGAAGGAATGGACATCGCAGCAAGTGTTCCATGCGCAGTACACATGTTGAATTTGTGCATCACAAAAGACCTGATGCGAGCATTGAAGAGAAATATAAGCGATAAACAATTACTTAAAAGACACACGGAGGTCATGGAGAAATGCAACGTGTTGTGGAAAGCGTATAACGGACCGAAATCCTGCGAAATATTTAAGAATATAACGGGTCAGAATTTAAAAATACCGGAAGACACTCGTTGGAACTCGTTGTATGATTCCTTGAAACAAATCATACAACTGAAGCCAAAACTTGTAGAGATTTGTAAGGCTTTCCAGATAAAGAATATATTAAGAAACAATGACATATTATATATAGAAGAACATCTAAAATGCACAGCACCAATAGCAAAAGCAATAGATTTTTTGCAAGAAGAGAAAAATAATTTTTATGGGGCGCTTGTACCGTGGTTGCTCAACTTGCGAATGCAATTACGTAATTTAGCTGAAGATGAATGGAAATTTTGTGCTTCGGTGAATACCTCGCTGCTAGAAAACCTTCAAAAACGATTCGAACATATATTTGCTTTCCGTTCGAAAGAATCAAAATTTGCGGTAATAGCCGCCTTGAGCAACCCAACATTTAAAAATCGGTTGTTTCGGTTTGTCAACGATGCGCGCCAAAATAGTCTAATGAATATTTTGAAGACTGCAGTAGAACATGAAATGAAGAAGGACAACCTGCATATTGCACCGCAAGTAGTGCCATCAACGTCGTCCGGCGAGTTTTTTGATTTTTGTGAGAGCACCGAGACGAAAGAAAGCACAGATTATTCCTCGAAAGCTGCACTAGAGGTTAGTTAATTTCTCCCACCTTAATAAATTAATGGATTGAAGGGACAAAAATACCTATCCAGATAGCACGCGGCGCCTTAAACACGTCTTTTTTACGTCCATTTTAGGTCTGAACGTATTACGTCCTGAGTAGACATCTTTGAGATATCTTAAACGCGTCTTATTTCAGACGTCTTTTTCGAGACGTCGTTTTAACGTCTGAATCAAGACGTCTTAAAGACGTCTGTTTTGAGACGTTTTAAAGACGTCTTTCTAGAGACGCGGTTTGAACATCTGAAATTAGACGTCGTAAAGATGCAGATTTCACAAGAAAATTCTAAAGGAACAATCTCCAGATTTTTTCAGTACCGATATATTGTTATACGTATCGTTTATTATGAGTTTTTTCTCAGATTTTTAAGTCCGCGACCTCGTAGTTAAAAAAAAAAACAAAAACCAATTCTTTCGACGTTTCCTGCGCGAAAAACTAATCTAACCTCGAAATTATTACGTATTGTTTATTCTATAAGTCTGTTAGACACCGATAAACCTTGAATATCTCAGAGGAAAAATTAAAAACTGAAATCAACTTTATTAGTAATTCTACTGTGTCAGCGCATTACATCTGAAAGTATTAACCATTTTTCCATCAGCCCAATTGAGTCTGCGTGTGAGATGTTCGATTGTAGACCTGCTTGTGATAGGTTCACGCCCGGCGTACGTTTACTTTTTCTTTATCTAAGCAAAGATGTCTTTGGGATGTCTCTAAGATGTCTGTTCGACGTCTAAAAGACGTCTTAGAGACGTACCGTTTCCGAACAAAAGATGTTTAGGAGACGTTCGGAAGCCGTTGGAGACGTCTTTGAGACGTCTCTGTACTATCTGGGTATGAATAATATGAAATCCTAATTTTTTATTTTCTAATTTTATTTTCAGATTCTACAGTTTATCCAAGATAGTGAAACAGATCTTCAAGTTTTGAAACGTTATCCTTATTTGGACAAAATCTTCCGTAAATATAATACGCCCGTTCTGTATGCCGCAACCGCGGAAAGATTATTTTCTTATGCCGACATGGCAGATTCACCAAAAAGGAGTAGGAACTCGGCCAATCTATTCGAAAAAAGAGTTGTTTTGAAGGGGAATATGCATTATATGGGGAGATGAAAATTATAGCTTCTGTGTTTCTCAGGAAACCAGAAATATTTGCCTCTTTAGAGCATCGCCATATTGGTATGTACTCAAACCAGAGAGGATATGAGAGTGGTCACGCTCAGGTTTTGGCCGTACCCATTATAGTGCTGCCCCCCTAGTCTAGTTCTTAGCCAGGAACAGACCCGGTTTCGACTTAGCCTCTAACAGAACCGGTTTCGACGTACAAGTTACAAGTTGTAATATTTCCTTTATTTCGTCGAAGTCTGAACTTGTCAAAAAAATATAAAATATATGTACATGAAAATTGTTTGATACAAAGGGGTATTCAATACGGTGCAAGTTAATTTTTTAATTTAATTAATGCTTTGATATGAAATCTGTATTTCTTCGAATTATTCCGGGTTTTTTATCTTTTACAATTAGAGTAAATTGCAACTGAAAGATCGAAAAAAATGAAAATACTTCTATCATTATATAATTAATATTAGTTAAAGTTTGGTATATTGGATTTATATATCAGTTGCATATTTTATGTAAAAACAGGTTCTGATCCAGGCCAAAGTCGAAAACTGTTCTGGTACGGGCTAAGTCGAAACTGGTTCTTGTAGGTGCTAAGTCGAAACCGGTTCTTGTAGGTGCTAAGTCGAAAGGAAAGAAAAAGTGGCACGGCCAAAACCCGAGCGTGAGCACTCTCATCTACTCTCTGCTCAGACATTGTCCAATAAGCGGAGCCACAAGAAAGTTGATCAGGATTAGGTTCAAATCTACGTTATATACATCGCTGCGTGCTTGTGCTACCATCTGGCGGTTTCGCTCGGTACGTGGCAACCGACGGTCACTACATACCAACATAGCGGCACTCTTACCTGTCGAAAACATTGTAAATCGCACAACTTTTCAACCACCGATCTTTTCGCCAAAATCTATAGGATCACACAAAAAAAGAGGCAAAAATTTCTGATTTGCAACAGCAAAGTTTAACGTTAAACCTACCACTACCGATCCAATGACCGGTTTTACATTTTACAATTATTGTACTTTCATGGAAACCGATTCGATAAATATTTCATCCAATCACATATTCACTTGAAAATTGCACAAAATCTAAATAAATAGGGCATTGTCATTTTTATAAGTAGACTGCGCTCTTTATGCAAAATAAATATTTTTGCAAGTACAAGGGTCTCTCCTTTCTTAATTATTCCTACCGCTAAGACCACTATCAGTATATTTCAGTTCCAGTTGGTAATACAGGATGTGACACTAAAATGGTAATGGGGTTACGTGACCCCAAAAACGTATGACAAAAAAATGCATTTGACGACAGGTCTATCCTTATACCTCGTCTGTGGTTGAAGTCTCCAAATTTCGGTGTTCCACTTTTTCCTACATCATTTTTAGCATGGAACAAAACCTAGAATCATAAGTATCGACTATTGAAATATCTGAACCGATATGGTTCCTTGATGATTCGCCTTCTCTCACCGACCGAAAATCTCCTCAGTGGCCTTCTGCACCGACGAGATGCCGTCGGTGGCCTCCTGTTTCTTGTTTCTTACTCCGGCCAGAACATATCCTAGAGATCGTAAGAAAACACCGAATTATTCGAGTGACATAATCTCTCGTAAGGCTGGCGCGTGGGGTCTGATCCAGACTAAAAATTAGACTGCAGGGCAGCACTGTACCGAAAACAGCGAAACCCCAGGCGTGACTTGGAAGGAATACAACTTTGATTGGTTGTCAGGCATACATAATTTTGCAATTATTCACAATATATTTGCAAAGTCGAAGCGACAAGATTAGTGAATCAGATTACGAGTAAGCAAGCTGATAACACCACTTATCGATATTTTTCTAGTAACTGTACGTTCATAGCTGTCCGAGGGCGTCCACTTCTACGCGCACGCGTACGGGAATTATGATCACGAAAAACGCCGGAGTTTCACATCTGTAACAATATATCGTGCGCACGCGCACTCGTTCCTCGACGCAACAGTCGTAAACAACATTTTTTCCAATTAGATTGCTCGCGAGTTTACGCTTGCACGGTAAATAGAGCCTCCTGGCAGGCGCACCGCAATTTTTCCGCGTTTTCATATGATTTCGCGGAAAAATGGAGTCGATTTCGCACGGTCGGTGTACGTGATACGCAGTCTTATGGGTTTCTGGCATGCGGTGACGTCATCCGGATCATTCTGGAAGAACCCTGCAGGACAATAATGGCGGGTATGTATTTACGTCGACAAAGAGACTATGGATTTTGGCCGCGTCCTATATTCGTCAAACTATTTAGTAATACAGGGACGGCCATTTTCTTTCAGATTTGTATGCAAAATACAACTGCACCTATTGTCAAGAGGACATCACAGGTCTGCGGGTTCGATGTGTAGAATGCCCAGATTTCGACCTCTGCTTGCAGGTGAGTCGAGTAAACGCCTGCGTCTCGGTCACGTGTTCGCGCGATCACCCCCACCCTTCGCCTCTCGAACCTCTTTTTCCATTTTCATCGTGTCTTCGTCTATCCTTCCGGTTTTGTCGGATTTTGCGTATTGAGATTCCTTTTTTCTTCCCCACTCCTGCGCTCTTTTTTCTTTTTGTTTGAAAGTTAGTCCGCAATTATGTGTTCTACCGTATTCGCAAAAGATGAATGAAACTGTCGTCGATTGAAGAGCACGTGCGCTCGAGCGTGCTCGTTTATATTAACACGCGACAAATAGTGTTTTTAAATGTTGACAGTGTTTTTCCGCCGGAGCTGAGATCGGTCCTCACAAAAATGATCATTCTTATCAATTTATGGTGAGTACAGACACGGAATAACATCACAAGTTATAATTTTTTTTCAATTTCAAGGCGCATGATCAGGATTATTGTTCACAGGACTCTGGTACCATTAGCATATTTAATGGTAGAGGTAACTGGACTGCCAGGGAACAACTCAGGCTCCTGGATGCCATTGAACAATTCGGTTTTGGTAACTGGGAGGACATCAGCAAACACATTGAAACACGTACTCCAGAAGGTACAGCGTTCACCCGATAATTTATGAAGCAGAATGATATTTGTTTGAATGTAATTTACAGTATTTATTTTCCAATTGTAGAAGCAAAAGAAGAATATATTGCTAGGTACCTGGACGGTAACATTGGCAAACACACGTGGCCACCAACGGAAAGCTACAAACCAAATCTCACGGATCAGACCAAGTCGGACCATGGACCTCTGTCGCCTGATCTCACATCTCGATTACCACCATTGGACATTACTCCAGAGGAGGCTGCGCAATTGGGTTACATGCCACAGAGAGACGATTTTGAACGGGTTAGTTGATAAAGAATCCGTACTAAACACCGTACATAGTGTCTCATATATTAGAATATCTCGTGAAAAATGTTCTGGGATACTCTATATTATCATAATTGTATGCACACTATAATATCAACTTTTTCAGGATTACAATCACGAAGCAGAATCTCTTGTTTCTTCGTTATTCTTGAATCCAGCTGAAGATGACGACTTGGACATAGCTCTGAAGCTGGCACAGGTCGACATGTACACTAACAATTTAAGGGAAAGAGCAAGACGAAAAAGAGTTGTTCGCGATTATCAGCTCGTCTCAGCGTTCTTCGCTTCGTCTAGGAAAGACAAGACGCTGAAGAAGAAGCAGTCCAAGGAAGAAAAGTATGGCATGGCCTCTATTTTGGAAAAAAAAACCCAGCAGCAATTTTTGTATCATCCTATTCCGATCTTGCTCTGTTTACAGGGAATTCAGAGACAGAATGCGAGCGTTCGCTCAGTTCTACACGGCACAGGAATACGAGCAATTCTTGACCAATCTCGAGAGAGAAAGAGAGCTGCGTTTGCGTCTTTCAGAGTTGTATCGTTATCGGGAGAGCGGGATCTCGAGGCACGAAGAATGTGCTCATTTCGAGCAGGTGATTGCGCAAACTCAGGGTCAAAACGATGCTGCGGATCATTGGAACGAAAAAAAATCTGTAAGTATTCATTTCCTCTTGTCCACTAACATTTCTCACATTATGACACCAGTTGGAATTATTTTCGAAAGGTATACCTTGCTTTTCATGGCACTCTGTACCAGGTCAATCTGCTTGAACAAAAATCAAAACTCATTACATGCGCAGTCGTAAAAGCTAGTGGAGTTCCCGAAACTTGCAACATTTTTAATAAATTTTAAGTTTTAATAGCAGAATAGCTGATAAATTTGTTGAGTCTTCAGGTGCAAGTAATCGTTTTATTTTAGTTAATATCGACGATATTATGTATGAAATGTAACGAGCGTAGAATAAATTGATAGTGGAAATGTTAGTATAATTAAGGAAGTTCATGGAGTACAAAAGACAGAGCCTTAATTACACTTTTTGCGCTAGCTTTTGCTTCCCTTTGAACTAATTCCATTGTTTGTGGTGCGTGTTGCCAGGCATTTGTGAACAGATTGTATCAGTTTGCATTTCACTTAGGGCAGCAGTGGGCCGTCCACACCAATACACCGCCACACCTCAAAAAAAAAGGTACAAAAGCATTCAAAAACTCTGTTTCCGTACAATTCCCTAGTCCGTAGAGAAACGAAATACCCACCCGCCGGTGGCTCATAAAAGTGTTATGTTCTCTGTTCTGTTTCTCTAGAGAAGAAGAAAAAGGTTACTCTTCCATCGACCGAAAGTACACTGTAAAAGACTTACCCAGCAGCAGCTCCTCGCTCAGTCAAACCAATCCCAATCGGACGACGACTCCAGCCAATCAGTGGGCGGAGCCGGATAACTATCTGAATTCTTCCAGCCAGCATTCTACCAGCTCTAGTTCTGCTACAGAAAAAACCTACACCGCGACAACTTCCGGAAAATCGTGTTCGGCAATAGGTGATTTAGAAGAGCGAGATATTGAAATGGAAGCTGCCGCGCATTTGTTAACGAAACAAGAAAAATCTTTGTGTCTACAACTCGATCTGAAGCCAACGCAGTATTTAACGCAAAAAACGTTGTTGTTGCAAGTAAGTTATTTTGTTTCGTTGTGTACAGGGTGATTTAAAAGCATCGGCTACACAAGAGCTAAACTTGTAGCATATCAAGGTATCATCAGTATTCAACTATTAGATCTAGTCATAAAGAATTTTAATTTAATTATATGAATTTTAGTCACTTATATATTTGATGTATGATTCGATTTATTGGCTTATAAAGAAGTTTCATCTTGAATTTCAAGGTCAAGATCAATTTTATAATTGCTTCGTTTCAAGATTAAAGGGCATTGAATTTGTTAAGTAATTGCTCGGTTGGTTTTAAATCATCCTGTATTTTTATAATATATCATAGGTCACCTTTATGTGGTATCTATATGATTGCAGGAGTATCTAAATGGTAATAGGAGATCTGGCGTTGTTCCTCAGTCGGAACCAGAGAGTAAGATTTTACATTATCTGGTTGCGAATGGCTGGATTGCGGCCAATTAACCATATGTAAAAAAAATTAATGACCATTTCAACTCTAAGTCACCCTCTATTTTCCGAACTAAGTCCTAGGTATAATTGAAATTCGAGTCTGATTTAATTGTCGTATATAGGGCAGGTAGAGAAAGAAAGTGTATATACATATACATACTTATAATTTAATATGTAAAAAGGATTGGTTCTTTATTTATAATTTCTCAATGGAATTCTTGTATAAACGAAGTTTGAACGATCGGACAAATTGTTATACCTAAACGATCTCTTTAAACAACCATCGGACATTTTTTTTGTTTTAATCTTACTTATCATTTCAGTACTTGAAATAACAAAATACCGCGAAAATTGTAAAATTATATTTCATTTAGGTCGTAACAATTTGTTCAACTACATTCTTTAATCGCCTTTGAACAGAAATTTATATATCGAATATTCACCGCTAAACGATTCCGGGAACATGCCCGCATTTCATCGAAACGCGCGACGATGCGTTAGGTTTCGTTCGATCGTTTAGTCAGACACCAGACTTGATTTAACACTGTATAAGAAAATCTCTTACACTGCCTTCATAGAGCCATTGAACGTATTGCTCAATTAATTCTTCCACTGTAACGTTTTCTTGTACAGGCTATTAGCTGCACATACTTTCTATCTGTTTTCATTGTGATTTGTTACCATACTTGACAATAAGGAAGTGTAGAGTGGTCACTTCGGTGAACGCTTAACCCTTTGATTGGGGCACTTGAATGCTGACTCGCAAATTTCGATACAGTTTCGATCATTCTTCTCTGCAATCATTGAAACCTAATAATTAACGATTTACATCAGAAAGTGAAGAGTTATACGAAGTCTTCGAAGAGCTGGATCAAGATGTACCCGACGAGGCTTAAATCATCGCTTATTTTTAACGTGGTGTTCAGAGATTCAAACTAAGATATTATGTTCAAGCGGAGTTTGGATAAACAAAGTTCCGATTCTTTAGGAAAGGGTATAGAATTTTGAATATTGGCCTAATTGATATTAACGAGATTAATGAGACGATACCGAAAATCCTCGAATCTAATGCACCCTCGATTTTTAATTCAATCATTGAAGCATTTTGCTCTGTCAAGTTTCTTCAAACTATAGAAAGTGTTCCTTATTGATAAGGAATGGTACAAAGAACATGTCGCGGGGACACTTGTTATCACCATGATATATAAATTAAAAAAATATATATATAAATTATATATAATATTAGGTAATTTATTTGTTGCCTGTGTAATATTTGTACATACATAAAAGAAACTGGAAAGAAGAAAACTAGTACCTTCCTAGTGATACTACTTTTAAAGCACAAATTATGGTGGTAATGTAAAAAAACAAAGTGTTGAAAACGAGAAGCATATAGTGTGATATACTGGTGGTATTCTGAGCCAAACAGATAACTACGGAAAAAGACATGCGAACTTAAGACACGGATCATTCTTTTAACGAAGCAATTATTTGTCCGTCGTTTGCGATGCGTTAGCGATTAACTACCACAGCTTCTAACTGAAGAAAAATAAGGAGAAAACAAAACGAAAGAAATGTAGGATTTATTATAAATTGTAGGGTTTATTATCAGTATTCGCTGAACTGTCCGTCACTTTTCCTTTTCGCGATCTGCCTCTTACAAAAAATTTGCACACAGATCGGAACCCGTCGAACATTCCAGATTGGAACACACTCATATGTAATTACATTCGCATGCGACAGACGATTTCTACCGAACTCGCTCGTTACCTCTCACTCTTTTCGCGATCGATCGGTGTTACGGACGTGTCCTCGGAAAAAGAACAAAACAACAAAAAAATAAAGAAGAGATAATTGTGCCGTTTCCGAAAAGTTTGTTGTACGCTTCTACGGCTCCTATTGTAAGAAAGCACTTCTAGCTTTTATTTAGCGTAAATTGCTCGCCGAGTTTTATCTATCCTCCATTTCTCTCGTACGCTTAACGGACTTAACCAAAATGGGAAGGAAAACCAAGAAAAAAAAGATTGACCGTTTTCTTTTAACGTAATTTCATATCTTACTCTCTCAGAACTCTCTACGCTTCGAGCTACGAATTCAAGCGACAAAACATCATCGTTTAGCTTGCATCATCGTGTGAATGTAAAAAAGCAAAAATTATAAAAACAGCTATATCTATGTAAATACTTGAAGAAAAAAAGAAGACTACGTTGTTCCGTAGTTGTACAACCCTAATGTATAAAAAAAAAAGAAAAGAGTCAGAAATATCTTCCGTTGGAGACAAAAAAATACTTATTATAACGTATTGCTTGAAGATACACCGCTAAGCGATGAGATATAGGGGAAATAGCTGCTCATATTTTTTACGGAGAGTAGAAGACTATTCCCTTTTATTCGATGCGTGCGAACAGCGAAACCGTTTGCGAACGAACAGTGAATGATCTTTCGGTGGGCGCACGCCCACGACTCTTAATTAATATACAATTATTTTGTTGCGCATCCGCTGCCTATAGCGACCGGTAGTCGATCGATGCGAGTTCGTTTTTCGATTTCGTGATTTTTTGCTAATTTAGTCGTTTTACGATCTCGGCTGTACTATTTCTAATGCACTCTTCTTGTCTGCGTATTGTGATAGAAATGTGAAAAGTTTTTAGCTCATCTTTTTTGTTTTATTTTATCCTGGAGAAACTTGCACGGATCGACTTTACCTGTCTTTCGACTGTAATATTTATACGAGACGGCCCACTACGAATAGACTGTTTCATCGTATGTGTACAGGATGTTTTGTAATTGAAATTTATGAGAAGTTAATGATTCTTAATCAACTGGAATCCAAAAAATTTGGAATATTCGCTCGTATACAAAAAAAATTTCAAATAAATGTTTAAACTTATTAGATTACAGAACACCCTGTATAAGACGATGTTATTTTGAATAAAGTGGCTGTCACGACCTTCTCGAATTATTTAAATAACTTATTGAATTCAGGAGACAAGCGGATTCGAAATTCATAGCAAATATAAACGAACGAGCGTTTAATGTTTTATACACAGATCGTACAAAATTATTAGCGTTATTATTTTTTTTCTTTACGGAAGTAGCGAATTTCAGTTAGCAAAAAAAGAGGAAGAAAACCGTAGTTGTCGGAACTTGGTATTCTTGAAAATTGATTTAATGTTAATCCGAAGATAATCTATGTGACACGACGAATCGATTACTCCTCGTTGTTCTTGGAATGATAAAAACCTATTTCGATGACAAGAAAAGGCTTTCAAGATTATACACGATTTAAACAGTCGTTGATGTATAAAATAAACTGTACAATAGGTATTTTCCCTTAAAAACGAGTGCTTGTGTTTATTTCATTGTTCATACCTTCGAGTTTCTACAAATTAGTAGAAACGGTCAAATGCGTCTGAATAGTTTAATAATTAAATTAGATCTAGACGAAGAGAATAAAGTCGGTGAAACACAATATGATTTACAAACAGAGACGGAAGTATTATGTTCTACCGACTTCGATACTTCCGTTGATCCAGAATGCCACGCAATAGTGATCTCGGATCCCTTAAAAAAATCTCAAAATATAGCATTACTAGTTCTTATACAATATTTAATATTTTCCTGCTCAACGTTTCTTTTCGTTTCTTTTGTCCAAGTATTTTAATTCTGATGATTTTTCCCCGAAAAACAATTTATTGTTCGCGGGCACTTTCATTTCGGATGTCATCCTTCCCTTCACCCAATTCCAAAATTACTTTTCCTGTCTAAATGTTCATGCCACCGTGAAATTAATTCGTTTCCGGAATGGCTCCCTAATTACCGGTCCCGACGCGATTTATAATTAACGCAACGATTAATGTAATAGAGTCTTTAACCAATTCCTCGCGTCGTAATTAACTTTTCTGTACAGCTTTTTTCACCTGTAATGTATTCTTTATCAATAAATTCATCGCGTCGCGTCTTCCCGTCAATTATTACTTGTTACGATAAAATCTACCGTTTAGTTACCTTCGTTCCCGAGTCTGCGACGCATGGTCATCGGATTCTCTAATCTGCGATGCGTAACCTCGACGCGTGTATCACATTACGATGAAAACGTTACATTAAATGGCTTTAACGTAACCGGCTTGTTCGCGTCAATAACACCGAGTCTACTTATCTTCGCGATAAAATCGCGAATTCTTAGACATACAATTCTTTAGGAAAAAGATCCGAATGTTTTAGTAAATCAAAAGGTTTTGTTAATTCTATCTCTTCTTGAAAATCAAAAATTCGCTTTAAACACCATTCTCGATAATAAATTGCACAATTTTATAAAATGTGTGTTAAAATATTAAGATCTACGATCCTTTATTAGATTTTTCAGATGAATTTTGATCCGTAGTTCTTTTAAATGCGGCTCTGTGTCTTTCGCAAATACAAATCTTCGCCGCGTTTGTGACGAATTTTCAAGGCGCGACGCTTGGCCTCGAAGGAATAATCGGGGAACAGTTTAGAAGCAATATTACCTGCGTATACGACGTACGCGGCGCGGCGTGTGCGATCGCGCGACAGCGCGGCATGATCGAGAGCAATGCGTCATGCGGCGAATCGACGACGTTTCTTGGATCAAAGGCTCGTCATGACGTCTCCGTGATTTTTCTTTTATTCGAGCTAGACACGGCACGACGTCCTTCGTTGTGTATTCGAGAGTCTACAACGTGTACTTTTCCCATCGCCTTTTTCAATCTTCTTTCTAGAATCACAATTCCGTAAATATGTCACTTTGATTGCTACACACGCGCATTGAAATCACTCGTCCCTGTCACGGATAATTATTTGCTGGAATATCTTTGCGATTGACGAGAGGACCTCCGGTAATTTCTGTGGATCTTGAACACCGGGAGATCCACGTTTCTTTTCTTAATTTTTATTCAGCATTTCGCCTGCCGGTAAACGACTCATTCAGGCGATGAGGATTAAGCGCTAACGATTTGTTAATGAATTTTTTTAGAGGAATAAAAATTATAATTGTAAAGAATGCGTCATTTTTTGTTCACCGTCGTGACAGTTCATTTGTCTTGTAATTTATTTGTGTCAACCAAACTTCATTCGTACTTGCAAGATCGAAAAACAGGAAATTGTAATTTTTTAGTTCTTCAGGGTGAAAACGCTGATTCACCGAACACTGTAAACAAGATTCTATTTTTTTATGTTTGAAAATGAAAAAATGTAATATTTTTTATGATGCGTTCAATGAGAAAATTAATTTGTTAGTTTTAATCGGAATTCTACTTTTATGGACTTTGCAATAGCATGTAATTATCTGTTTCATACAAACGTGTTGATAGGAACAGGAATAGGATTAGCATCATTACTGATCTTCTGGCGTTGTTCCAGGTATCCTTATTTTATTGTTGACTATGCTCGTAATTATGTCTCCACGCAGATACAGATAATTGCATAAAAATTGCATTCAACGGATAATTCTGATCGCACTTTTTACGATTTTTTTTACCGTCGAAGCGTTCGTTTTCAATGGAATTTATTTTGTTCCAACGGTTCATTCGACAAGTATTCGATGAATGATGATGATCGAATAATGTGTAAATTCTAAATTATTTTCTCTGGAGGTGCAAACAGTTCGGTTATGTAAGTACGTGTAAGAACTGTTAATTTCAAAACTTGTATAGCCTATCAATGTCAGGGATCGGTACATTTTAATATCTCTTGAGACGACTGGAGTACGATATTGACATAAGTTATTTGATTCATTCTCTGTTTTTGCACTTTGAACAACTGTTTTTACACGCAGCGGCGAAAATTTGCTTCCGTTAAATATGTTTATTCGGACAATGTTGTCTTTTCTCTAAAAAAAAAGGCTCGGTGATGTAACCCACTATAATATAACTTCTACAAAAAGAAAGTGTAAAATAAACGTTAATTTTAATAATAAAAACGGATATTTTAGCATATATTTTAATGCTAGTAAAATAGTAAAATCATTTTGATAGAACAATGCAAATTTTTATGTGAAACGCTGTTAGGAAACAACTCTATGAAATTATACTACCGAAAGTTATCTCGTATTTACACGAATGTGCAATGAAATTGCTCTATCAATGTAGTGATAGAAAAAATCCGTTTATATGTGTAATCAATGGAACTGAGAGCTGTTGTATAATTCCATCGATTTATGTTTTATCCTAACAATAAGTACCCTAAAAAAAGTATGAATCACGAATGTTTACATTCGCCGCCTGCAGGAAGTTAACGAGCATACTTTTTCTATGTTTCGCAAGAAAAAGAAGACTGTGACGCCATAATTTGCAACTTTTGTCTTTAATCACCCGGTTTTTGTGTGAAATTCTGCACGAAGGTAGACAGCCAATTTGTCATGAATAGTGCTGACGTATATAATAAACATTTAACATAAAATAACATCCGACTAAAGTTTCGGGGCAGATGTTAATCCTAATCAATGGGATGTAGTAAAAGTTTAGAACTTTCCATCGAAATTAGGCAATATAACCTGTTTCAGCTACATATCACCCGGCTAACACAAAAAAGATGCCAGAGCAGTGAGAAATCAAAGTCTTTCATCCAAGATGAAACATTTCCATATCCTTACTTAATATTAACAAAGAGTTTTTAATCTTTTAAGTAGATTAACAACAGCTTGAATTCGAGACGCTTCCATGCTAGCCCTCTTCGTTTTATGAAACGACGAAGATTATTGAATCATGCTAGATAAAATAAATAATAATAAATTTTGAAATCGAAAGAAAATTCTATTGATTCTATATAAAACTTTATACACAGACAAAAAAAATATTAAATTAATCTAATTAAGACGTTGTTGCCTCTCTTCATTTTATAAAACGACAATGATTACTGTTCACCAAAATCAAATATTATTGAACTTACATATACGAAACTTCACGGCTGGACCAAAGGAATACTGAATTTGAAAATCTGTTGAATTAATGAAAAAGTATGAATGAATGAAAAGTCTCTATTGTATATATATACATATATTGTATATATATAAAAAAAAACCGATGATGATAATATCCATCGAAATGAAGTATTATTTCATGGAACTTTCAATCCAGTCAAAGTAAATATTAAATTTCAAAACTCTTCATCGGAACAGATGATGCACTCAAACGATTCCGGAAGCAAATGCATAATGAGCTCGCATCGACGTATAGACATATATATATATATAAAAAAATTCATTGATATGCACATCGTATGTTCTGGATCGCACAAACAAGAATATTTTCAAGAAGCTCGGGCAAAACAGAGATGAAGCAAGAATTCAAGTGGGGTACAGCTGTAAGAGTCCCACCTTTTCCCACCTGCGAACACCTTGGGCCTCACACCACTGATTGGACATATATAAGTGCCGCGGCCCAGGACAACTTTACAATTACATCTGATCGCAGCTAATCACGTTCAGGTGAGTGAGTGTCGCACATCCTGGAGTATCTGGCTGGTCGTGTGAATTGTTGTGTGTCGTTCACTGTTCCATCGGTGGAAAAGACGCAAAAATCTTCTTCAAAATAATTTAAGCCGAAATTTATTACATTCTGAATTTTAGGCATTTGTTACAAAAATGGGTAGATCAAATACGAAACTGTGAGGACATTTAAAGAATTTCAGAATATTTTTACTTTATATTCGATTTATTATTATTGTTAAAAGGAAAAATACATTTTTATTTAATCTTTATACTTGATAATTGACTTAGAAATATTTTGTTTTGCACGAGGATTCGCAGTTTATCGGTAGATGACGTTGTATGTTTGAAGTACAGTATTGCACAAAAGTTTAATATTTCAATCATTTAAATAGAAGTTTTAATTTTGCTTTCTCGTTGTCTCGTAGCCATGAAATACGGATTACTCTGTTTGTTCGCCCTCGTGGCAATCGCCTACGTGTCTGCTCGTCCCGACGATGCCAAGGATACGAAGTACACTAATAAATTTGACAACATCGACGTGGACCAAATTCTTCGCAGCGATCGTCTTCTGAAAAACTACTACAAATGTTTGATGGACGAGGGAAGGTGCACTTCGGAGGGTACTGAACTGAAACGTGAGTAAAACAGTGTCATTATCATTTAAAAGTTGTTTAGATTGTAAATGGAAGTAGAAGATGTGCGTGGCGCGCGCTCGCGCACTTGCCTGACCAAGCATTGAAATCACCGGAGTAAAGCTACGTTCGCATGTTCTCACTGTCAAATTAAATTTTTTTAGACATACATTGCTTTTAGACTTACATTGATTAATTTTTTAATTTTTATATTTATTGGTCGTTAAATTGGTCTTCAATTAGTTTTTTAAGAGTTTTCTAAGAGTACAGTTCGTTTTGCTAAATAATTTTATTTTTGTTGTTCAGGAGTCCTGCCCGACGCCTTAGCCACCGAGTGCGCCAAGTGCACAGAGAAGCAAAAGGAAGTGACAGAGAAGGTTATCAAATTCCTGGTGGACCACAAGCCCGAGATGTGGAACAAGCTGTCGAAGAAGTACGATCCCGATGGCAAGTACAAGTCCAAGTACGAGAAGGAAGCGGAGAAGCACGGCATCAAAGTTTGAAGATCGTCGAAAACGCGAGAGAAGAACGCTTAGGGCAGTTCGATTCTCGGCGCGCGGCCTCGAAGGCAAACAATTTGTTCGGAGAAAATTATCACCTGTAATCAACACGTAATTAACGTCGATGTCGGCTGACAATTAATGATTGGTCGTAACGCATAGGCGCGCACGTCAGAGAAACAGCAAAGTACCTACTACGTTAGCTATTTAAGACACTGTATAATAATGTTCTTCGGAGAATCAACTCGACGCGACGCGACGTTCCGTGTCTGTTAAATAAAATATCGCTAAATACATCGTCTTCGTAATATTCCGCATTCGTACTTATATCCTTTTACTTTCGTTTTTGCAATGCAAATAGACACGTGGCTCGGCACACGAATCAACGAAAATCGGGGCTGAGCGTGGTTTCGTATTCATTGGGCGTGTTTCAAGAGGTCATTGTGTCATTTTCGGTCGACGAGTGATGTAATACTTACCTGAGAGGAAAGCGATCCACGTGTTAACACCTTCGCTGGTCACCGGTGATCCGTTCTGCTAATTAAGCGAAAAAATATTGTCCACGAAATTATAAACAAGAGATCACTTTTTAAAATAATTTGCACTCCCTTTGTGCTTCATAATTTCGTGGAACGTTATCGAAGAAACAGAAGAAAAAACGAAACAGGTCGAAGGATCGAGCACAAACATCAGACATCTTTTTCTACCCACTAAACCGAACGTACTAATTACACTCGTGACTCTTTCGATAATTACGAGAGGATAAAAACAAACGTTGAGATAACAAGATGGAGGGTCAAACTAACCTTGGCCGTCGAGTGGAGATATTTAAAAAGGCTTTCTTCAAATATTATTTGAGTCAATTTCCAACCTTGTTCCACCTTTGTTACGACCCCATTGGTACCCACAAGAAAACGCGTGCCTTTACAGGCTTCCTCCTTGGTTTCACCATGGCTGTTATCTTGTACAGATGCATTATCGTTGGCCTACGTTTTGATAAGTATACTAGTTTCGTTCTGGCTGTTGTACTTGTCACGATGCTGTCTATTGGATGTGCTTCGTCTATTCAGGTACTTGTTGTTCGTTGAATAAGCAATATTGCGAATCATAGAAACGACGAGTTCGTTTTAAATGGTAATTCTTCAGCTTGTTATTTTTAATACGACAGGTGAGATGCATTTGCGCGCTGACGATACCTGCTTTTTTCGGTCGTTCGGGACGCAGTATGCTGAGAGCATTAGTTTTTGGTTACATAATAGCTGGACCACTTTTTAATATGGTGTACAATGCGAAGGAAGTGGTGAGAACGTTCGCTTGCACTTCTCAGTTGACGTACAATCTCACGAAATCGAGATTCGACTTGATGTTCAAGCCATTTCAACAGGTGAAGTGTCCAATCAACGAAGAAACACTCATTTTACCGAATTCCCTGCTTCTTTTTTGCGAATTTTTATTGCGATTAAAATTGGTTTACAGATTAGACGAGAAGGAACGAGAAGGACGACTAAAGAAGAAACAATCAATTTTTATGTTTTTTGTTCAGTTCATTTTTTGTGGGTTGATAGTTAGCAATCAACGCGTTAAAGATAGTTGTGTGTTTTAGAAAATTGCAAACTATTAGCATCGTAATTCCGTCTGCAACAAAGAAACCGGTTGGAATTGATTAAAATTCGCGTGTAATCAGGCTGTTCTTCAAATGAAATCCGATGGAGAAGAGATAAAGGACACTCTATCGTCCGTGAGGGACCTAATGAGTCCCATCGTCGAGGAAATTGAGGGTGATGAGGAAATGCGGCGATTGAACGAGGAAAACGATTACCTGGATGAATTACAAGGTGATACGAAGAGGAGCAAGGAAATTGAAGAGAAGCACGAGAAGAAAATCGAAGAAGCCGAATCGGCTGCCGACATGTACGAAGCGAAGTACAAGAAGAAGATAGAGACTAGATGCGAGGAGCAGCTTAGTAGGGGTTCGGACAGATGTAGGTAAAACATTTATATAATTTATTCGTCAATTTCTGATTGGGCGTAAATCATTTTGTTAATTCTTCTTTCGATTTAAGGGAAATGTTCGGTGATGCTTACGATAAGTGTTACGACAAAGTGACTGTGTTTGTCGCGTGGCTTCTATGTTGGCCTATGAAGCTGACTTTCGTTTGTAACCTGGTCCAGGCTTTGGGAGGTTCCAGCATTTGTGATCCCGAAGGCAAGGTTGACAGCGGCATTGGTCAAGGCTATTCTGCCTTGAAAAGTACGTATTAAAAGGTCAATTTCAATAAATCAATTTCAAGCAACCTCATAATTATCGTTCGTAGGTGCAAGGGACGAGTTCTCCAGGAGCCTAAAGGACGCCAAACTACAATACAAAGTAAAGAAACCCGCGGTGATCCTAGATCTCCAGGACTCCGTCTACGCAGCTAAAGCGGTTGTCCATCGATTCACAACGAGGGCCAAGCTCTTCGAATCTGTAATGGTCATTATAAGAAGATGCTTGTCCTTCGTATTCCTAAAAATCATTTTCAATGCTCAAAGCTACCATGACAAATACTTGGACGATATCGAGCATGATAATGTCTACGTGACGCCATATTTTCGGAGGATCGACGCTAGGAGGAAAGCTCGAGGAAGTTTAACTCTGTTGCCGTTGAAGAAGATCGAGAAGAAGAAGTTCATAGATCCTTATAGCTGGGAGCCGAGCAAATCTGAAAAATTTAATCTGACCGGCCAGATGGTTAAGCTGCTGCTCGAAATAGTTACCGCTAGCGTTTTCGTTGTCTTGGATAGCTTGTTCTACGAGGTGCTGGACATGATTAGGAGACATGCTCTTATAGAGTATACTCAGGTAAAGTTTCAAATTCACATTTCAAAATAGAGAAACTTAAGGATCCAGAAGGATTCGGTGAAGTTTCAGCTTCTTTTCCAATGGAGTTCTCGAAACAAAAATAAACTATATGTATACGAACAAAAAAATATTCTGATAAAATGCATTATTGTATTTAGGCAGGTCATCATGATTTGTCTTTGGAGATCAGAGGCACAGGAGTGATAGCAACATTGATAAGAAGCGCAGTCCGCGGGTTCAACGTGAAGAAGCACATCAAAACCGTGACCACGAACAGCGCCTGTCTGCCAAGACCGACGAAACTGGAGGGCTACGTGCTCTTGAAGATCTACGGGACGTTCTTCGCAATTTTTTTGCTGATCATCGGCTCCGTTTACACGCAAAGGACATGCCGTGGTATCTGCTCGTTCTTCTATCGGAAACGAGAAAAGAGAAGGACGCTTTACCTCTACAACGAGAGTCTGCGAAGGCGGATCGGTTTCGCGAGATTCATGAAGGCGAGAGTGAAGAGGCTGGTCAGGACTCGTCGTTTGGAGTACGAAATCGATTTCTGGATGACTCTGAGACAAAGGTGGCCGAGACAATTTAATTGGTTGAGGACGTTTGCGTGCGCCAGGGAGAGGTGTTTAATTTGCGACGAGGTAGAGCCTAGAAAAGGGCAGGAACATAGAAAATGTACAACGCTTGGCTGTCCTTTTGTTCATTGCGCTGAATGTTGGAGGGATGTTGGGAAAATTTGCTATGCTTGTGCCGAGTGGCCGGAATCTGACTCTGACGAGTATGATACGCAGTATTTTTAGATTTAATGTTGGCCAGGAAAGTGTCGGGAGAGTATTTAACAATAAAGTTTGAAGGAGCACAATGTTTTGATACGAAAGAATCAATTTCTTGTGTATTTGTTAAAGTTGGAACTGAGAAGATGAATTTTCTTGTTAGAAGAGAAAGAATAATGTCGTTGTTGTATACGGTGTAGATTTTCCGTTTGAAAGGGTTAACAAATTAAGAATAAATCTTACAACTGTAGAACATAGTAAATCGACGTCAATCTTCATTCAAGACCGAACAAATAAAGCTGTCGGACGTATCGCACAGGAAAAACAATCTCGAACGAAGAAATTTGATTCCCGGCGAGTTGAAGTCCATATCATTTGTGTTTACGTTGTTTCTACGGTTTCGTCTGTGTCATCCAAAGCTTTATAAGTACGGAATCTAATTATCATCGTGATCATCGGGGTTTTGATGGTTTGATCGGCCGTGGAGGAGACTGGAGTCTACGGAGGATTTTTTCGGGAAACAACGATATCATCGGAGATGGCGAGACCACCTCTACGTATAAATCTCACGTAGTAAAGTCGACAAGAAGTACTCGGATTTCACGAGGAAGGAACGAGAACTTAAAACGCGTACTTGCCACGTTGAATTTACGAAGCCTCGGACGCCTGAACGGAATACGAAATAATGCGGAGGAAGGATCATTTATAGCATTACAATGTCTTATCGATTCTAGGGATCCATGCGTCGCGTCGCGGCCGTGCAACGTCTTCGACGAAGATGACTCTTTGATCGAGGAAGCATTCGACAATTGGATTCACTCGTACGCAAGGAGGGTTCCGTTTATGCCATCGACCATTACCGGGAATTGTTGACGGCAACAAGGATCTGTCCAATTACCGACCAATTTTGTTGCAAATTTTCTTTCGACGCGACTTCTTCGTATGCGAGCACATTTTTGAAAAATTTCAAACCGCTGCAATCTACTGTTGAAAACCTGGCTGCAAAAATAAGCCAGATGTCGAAGGATACAGACAGTGTCTTTGTTTGCTGTAACAGTCCCCAGGTCAGAAACCGAAGGACTGCAGTTTATTTTACGAAGAGGGTCCTGGTAATAAAACTAATGGGCTCTTCCAGATTTAGTTTCCTCGAGTGGGCCCAATAAGGGTTTTTTCCGCTCAAGACTTTCTCCTCTTTAGCTTACTTCAGTTTTGGCTTTCGAACCGTACAGACGTCTTCCGAGTTTTCTTAGTATAATAAAGTATCGCTATATATAGTCATAGTGAGTTATTTTATTTAAACTAAATACCCATTTCCTTTAGGTTATGGGCCCAGGACACGTTGTGCATTAACTGTATATTTGGTTATTTATTTATTTCTTAAGTGTATTTGACTTGTTGTAGTTTTCTAGTGTTTTGTGTATAAGTGTAGACTAGTTTAATATAAGTGACAATGGATACATCGAAAGACAGAAGAAATATACCGCAGTTTAGTGGCACGAAGTATAATGCGTGGAAACATAGAATCCGTAATTTATTATTTGAAATTGATGTGCTGAAAGTTATCGATGAACTTCCACCGAATCCGATGACTGCTGAGTGGTCGAAAGCTGAGCGGATAGCTAAATGTACAATTGTACAGTATTTAGCGGATACGCATCTTAAGTATGATATACCTGGAAGCACTGCTAAATCAATTTTAATGAGTTTGGATTCTGTATATGAAAGCCAGAGTACGGCTACAGAACTGTCCATAAGGAAGAGACTGCTAAGATTAAAAATGAAAAGTGATACTTTACTAAAAGACCATTTCGAAATATTCGACGAACTAATAAGTGATCTATCGGCAGCGGGCGTGACAGTGCGGGAAAATGAGATCATTTCGATTCTGTTATCCAGTTTACCGGAAACGTATGACACGGTATCGACGGTAATAGAAACATTGCTGACTGAAGCAAAGATAACTTTAGATGTGGTGAAGAAAAGACTTTTCGATCACGAAACTAAAATTAAAAGTGAAATATTGGACACGAGTGTGAAAGTGCTGCAAGTGGAAAGGAGAGACGTAGCTGATTCTAGATCGGGTAAATTTGAAAATCCTCGATTCAGAAGAGGAACCAGAAGAGGACATAACAGAAGAGGAAATGGTTTCAAACCATATAAATCATCGTTTGCTGGAACGTGTCATCAGTGCGGAAGAAAGGGACACAGAATAAAGGAATGCTACCACTATAAACGGATGCTCCAATATAAGACAGAGCAGAGAAATAAAACACAAAATTTGCATTCTGCACAAACGGTGCAAACTGTGGCGAATGAGAACGTTTCTAGTTACGCATTTATGACAGGGGAGCATCACGTTATGAAAAGTGAAAAATTAATATTCATTGTAGACTCTGGTGCATCAGACCATCTAGTGAATGACGAAAGTGTACTTGCTCATAAAATTGAACTTGATCCACCAATAAAAATATCAATAGCGAAGAATGGGGATTACATCATGGCTACGAAGAAGGGACAAATTCCAGTGACGACCAACATGGGACTTGAAGGCGTTCTGGAAGACGTATTATACTGCCCGGACGTGCCATATAATCTACTATCCGTTAGGAAAATGCAACAAAAAGGAATGAGTATTGTCTTCGATGAGGGAGGTGTTCGAATAATTAAAAGCGGTAGAATGGTGATGCATGGTAAGCCTTTAAATAATTTACTATCTATAGATTTTGGAATTATAAAGAAAAAGGTAAATTTATTCAATTCGCATATGTCAAATAGAACAAATAATAGTTATGAATTATGGCATAGACGTTTAGGGCATATTGGGAAAGCAAAATTTTTACAATTGAAAAATAAACAAATGGTAGAAGATGTGACTTATCTTGAAAACGCAATTCCAGTAGATGATTTATGTGAAGCTTGTATAAATGGGAAGCAAGCACAATTGCCATTTGAAAAGGCAAAGGATAAAAGTCACATTAGGCAACCATTGTTTATTGTTCATACAGACGTTTGTGGTCCGATCACTCCTTCTACGATTAATGACAAGAAGTATTTTGTTACATTTATTGATGAATATACGCATTACTGTGTAACGTATTTGCTTGAAAACAAATCGGATGTTTTCTCAGTTTTTAAAGATTATGTTGCAAAGAGTGAAGCGCGTTTTAACTTAAAAACTGTCAATATATACTGTGATAATGGCAGAGAATATTTATCTAACGAAATGAAAGATTTTTGTGTACAAAGAGGAATAAGCTATCATTTAACGGTCCCGCGAACTCCGCAATTAAATGGCGTTGCAGAACGCATGAATAGAACAATAACAGAAAAAGCCCGTGCAATGATAAACGGTGCAGGTTTAAGAAAAGAATTTTGGGGAGAAGCAGTTTTAACTGCTACGTATTTAATTAATTTAACCCCGTCGAAATCTCTAACTGTAGATAAAACCCCATTTGAATTGTGGCATAATAAAAGGCCCAAATTAAAATATCTAAAGGTTTTTGGTTCAACTGTATACGTCCATAACAAAGTAAGAAAATCAAAGTTTGATGAAAAATCTTACAAATGCATATTGGTAGGTTTTTCACCAAATGGTTATAAAGTATGGAACGTAGAAAATGGGAAGTTTGAGATAGTAAGGGATGTAATAATTGATGAAATTAATTACTTAAAATCTCGGCCTATAATAAAGGGTGATATATGTGAAACTGATGCATCTCGTGAGGTGCCGAAATCAGTAGATATTCTGTGTGATTTGAATAAATCTGGTAATGATAAAACAGATGAGTTAAAAAGGAAATCTGATAACAATGAATCAGATATGATAGAGCCGAGAATAAAAGTAATGGTAGATGAAGGAAAAAATAAATCTGTAACTGAAACAGATATAACCAGAGTAGAAGGACCAGAAAAAGATAGTGTAGTAAAATTAAAAGATAGTATAGAACCTAGAAGGAGTGATAGGATTAAACAACGACCTACTGTTTCATATAAAGAATTTGATGGAGACAATGATTATCTTTTGTGTGCTCAGTCAATAGTTTTTAAAATTCCCACTTCATTTGAAGAAATCAAAACTAGAGTAGATAGAGTTAAATGGGAACAAGCTATTGCTGACGAAATAAACTCATTAGTTATTAATAGAACTTGGGATTTGGTATTGAAGCCAAAAGATAAAAACATTGTTGATTGCAAATGGGTATTCACGATCAAAAATGACGAATCCGGAAATCCTTTAAGATACAAAGCTCGACTAGTGGCCCGTGGTTTCAGTCAGAAATATTTAGAAGATTATAATGAAACATTTGCACCCGTAGCTAGAATGTCAAGTTTTAGATTCCTTATGGCTTTTGCAAATCAGCATAATTTGTTGGTGCACCATATGGACGTGAAAACGGCATTTTTAAATGGTATTTTGAAGGAAGAAATTTACATGCGAATTCCTGAAGGTGTTAAATGTAATAATAGTAATCAAGTGTGTAAATTAAACAAGGCATTGTATGGTCTTAAACAATCAGCCAGATGCTGGTTTGAAATGTTTGAAAAAGCTCTTGTGGAGAAAGGTTTCCGGAATTCATCGGCAGATCGGTGTATTTATATATTAGATAGAAGGAATATATTAAAGAATATATACGTGGTACTATATGTGGATGATCTAGTGATAATAACTGCTGAGATTGAAACAATGAAAAATTTCAAAACTTATTTGAAAAATAGATTCTGTATGACAGATTTAAATGAAATTAAATTATTTCTTGGAATAAAAGTAGGGAGAACTAATGGACAAATAACATTGGATCAGAGTGCATATATTGAGACTGTTCTTAAGAAATTTAATATGCAAGACTGCAAGCCTGTTAGTACACCTCTTCCAAGTGTATTAGACTATAAAGCTTTAAACTCAGATGAAGAATCTAATGCACCTTGTCGTAGGTTAATTGGATGCTTAATGTATATAATGATTTGTACAAGACCCGATTTGAGTATTGCAATAAATATCTTAAGTCGATATTCAAATAAGAATAATGAAGAACTATGGCAAAATCTTAAAAGGGTTCTTAGATATCTGAAAGGGTCTCGTAATATTAAATTAACTTATGTTAAAAAATGACTATAAAAATCTATTGAGTGCTTATGTAGATTCAGATTGGGGAGGTAGTGAACATACGGATCGAAAAAGTACAACAGGGTATTTGTTCAAGTTGTATGATCAATGTACAATCTGTTGGAATAGTAGAAGGCAAACATCTGTAGCTGCTTCATCCACAGAAGCAGAGTACATGGCTCTTTTTGAAGCTGTAAGAGAGGCACTTTGGTTAAAGTCATTGGCAATCAGTATAAATATTAGTATCTCTAATCCAATAATGATATATGAAGATAATATGGGTTGCATTAACATTGCGAATAATCCAAGTAGTCATAAACGATCGAAGCATATAGATATAAAGTACCACTTCTCAAGAGAACAAGTTGAAAAGAATGTTATAAAACTTGAATTTATTCCCACAGGTGACCAACTGGCAGATGCCTTGACAAAGCCATTGCCAGCAAACAAATTCCTGGAGTTTAGAAAAGGAATGAATATTATATAAATAGAATATTTAACAAATAAGTTATATTATTTATGTTATATTATATATAAGGCATAGTTTATATGGTCTGGATGGGTTTTGTCTGGGTTTCCCCATCCCTTAGCAGCGAATGTTGGACCACTTGTATTTTATCCCCAGAGGTAGAGTCAAAACAAACACAAAGAAGACGATCTGTATGGTAGTTTTTGTGCCACGGCAATTAAATTCTTAAATAATTGAATTAGTGTGAAGAACTCCGACTTATTTTTGAGGGGGCCTGTTGGAAAACCTGGCTGCAAAAATAAGCCAGATGTCGAAGGATACAGACAGTGTCTTTGTTTGCTGTAACAGTCCCCAGGTCAGAAACCGAAGGACTGCAGTTTATTTTACGAAGAGGGTCCTGGTAATAAAACTAATGGGCTCTTCCAGATTTAGTTTCCTCGAGTGGGCCCAATAAGGGTTTTTCCGCTCAAGACTTTCTCCTCTTTAGCTTACTTCAGTTTTGGCTTTCGAACCGTACAGACGTCTTCCGAGTTTTCTTAGTATAATAAAGTATCGCTATATATAGTCATAGTGAGTTATTTTATTTAAACTAAATACCCATTTCCTTTATCTACATTAAAAATCACTGCTACTGCTCTTTTTACAGCAAAATATTTTAGTCATAATTTTTTCATATAAAGCATCGAAAAAACCCAAAAGTAAATCATTTTATTAAACCACTTAGAAAATGAGTAAATTAGCTAAAACAGATAACAATACATAAAAAACAAAAATGCCATTGTTTAATCGTAGCAATAAGTTGATAAAATAAATACACAATGAAAACCTTTTTCGATCTATGTATACTAGAATTAAAGAATATTTACGTGAATGCATGTTGATGCAACCAAGTCCAGTTCAGGGAATCTACAAAAGGGGCCAACCGCCTAACGACGTCTTATCGTAGAAGAAAATGAGTCGTACTCATTTTTTCTACCAAATCATGCACCAGCCACAATTTTCTCCGTATAGTATCAGCAATTTGCCGTGATCTCGTGCAACAAACGAGCTCTGCTCAAAGTATATAAAACGTGCACACTAACGAGTTAGATGATCAGTGAGAGAAGAAACGAGGTTCGAATCTCTTCAAGAAAAAATGAAGAAGACCATCTTGACCGTTTTTGTACTCGCGGTTTGCTTTCTGCTTTCCGAAGCTGAGGACAAGTATACTACGAAATACGACGATGTCGATATCGATTCGGTGCTTGGCAGTGAGAGACTTCTGAATGGATACGTGAGCTGTCTGCTGGACCGTGGTTCTTGCACTCCTGATGCAGCCGAACTCAAAAGTCAGTAAAAATAAGGTGTCGATTACGCTTTGAATATGTTGTACACTTACGTCGATGTTTAAATGTCTTTTAGCTAAAGTGTCCATTACAAAAATTTCATTAGAAAAAAATTTATAAACAAATTAATGTCAACGATAAAATTGATAGAATACCACACGTTCGATCGGTACAAAGGTATCTCCGATATCAATTTTTATAGGATAAATAAAGCACAACGCGTGACGTTGTACGGCTTCATTCGCCGGTCCTCGGAAAATTCAAGCCGCTTGTTAATGGCCCGGTATAAAACGCATACGTGTGCGGCCGCGCGCCAGTATTATGCACTTGTATGCATATTCCACAGCTGTTCTTACGCGGGACGCCGTCGTTTTACGGTCGACCGCAATTTTATGAGCGTCGTTATTCCTGGAGGACAAGGTCGCGCATTAAATCAGTTACGCGTCCTTTTCCATCTAGAACAAAAATTGCTGCGTGATATAATTACCCGAGAGGAGAATGTCTTTCTCTGGTGCGCGATGCGCCTGAATAATATTCGGTTCGGAAACGTAATTATTCTGGCCATACACAGTCTGTATTTCAATGCAATGTAGATACACGTTGCAACCAATAAATTCCTTCAATTATTCCGTTTTTTATTGACTTAATTTCTCTATCTTACACATATTTATACTTTAGTTTGTACAATCGTTTTGGAATATTTTATTCAAAATTCTACCGAAACAAATGTTTGGAATGATAGCTAATTAAGAAGTGTATTTCGGATATAATAGCTAATGTTTGAATAAAAATTGCAGAGAACTTGCCAGACGGTTTGGAACACGACTGTTCAGGCTGCAGCGAGAAACAGAAGGAAGTCGCAGACAAGGTTTCGCATTATTTAATTGATCACAGAGCCGAAGATTGGAGTCTTCTCGAAGCAAAGTATGATCCAACCGGAGCCTATAGACAACGTTATCTCGCGTCTCAAGCTAAAGAAAGAGCGATAGATTAATTCGCTTTAAAAATCCATTGTGATTTCTCTTACAATACGTTGAACGAGCATATAATCGTCTAAATAAATACATGTATGAAAAATGCTTCCGTACGAATAAAGCTTCATCAAGTAAAAATACTTCTGCCAGTTTATTTTCGATGGATTATGGACACTACGCACTGGATTGCAGTCAGTGCATTTTCGATTCGCGTTGCACATTCTTCCTTACCGATAACGCTAATGCAGCTACCTTTCGTTGTCAATAGATCACGCTTCGCAATAGCATTTCCAAATTGTTGTAATATTTTGTAAAAATCCTGTATCAAATAGTACCAACAAAAAAAATGATCTCTCGTAAAAATAATAAAATAATTGACCACGACATTTCATTAAAAAAAAAAAAATGATTCTTTTCATTACTTGATGCAAACTAAATATTGTTCTTTTAGTTGTTCATAAATATGTTCTTTTTAGCATTTGAAGAAAATATATGTATATGTATTTTCTGAATAATGATAATTATTCGTATTAATCCATAAATTATATAAGAATGCTGCGGAGGCTGTCAGAAGAACCGAGCACGTCAGAAAGCCTTGTCTGTTATTCAAAAACCAAAAAGAGCAGACGAGAGATGCCCCGAGACTCGTACGAGAAAAAAAGTAATTTTCACGTCAGCGTTCCGAGAAAAGGATCATATATCAGCAAAGGAACTGAAATAAGACGATTAAGTTTCTCGCGAGAATATATTAACGAAGTTTCGGGACAACGCAATATTCTCGACCAAAGATAGTTTCAATATCCTCTCACGAGATGAATGGGCGAAAGTCGGAAACTAAATAGAGGAACAAGAAGAAGAATAAAGGCTTTAATTACAGGCGACTAGCAATTCCCTTTATTTACCGTGTCGCGTTCAAATTAGGCTCAATTAGCGCATTGAATGCATTGATATTTTTATGGGCAAAATAAACTAATAATACTACTAATTTTAATTAATTTTTGTACGTATCGTAAGCATCGCAAACGAAAAAACGTGCTGTTGGTCAACGATATCTAATGTGGCAGCCAATTTGTTTTCACGATCAGGCTACCGTTCCAGCAGCGGATAATCTATTAATGGTATTAATATGCAAAATTCTACTCCGTTTGATCGGTGTTATCTGTTTTATGCTTTCAGTCCCATTTGACGATGATAAAATCGAGATATCCGGTAGCTTCGGAATGTAAGACGTGGTCGAAAACGCTGTCGCCGAATCCGATAGCCGAAGGACAGGCATCGTTACTCCATTAAAGTAGTTCCGACTGTCATTATCTCTTCTTGAAAGTCAATCTGACGCGGCGCTTTACGTAGTGGCCTGTGAGAAAGTGCACACGTGGCCCGGCTGAAGACAGGTAGTCCGTTTCGAATTTTCCCACACATAGATCCTCCTTGTCTGTGATTAATACGTAACATCCTACCGAGCAGTATGCCTACACACAAAATCATCGTCTTATCTTAAAACCTATGAAAAATTTTTTTTTCCATAGCTTCTGGCCTACGCGTTCCACGAGAGATCTATAAGATAGAGTTTTTATGATAATTCATGCCTACGTTCGATCTTTCGAAATTTATTTACAGCTTCTGCACTAATTTATGGCTTCGTTTGATCTTCCGTAATTCATATGCATATACATGTTTTGTGTTATGTTGCGATTCTATTCGATTTTAACGTAATTCTGTTTACAACTTCGATTAATATGCCATTACGAATAAGAAAGAAATTTGATCTTAGCCGGTGATTTGTGGATTTCATACGTTTATGAAATGGTTCGGATAGAACCGATCAATTTTTAACACGCGGAGCCAGTTTCTCGGTAATTGTAGTTTTTCTGAAATAAAATACCAAGTCTGAAAAATGTTAATGTAAGAGGATGCGCAGTCTATTTATTAGTTATAAATATATAGAAACGAACCCTGCTCGAGAGAGTGCAACAAGGGCAGACCGGTATCGGTACTCTAATTCAATGAAACCGCTTGGTAACACGCGAACCTCATAAAGCGGCGTATGGCGTCACTTTACGAGACTGACCGGCTCGCACAGGATATTATCCGAGCTGAACACCATGGACAATATTCAACAATATTATGTATTAACAACTATCATTAGGCCTTTTATTTTCCCAGATCTTTTTATAAAATTCAAGTGGAAGAGTATATTTATATTTCTAATCGAAAGATGTTTACTGGTTCGCAAACCACGTGTACTATCCGAAATTGGGAGGTTCGCTGTGAACTCTTTCCCTTCAACTGTTGCCTGTCGCCCAGTTTCAAGCGGCGCGTATCGAGACCCAATAATCCTGATCACGATTTCATTCGATTAACCATAATCAGCCGCGTGTCGAACGGGTGCGTACGCGCACACGTTCATAAGTATTACGCAGGATTCGGGCTGGGTACACTCGTCCCCCCTAACGGGGAACACAGGCTATCGTGGTTATTAAGGAAACAGACGAAGGAACGAAACGAAGGAACAAGCGCGTTGGGTGGTCCCGCCCCGCTGTTTATGGGGCACTGCATCTGCTGGCCCCGTATAACCCTCCGCGCTCGACCTGTGTGGTCCCACCTTACGTCCGACTTTACATTCGATTCACTACTTGCTAATGGTAGTTGCATTAGCATTAGGTGGCCGACCGGCTGTCGCCCACGGTATTATGCGCCGTTGCAGACTGCCTCCGCTCTTACGCGATTTTTCGACGATGTTAACCCGATCGGCACCGACGCGATTTTTCACCTCCGTCGATCAGAAAAATCGTGGGAAGAGTGAACAGAGGTCGCCGGTCACGGTGTCTGGTGGAAAGATCAATCGGTACATACACTGTGGATCTTTGGGTAAAATAAAAATCAGAAAAGTCACAAGAATAATTTTCTTGCTGCAAAAGTGACGTACACACACAGAAAAATTCTAATGGCTTACGAGCATGACGTGGTCACCGTATTGTTACAGAGTAGTTCGAGGTTTATCGATCATCGTGTTATTTGTGAATTTGAATAACAATATACGTACAAGAACATGATCCCTTATCGTACGATCAGGGTCAAGCGACAAGGGTTGGAGAACGTTCGAGCATGCGGTTTGCGGAATCAATTAGCACCCTCGAAGGGCTCTACGCGAAGGAATGTTGGTCGAAACACTTGTCGCTTCTCGATCGTGGATCTCGGTAAAAATGAGAAGAAAGAGGATGCTGTCCAAGAGCGGGGTGTGGAGCGTGCGGAAGAACAAACAAGAGGAAGCGTGGACCGAGTAAACATGTAACGCGGCGCGGAGGAACGCGCGCCATTTTTTCATGCGATTGGCAAAAATCAATGCGAACGCGTAATGAAGATTTTCGCGCAAGATAAAAATTCTCTACGTATACGTTCTTAAACTCTTTTAACCTTTTTTAACAGGGAATGAATCTTTCGGTTTTTTTTCGACTGCCATCGGAGCTTATAGCGTTTTTAAAGAGGGTTTCATGGTCCATATTTTTAACTGGACCGTATTAAAAGTTTCCTATAATTCTCCCGAGTCCCGCTGTTCACTGTTTTTAAATATCGCCTACTCCTTTCTGTCATAAACGCATAAAATTCGCGGTCTACTCGTAAGGTGGGTGAGAGGGGGATGTGTGTGTGTGTGTGTGGGTGGGGGCAATCTAGAAGCGAGAAAAAAGGTGCTCGCTCGCGGGTGAAGAAGGGCCAATAACATTCGAGATTTTATTTATCCTCCCCTTTGGGGACTGGTCTTCGTTCACCCTTTTACTTTCCACCTCCTCTTCCCGTTTGCCAGCGACAGGGTCGTTGAAGCAAAGGAAAAGGATTCATGATAGGTCGTGGTAGCTGGACCGAGAGAAAGGGAGGAAAGAAAGCAAAAAGGATGAGAGGGCAGCCGAGTGAGAGTGGGCTAGCGAGCAAACGAGAGGGCCAGAGGCCGAGGGACAGGTGGGAGTAAGAGGACCAGAGGGAGGAGGAAAGAGAGGCGACACAACGCGTGTGGTCTACCCCGTGCTGGACGACGAGCAGGACGAGACCAGGACGACGACAGCATCTTATCCGAGACCTCCGGATCGATCGATCAATGGCGAGATCGATGCCTTCTCGGTCGAGACCAATCGAGTACGTGGCACGCTCGGGCGCACAAGTATTTTTTCACCCTGCAGGCGGCGGCTACGGGGCCCGCGAACCTTTCCGTCTCCTAATTCTTATCATAGGCTACGAGGACAGTCCGATGCGCCAAATTGTTGCTCGACAAATTAATCCGAACGAGTCCATCGATATTGCTCGAAAGTATCGAACGGATTCGCAATGCCTAGAGCAATTAGCCATCCCGTAATAATCGTAGCGTCCTCGCTTTAAACGTATCTAAAGCGGTCTCCACACGGTTGCTCTTAAATTTCCCGTGAAACGCTAAATCTGCCCTGGATCGGTTCACCTCGCCGGGCCAATAAAGCGAAAGGAATGGCTCGAAACACCGATCATTACCGTCTCGGTCCACGGTTAGTGCTCGCAACGCGGTAACGTTTCAAAGCATCCCGTGGCGGGGCCTCGGATTCCGCATACTATTTATTACAGCGTAACCATATCTTTCATTACCTTTACCTATAATAACACCCATTCATCCTGGAGCAGGGGTCCGAGAGAGCCGAGAGAGAGAGAGAGAGAGAGAGTGAGATCTTCTGCTGAACGAGTAGAAACACGAAGGTGAACTCTCCCTCGAATATAGCGCAGGGTACAGTCGCTTATATCTTATAGTCACAAATTTTGGTACTTCGAGGAAATTTAATATCTCTCTATTCAAGGTCTTCTCATTAAGTTATGTTGACACTGTTTTCTTCTTTTTTATCGAAAAAAAGGAAAACCAAGAATTGACAAGATGTTCGCTGTCGTTTCAGTGTGGACATAGCTGTACTGTTTGTGCAAAGTTTTGCAATTTCCCTGCTGAAGTGAGTTATGTTCGTTCACTGGACAGGTATGTTTTACGGATTACGAGATTAATGTATAGCGTTTTAGAGCAACGTTCTCGTTGGTCGTTTGGTCTAAAGTCTAAAGTAGTAAGTTTAGCAAGTTTCCGGGGCATAGAGAAATCAGAGCCGGCAGAAGGAGGACAGGAGACAACAGCTCCTGGACAGAGGACGAAGGAGGGTGAACACTAGCCACACCAAGGAGGATGGACGATTCCCCTCGGCACAGAAAGCAGCCCAGAGACGAGGCCACCCACGTCGAGGGCGCAAAGGCGATATTTAGCGGAAGGCAAATCTCTCTCGGACCACCCACGTCGGCTCCTCCGTTCGTCGTCGCCGGGGCTACCTTATTTCAGGGTGCAACCCGAACGAACGAACGAACGAACGAACGAACGAACGGGGAACGGTTGTTGTGTGGAGCCCGGTGTGTTGTGCTGCACAGTGCGTGAGGAGCCACCACCAACACGGTAGACAGAGCGGTTCAGGGGCGACCGAGGCAATGTCAGCGCCCCGATTCTCCGCCGCTAATGGGACCGACCCGGGCGAATCCGTTTAATGATCGACCCGCTGACAAATTTACTATGAAATGGGCCTCGGCCCTCGCGGACCACGAAGATGAATTGCGGGACACTGCGCCGGATATGTCGATACTTTGCCATTCGCCAAAGATGCGGCAGCGACTACCATGGTGCGCGAGGATGGACTGCTAGCTATTAGTAGATACTCTGCAACAAGATTCCTCCATTTTTCTTGTTGAACGATTTGACGCGATTTGCGTGTCGGAGATTCGGGGCTTTGCGAACCGTGTTCGTTTGGAATTGTTCTTGCTACGTTTCCGAGCATCGGAGCTATTAGCTTCGTCACAGGTCGCTGCACCGTTACTATAGCGGAGCTAGCTCGCGTCGTCTCGCTTCATTTATTACCAATCGAAGAATGAGACTTCCGATTGGTCAGATCTACATCTTATACATTAATTTACCAATCAGTAAAATTAATTGAGCTTCGGAAGATTACAAAGTGCTGCGAATTGGAATTTTAATAAATTGCAGTATTGTACAGTGGAAGAGATAGAAAATGTCGAACTAACAAGATTGTTTGAGAATTTATCAAAAATTTAAGAAATCAAGCTCTCGGACGAATAAAGAATTTGTGATGCTGTTCACGATCATCTTTTATAACCTTTTAATTGGGACTACGTTATACGACTTTGTTACTTCGGTAGTTTTGTAAAACCATATAAAGGTGCACTTCGATGATTCGAGGTTTATGAGGAACCGTAAAATCGTAAGTATATAAATTGTTTAAGAGGCGGGCCGTTAAACCTGTAAACGCAAGACGACAAAACACCATAAGAATCCAGTTCGTAATCTTGCGATTCCAAGTTATCCATAGACAGTATTTTTCAGATCTAGAGTGTAAACTCGATTTTTTCGAACCCGCGATACATACATATACTCTGCATGCACGAAGGACGTAACACGAAATTCCATATTTCAATGAAATTTATGTTTGATGTACCGTTGGCAAACCTGTTACGCCATAATCGCGAACAAAATAAAGTTATAAATGTTGCTGTACAGAGAATCGAAAGGGAGAAAGAGATGGACAGAAGGAGTTACAAAGAAGTTAGTTCTGCGACAGGAAGCTCGAAACGATTTCAACGGCAGTCATCACCGCTATGTATTCGGAAAACGCCCAGAACACAGCCGCGGTCTAACGAGAACGCTTTCATAAAATTCCTTCAGGATTTTATGGCGGGGTTTATGGTCGATCCCTCGAGGCGATCCCGGAACGTCTACTCGCAACTCGAAAAAACACCGGAGAGCAACGAGAAGTCTTGTATTCGCTCTCTGGCTTTGATCCTTTTCGAAGGGAGAACAGGATTGAAAGGAAGTCCGTGATTTACGACAATTTGTGAAAACCCCAGGTGCACCGGTTCTAGAAATAAGATAAGTTAATTACCGTGTCGTGTGTTCTCCACATAATTGAATAAAATTGTCCCGGAAAAACACTTAATAAAGTTTAATGAGTAGCCTCCGATCTACCGGGAACTGGCTACACGAACACGAAACAAAAGTGACGGTTATGAATCGCCCCTTGCTATTGAACGTTTTTGCATATAAACGCCTATGTAAAATATTGATCGTTTAAAACACAGTCGACTCCATGATGGTAAATGATACTTTATACATTCATATACAATAATCTTAATTTCTCTATAGTACAGCGATAGATTCTGCAGACATTGTGTTCTGTATTTCGTTGGCTTTGTGCTTTCAATTTTTAATGCACCAATTTGTTTTTTAATACGTGCAGTGGTAAATACACTTACGTTCCATTACAATGTAATTCTTTTACAACAGTTTATTTTATTCATTTTATGATAATTAACTACTGTCAAGATTGAAATAATGCATGGTAGAAGTAACACGTAAGAGTCGAAGCTGGAACATACAATATCGTGGTCACCTCTTTCTAGGAGGTCCACGTAGCGAACAAAGCGTTTCGCGAGCGTATAATTGAAAAGCAAGAAATTCGATCGAGGCCGGTTTTCAGGTTTATTTTCCGGGAGACATCCGGTATCAGGGGGGAGTCCTTTTCTTGCGGAGGATGGCGGCGCGGCGCGGCGGCATCATCCTCACGGTCCGGTCGGCCCGAGGGCAAGACAGCGGAGGAGAGCTCTTCCTCGGGCAGAGCGGTCTTAATGCCGGCGAGGAACGTTACGCGGGTTTGCGTGCCGGCGAACGTGATTACGCTCGTCGGCCGGAATAACACGTTGCACTCGTCTTTGCTTACACGGCGAACATTGTGAGCGAGGTAAATTAATAATTGGAGCATTTAGTAGAAGACGGGACCCCGACCGACTGTCGTGGCACGCCTCAAACCTCCCTGAAGCGTGTACCGAGCGACGTGCACGAGTGTATACGCGTATACGCGACGTACATTTAAAATTATAATGCAGAAAGGGCGGTGGCAAGACGGAACGAACAAACAAAACCAGACGAAGAAAAGATACTGCATGAAAAAATCCTCCCAGGAGAGCGAACAGGACAGAGAAGGAACGTAGAGAACAGAGCAAGAACGAACGAGAAGAAACTGATACAAGGCGGAATTGTTTACGGCGAATCTTGTTGCTTTCGGGTTTATAACATGTTGCAACGGATCGGCCGCTCTCGCGTCGGGCCCGTCTGTGATTGAAATTAATTCGTACTCTGGAGTGACAGACTTTTATCGACGATAATGGCATTGTAACGCAAATGGCCCGCGAGATACGAGCTCCGGTCACGAATGTTTGGTTGCTGGTTTTGTAACCCCGTGTTATGCGATTTTTTGGGCATTGGCCACGTCGTTGCAGCGATCGTGGCCGTAAATACCTCGGCACTCTTTGATATTTTTTTTCGTCGAAAGACGGGGTGCGCGAATGCGGCGACTCCTAAAAATCACGGTCCAATTCGTGTTTACTTCTGCTTAGGAGAATTGTAATTACAAACTAAAATAAGGATTAATATTTTCGAATATTTGCTCAGAATCGGTGGACATAGTATGTAGTTGTGAACAGTCTCGATTCTATCGAACAGAATCATTTCCACAGCCATAACTCACCGCGTAACAAGGGTTAATTGTAACTGCGAAAGTTGGCGGATCAGCGTGTGTCCCTTGTCGCAGGAAATTTGCCTAATTCGATCGTTTCTACGCGTCGATTTGATATTCCTTGGAAGAGATAAGACCGATAAATAAAAAGGGGGTACGGTCGGTTTCGACAGGTAGATCGACTTATATAACGGACGAGATTGTTCGATTCTCGATTCAGGCCTTGTCCGTCGTGTTATCACGGTACCCGCGATAGCCGGGCCACATTTTCTCGGGCTTGCAAGCGTGTTTCGCAAAATTTCGCAAAAGGAACAAGGTCTGTTCTGCGTGTCCACGTGTTAAATGTGGACCACCCGAGTCGACCGCGGCTCGGAAGTTGTTCCTTTCGATTGTTCGTAAAGATTTGAAATTCGCGGACACGGGCACCGGCCGAGATTTGCTTAATTCGGTTGTTCGCAGAACAGTTTCTTCGGTGAGCGTGGTGTTCAATTCCGTACGCTACAACGATGTTTTTAATATACCAGACCGCTTTATTTAACATTCTAAAATCTTCAATGATCGTGGTAACATTTTATTGTGAAACGATATTGATCATTTTCCCCAATTTCTCGCTGAAATTCGCATTCCTCCTAATTTCACGGTTTGTTGGATGAAATGATGTAACGAATAATTCTTGGCAAAAGCGACAGAACGTCCGCGCGGGATGGTTGATCGGTAGGATCGGATAAAGTGTCAATTATATAATTTCGCCACGCGCGTCTCACGGACCGGCTCACAATTCATCGTTAGTACTGTATTTCTATCAAGCCGAAGTGAACGACTTCAGCCGCGCCAACTTCGCTAACGCGTACACGGTACACACGGTATACGTATAGGCGTGGATGTACGTATGCGAGAAGGTGCGCGTATAAATGCGTGTACGTCTTATCGAGGTATCTAATCCTCGTATACCTCGATTATGGACCACCCAAGCGGTACACCGCGGAAGTTGGCACGCACGATTTGTGCACGCACACGCTGGCAAGAGTCGCGGCTCGTATACTGGGTGTACCTTTACGATATTTGAACGTATACTGATTTCTTACGGGAAATTTATCGCGTACGGACCGTGGAAATGGTTTCGCGGACATTCGTTTATCTGTTGATTAATTTATGGGCGTGAGAAACGAATAAACATAGAAATTCATTCGTTGAAAAGAAAAATCATTACACACTGGGATCTCTAGGCAAATGAACTTGTTAATTGTGTCGCTGGGTTGGGTGGTGTGAAATCTGCATCTAGTAGATATTTTTAGTATATATTTAGCTATTTCGAATTTTATAAAGTACTTGCTAGCATACCGTTTTAAGGATTTAGCATTCTATAAATACATACATGTAGTTCAAGTTGTTGGGAGCGAATAAAATCAATCAGCAGACACCGCGTAAAACGGCCAAGTGAGAAAAGGAAATCGTGTTTTGAGAAGGAAATCGGATGTCGAAGGAGCGTGTAACTATCTCTTTGAAACACCCAGTAGACTCTACAAAACCCACAAGGCTGTGTCTCGCTCACGCCGAACGAAAGAAAGTGTCGATGGTTGTTGCGAATAAGCGATAGCAGCGCAACGTTTATTAATGGCCGGCCGATAATTACACCGTGTGTAGTCGATCGATCGTCGCCGTTTCTCGCGCCTCTTCATTTTTCCAGGACTGTGGACACCTACCGAAACTATCGTCGGAACAATCGTGTCGCATACCGAACTCCAACTATCCTGATGTTCGATAAACTGGCAAGAGAAGACTGCCAGAGCAGTCGGTAGTTTGCGGATTTTTATGCAAAAATGAAACTGATCTAGTTCATTTGCCGGAAGCAAATGATATACCACGAGATGATAATTAATATATTATTGTTATGTAATTATGATATTATTCTGTCAAGTTACCAAATATGTAGCATTGAAACCATTGCAGGAAAGAAGAGATGTGTACCAAGTGGCTTCAGTTTCTTGGAAAACAGAAACAGACAATTTTTATTTTGTATAAGGATCCACGGTCCACTACGTAATTGGAAGGGTCCCCTTACAAGCGGCGCGGCGCGTCGGTTCAAGTTCGTTGAATGTCCTCTGTTCTAGGAGTTCTATGACGGTTGATTCGATGAAAAATAGTATCGGTCCGGTCGGTTTCGCATTGCGGATCAGTTGGCGAGCGTTGCGAGGGGTGAAAGGGGAGCAACGGAGTATCGGATCGAGGTAAAGTGCGAAGTAGAGACGGCCCCTTATAATAGCGCGGCTCGTTGGGTGGTCCAGCAAGACCACCGTGGGTGGCCACTCACTAACACCGCCTCGATATTAAGCACAGCCACGTGTAACGTATACGTATTGCCGGTGATACAGCCACACGGCTGGAGGAGGCGCGTTTAACCGCAATATATCATTTTACTTAGCACCGAAGCGGAGAACTTCCACCCGGTGGCCCACCGACCAGCCAGGAACGTAACAAGTATGTTCCGTGTCAACTTTACAACGACAACTTTGCGGTATTTATGCGCGGGAAATAAGTTGCTTTCTCTCCTTCAGGGGCCACCGATACGACCGACTCCTCGCCGAGGGTGAAGCAAGAATTTCGTCCGCGTTCTTTTCTCGTTCTTTCTTTCTTTCTTTCGACCGCTCTTTCTCTTCCTTTAACGCTGTTGGCTCGTCGCCTTTTTTCCCGGTTTTTGTTCCTCACCTGGATACACTCTTGATGACGATGTAAGCGTTTTTTAACGAGGCCGTAAAGAGTTGCGCCGGGGAATTTGAATGCGCGCAAAAGAACGGAGAACATTTCTGCCGGAAGAGAAAATGCCAACGAAATTGGGTCGCGAGAATCGATTAACCTGTTACGGTTACGAGTAGATTGTGCGTCTTTACGCAGAAATTTCCATCCTTCGGTAACAATTTCGATCATTCGAGAAGAAATTTTACCTCGAAGTTAGGATTCAGACTGAAAAGACGCCTGTCCCAGATTTCTCCGGTACGAAGACATCAAAACCTAGGCACCGCGTAGTCCAGTTTTCTCGAAATCAGTTCGCAACGGTGATCCCATCGTTCCATTCACCGTCGAATCGCGGGTAGCGACTTCTTCGGAGGGATGTTCGGGATCGAAAGAAGACGCCGCGGCGCTGCTCATTGACTCCGGGTTTCGTCTTGCGTGGGGAGCCGTGCTGCTGTCGACGGACAATGAGATGAAAAATAACGTGCCGGACTGGGTCTGGGTTAAAGACGCTCGTTGGGTTGCTCGCGTACAAACCTGCTCTATCTCTGTTTCTTTCTGATTTTCGCCTGGACAGCCCTCCCTCGCCCCGGATTCCGCTAAGTCAATTCCACGTTGAGGATACGGCAGAGGCGTCGGTCGACCTGGGTGGTCCCCGTCCTACGCAAACAGAGCGTACAAGCGCATACATGCTGGTTGAACAGGTAGTACGCGCACGAAAATTTACCGACTTTCTGGATTTCGAGGGTCGAGGAGAGAAGACTGGCTGGCTCTCCTCGCAGGAGGAGGGCCACGGGGACGATGCCGTCGTCCCAGAGAACTGCCACGCCATTTCCTCTACCTCTTCGTGGCTCTTTCGCTTTTTCTTCATTGTGTTTTTATGTCCTCGACGATGGCCACCCTCCACACCGCAGAACGCGCTCTTCTGTCTCCCTTGAAAGAGAGTGACGTCGCGAACGGAAAACGTTCTCCGCGGATGCGTGGAAACAATGTCCCGGCCTTTGCTCCGATAACTTCGGCTAAACTGGTCTTGGTTTTGCTCGGGCGCGCGCGATTGTGCGGCTTATTTTATGGGGGCAGTTCGTAATGGACCGTGCACGTTTCGTATGCCGCTCTCAAGAACGCCCCGGCATCGGAAATTCGACGCGGCTGAATCTGCCAATGGGGCGCTGTTGTTTTTATGGCGCCAGGATCGCCAATTTATGGACAGCCACATTCGAATCTATATTCCCGCAAGAACTTTATGAACAATGGCCGGGGCCGCGTAGCTTGCAATTTATAAGCAGCGCTGCCGCGGCACGCATGATTCTTTGCAATCAGCGGAACCGCGAATTTCCGAACAAATACCGGTGTGCTCGCTTATTTCTATTATTAACTGGTTCCTCGATGTTGGATCGCCTGCCGAAACTATAACATTTCACGTAGAATATGTTCCCCAAATTGGAGCAATATCTAAATATCTATTTAATGCAGTTAGAGTAACAGTTCAGGCAGGATGCTCCATTCCCTCAAGTGTTAAAACGATAAAGACAGTATCCTGTGGATCGCGATCATTTTTCTATATGTAACTTAGCAATCGCCGGTTGTTACAAAATACCATAATGTTATAGATTAGAATAAGTACAGATCCCTCTTCGATTACGAGCGAACAAAATCAACGTAAGCCAACCGAGCGAAAAAGATCTCTCCCGAGTGTAGCGTGTCTTTAGATCACGATCAAGTTTACATGGGTTCCTAATAATTACTGTCCGCTGGTCACGCAGATCTATTTGCAATACTGAATTATAACGAGCAGTACAGGCGCGCAGCACGGTTTGCTTCGGTTGCCGTTAAATCAAAGAAAAATAACGGGTACAAAAAGAAACGAAGAAAGTCTCTCTCGCGGGTATCACGTCTCGGGACCACCGTCGAGCTCACCCGCAACAGACACACGAGCCCATAGATACGCGTGCTTCCCTTCCCCCACGAACACCGACGCCGCGCAACACATAAAACCGGGTAATGCTAATTCAAACAAAGTTAGGCACATATATACATACGTACATTTAATTCTTTTCTCATTTCTATTGGGGACGAACTCGGTAGCGAGATAGCTTTCTCAATGCTCAATGGGACTCGGGCGGGTTTCCAGTTTGGCAATAATTCTTCGCAGCGGAAATTAGAAACGCCGCTTAACGCCACAGTTTCCCTCTTTCCAAATACACTTTGGAATTGGACCGACGAATGACGTCCCGCCGTGCGCAAAATCGAAATTCAAAGCCGAAACCCGGTCTCCTCGAAAAAAAAAGAAAAAGAAAAACTCTGAAACCATTTCGCTCCGAAATCGAGTTTCAAGCTCTCGTTTGGCACGAGTGTTCCGAAAGATTTGGACCGTGTGTACACGGTGTCGAATTCTCATTGTTTTCGTTAAACGTGTTGCGCTACACGCTGCCACCAATTCGTTTTCGTCTCAATTTCGTCTGCTTCTCCGCGCGTTCCTTTTTGCTGCGACACATCCGTGAAAAACGAGTTCCATCGTGACTAGCAACATTGAAAAGAATAAAGTGATAAATTGTACATTTGAATTAGAAAAATCCGAGAAAATTGTTTTCAATGCATTGAATCAATGTTTGTTTTACTACTGCTTCCCACAATCGATGCAGAATACTTTTGAATTTTAGAGAGGACCGAAAAACGAAACGAATTAATTTGTCAAGGTACCGGACGTGGAAATATTCATTTTTCACGAAGTGCCCGTCCCGTTTCATTTTTCAAATTTTACAGGGCGCCCGTGGAGAGAGCTCCGCCCGCTATGCGAAATAGCAAAGAAAAATGAACGCTAGAAGATCACAAGCGTATACATAGTGAAACGAAATAGCGTGAACCTCGGATTATCTGTTACACCCTCGTCAAGTTGTCCCTTGTAGCCTTCAAGATTCGACCTGATAAGAATTTTCATGCTACGATAAGTATCTCGTTAATAAAAGCTTTACACGTTCGAAAAGGCCAGTGAACTGTACCAGGGATCTTGGTGAGGATTCGAACTTCGTAATGGAGCCATTTCGGCGTGAAAATGGAAATTAAGGAACCGGGTAACGATCTTGAATGTAGCGCTATTAAATAGCGGAGAGTAAATATAAATTCTTCCAAAATGTTATCTTTTTCGTTGTAGGTACTAAAAAGAGGAACGAAAATCTGTAATTTATTGATCTGTGAGAGAACGTAAAATATTCTGATTAATTAATGGCTCTTTTTCAGTGTATTCAATTCTCTGTAAAAAGCAATTTCAAAACTGAAAGATACCGAGCCAGTGTTTTATGAACGTAAGGATATGTTGAAAGAATTTAAAATAAATTCTATGTATAACACAAATCAAGTATCAGAATGTCGATCTCTAGAATTATATGACCCATCAAAATTGCAGATTTAAAAATATTAATTTATCGAGAATCTATTAAATTATGAAAATTACATAAGGCGATGAAAAATAGTTCATTTTGGAAGTTCGTAGATTCAGTATAAAACGAAGTGGTGTCAATTTTGTAGAATGTTTGAGTGTCCAGCGATAAATGCGTTAATTAATTGACGATAGTACGAGGGTAGTAAAAAAGGCTAACGAGTAATCCAACGTGGATTTACGATTTCGATTGGCAGCGACCACGACGATGAGATCCGGTGGCCTTGCTCGGTTCGCACTCTGACCATATCGCTTTTCGTTATGTCCCGCGGACTGTGTCTACGGACCACCAACGTCGTTGCAATTAGTAAGTCGGACATCCTTCTCCCTCGTTCTCCTTCTCCTATTCACCTTTACATTTTGCCTTTCCCTTGGGTGTTGCTCTACTTCTCCGTCTCTCGTCCCGTTCCTCTCCTCGGACGTTACCTGTCTGCATTCTTAATCCCGCCAAATCGCTTTTAGTAGACAAATTTGTTCGTGCGTCTCAAAGTGGCAACATTTTGGGACAACTGAGCGTCATTAGCTGTTACTTTAATGCTCTCTTTCTTATGTTACGAACGAATGAATTTAAATATACATATTATTCTCAATATTTCAACTTGTATCGAAACGCCTCCTCGAAATAATGAAGACGGAATAATAACACATCATATTCTACATGATATACTATGTTCTTATTCGTTTCTGGTATTTTTATTCCTTTTCTGATGGCAGAACGACGCTTTCTCTTCTAACTCCCTTCATTTTTCTTGCCGTCAACGCTTGGCCGTTGCTCGTTGATCTTTTAGATTCTTTAATTTACTATCTACGATCTGGGCAATACAAATGAACCCTAATCTACGTGTTCATTAATACTTTTTAGCTCCCTAACAAATTCATTCTATGTATGTAGAAATGCAACTGTCGCGACAAAAGAGATTACGCGATGGAAAAACTAATGTACATACATTCGGAAAAAGTAAAAATTGGGAAAACAATAGACATTCCGTGTAGAAATACTTTCATAATTACCAATCGATCCCGTATCTGCTGCCATATTGGATCATTCCCGAGCGCGCAGGCATCGCCAAGAGACTTGTCGCAATCGGAACATCTCGTAAGATCATCGAAGGGAATGGAAGCAGTGCCAGAATGGAAGGCGCAAAGAATCCGCCGAGTCAACAAAGATAATAACAATTCCTCGGACGGAATTCGTGGTGGGTCGTTCGAAGACCGGAAGTCGATGTCTCTCCCGCGGCCTTTCGGCGCCGTGCTGAAAACAATGTGAAGGTATCGTAGATAATCCATCGGCAAAAGCACCAGTAGCCAGCTATAGATGCAGATAGCCATGGGTTACGATCCTCTCCTTCCTCTTCTTCCTCCTCCTCTTCGTCTATCTCTTTTCCCCTTCCTTGCCGTCGACGCGGGCATATCTGCGGGGAAGAATAACGATTCACCTCGTTACAATGGTAAAGGACGATCCTCTCTTCGGCACGATGTTCTCGTACCTACTGCGATCGCCGACATTAGTCATCTCTGGGTCGGGCTTAACGATGTTGTCCGACAATGTTGCGAGATGGAAAATTGAACGGCCGGAAACCGGGTTGGGGATAACGACAGTGCGCGGATTCGAGTTCATTCAGGACTGGTTCGCTTGTCTTTTCGGCAGATATCCATTCTTACATTTCAATTTTCATTTCATTTTAATCGATGCGAACGTAACGGCTTAGTTCTTTCGCTTTGCGTTTTACAATTTACCTTTGCAAGAGAATACCAAAAGGTTACTGTCTAAGGAAGAACATTAATCTTTTACCGACGAAATTTAATTAAGACATTAAAGAATTTCGGAATAATCTCAATCGACTGCTGTCTGTGATAATAGAGAACGGATTCGTCCCTACAAAAAGCAGGATGAACAGCTCCGGTATGGAAGGGTTGCCAGGCCCCCAGTAGCCAAAGTGTTACCGCTAATTTACACTGTCATTTATTTAATCTGCCGCGACCGAAAGTGCCATAAAAGAATATTAGCGTCCACAAAGTTCAACTTAAATTGCGTTGGCTGTCAGCAGCAAGAGAACGGTGCTCTATTGCTATCGGCAGAGGAGCGAAAAGAGAGCTTTTGGAGCGTAATTGCGTGCAATCGTCGGCAGTGAAATACCGCACGACTATGTCGTTTTACGAGCACGGTGAACAGAAGTCGTATAGCTTAACAGATAACGCGTGGATCGCGGGTACGATCTTAATAGAAGTTTCGCCATAATCCGCCCACCCGTCTAATAAATACATAGGCCATTAAACGGCAGTCAGTTGCGGTATCCTCGGGTTTAATAGCGCTCGGCGTTGAATTTGTCCGGTTGTTGCGAGTACAGATAGCAACTGGTAGGCCGGTAATCGGTGATAGCCAGCTGCGGTATCGACGGGGGACCTTACTTTTTGATGGTATCTGCGAAATAGAAACAAACGAACGGACGCATGGACGGACGGACGGTCGGACGAACGGACGGACGGACGGACGGACGTGTATACCGCATTCCGTGTTTATTATTTTGCCGGTGGGTGGTCCGAAGAAGTCTAGAGCCGTCTCGGTGGCCGATAGCATCTCTCTTGCGTCTCTCATGTGCACGCACCGTTGAACGCACGGCAGACGCGGCGAACGAACGTGGCGCACCGAGTCGTCTTGCGTAAGGAAGTAGTCGACTTCTCTCTCCTTTCCCTTGGCCCATTCTCTCCATTCTCTCCTTCTCATCGGATCCTCGTTCCTTCATGGACCTTCGATTCACTTCTGTCCTCCTTTGTCCACCACCCGGCTCGTTACCTCGCCCATTTCCTCGCTAGACACTATCATGCACAGTCGCTTTTTTATTCCACTTTCGTTTTCTCTGACTTTCTTTACGTGATTCTCTGCTTGCTTCCTTTTCCCATGCGATGCTGATATTTTCATTTTTTCAGCTAACTTTGTGTTTTGTTACACGAAATTCTTATTTAGTCCTCCAACTTTTGTTCCCGTTAGCCGCGAGCTCTATTCCTTATTCATATTTGCTAGCTTTTGTTCTTTTTTAGTGTTCTCAGAAGAATCAATTTAAGAGAATCAATTAAAAAATCGAACAGTTTAAGTTGAATACTTACTTCCCCAAATTCCCATTCCCAACCTGCAGATCTTCATACAAAATAAAAGTTGTTTTCTCCTACTAATCATAATGAAATCGCTTATATAGATTAAAAATCGTGTGAAATGTAAACCTTTCGATAGCCATTTATCGAACGAGCGCAGTCGGGCAAAGAATTAAAGATAAAATTTCGCCGGGAATTACAGCGAAACGAGTGGCCGGGAGCGGTTAATTAATTGCGAGCCGACTTCATTGAGGCTTGGGGGCCGCGGCCGCGATACCAGTGCAGCGCCGCGCCGCCGATGCGATGCCTGGGACCATGCAACCCGAGTTACAGAGGTGCATATTGTGGAAAATAGATCCACAGGGGCCTCTCTCTCTCTCTCTCTCTCTCTCTGTCTCGTGACGGGCAGCCGCTTGTTCTGTCTCAGCCTCGGCACTCACCACCGACTATCTCGCTCTCGCACTCATTAAGCCGATGCAGCGTCGGCGAAGATCAAAGCCCGTCTTCTACGGAGGACCGCTTAATACTGGGTGGCGAGCTAAGAGTGTCGTAAAAATTATTAACGGTCCCTCCGCACGCTGTGCCTTATCGCCGGATCGGCAACTACAGTTGGGTGCATTCGTCGAACCTGCCACCACAATATGCAATGACATTTCCTCTCGGTCGTCTTGTTGTGACCGTTTCCAGATCCATTTTCACCATTTCCCAAAAAGGAATCTTCTTCGTGTTACAGAAGAAACATGTTCGGTAGCTCGGATGATAAAAATGGTAAAAACCGCAGTTGTCATGAGTCTTACAACTGGCAGATCTGTCCAGAGATGCCGTTTAATATAATTTTTATATTAAACTGGCAATAATAATTTATATTTTCAATGGAATTTATTGGAGTTTAACCGAGAAAGGTAGCGAAACTTCTCTTTAATAATACAAAAGAGTAATTCACCATAATCCAATAGATTATTCCGAAGAATCTCCACAAGAGTCTTACGGAAACTTACTTTCGAACCTCCTTCATCCGACACGCGGTGCTCGACGGTCGACCGTTAGCTTCGCGAATGAAATGCAACTGACTGTCGGAGTCCGTGAAAATTTTGCGTACACGTACCAGGTTATTTCGCAACAGGCGGAACTGGTCACCCGTTTTATTTCCTTGGCGACGCCGCCGCCTGCATGGCTCTCGGACATTAAGTTACGCAAACAATGAATGTCGAGGTCCGTTTATGCGATCCCCGGGCCAGGAAGAGATATCGGTGGTCGCAATTTGCGGGACGATTTCGAATTTTTATAGTCGCATAATTTTTTACAGTGTTCCCGGGGCTGAGGTACCGCTGCTTCTTCTTCTCCTTCGGCTTCTACCGTTGCTATCTCAATCCGGTCGTGGTCAATGAGAGAGCCGGGGCCCCGGTGAATCGACGAGAGAGTAGAATAGAGACACGCGCCGGCGACGCGCCGCGACGGAATCGAAAATTGCTCGGCCGAGGTCCCTCTCTTTGTCTTTTTCCTTTCTTCTCTCCGTCTTTCTTTTCACGCTGTTCCTCGCCGCACGTCATAAATGTGCGCACGAATATCGAGTGCGTGCGAGAGGCTCGTACGCGTACGCACGCACACGCGTGCTACTCGCCGCACGGAAGTGGTGTACGACGCCTAATGAAGTCGCATCGTTACGCAGATATTACGAAGACAGGTTAATAAGTTAATTGTCCGGTGTAACGCTCTTCCCCGTGGCTTAACGAACGTATTCGGAACGGTCGCCCCTTTCTCTTCGCAGGATCAGGTACCCTAAGTGGTGTACTTTAGCTCTGCTGGATCATGCGGTTAATTCGATCGTGGAGTGAAACGTGGGACCTAATTGCTTTGTACTTGCGATGGCGTCCTTCTCCTACCCTGATATCCTAGACGATAAATGTGTCGAAGAACCGCTTGTTCCAAATGATGTGGAACAGAAAAGACTCTCTTATCATTTCTGCACGGTATTCGTGAAAGACAACGCTTGCAGCTGCTCTTCCGTTGCTTCCTCTTCGGATAAAAGTGGAGCAGACCTCTGCCAGGAAAAATTGCATGTCCGGCTCGTGTCTCCAAGCGGTCTAATAAAGATCTCGGCCCAGAATCCCATAAGAACGACAGGCATCGCAGCTCCGAACGCGACTCTCCGAATACATACGACGAACCCACGAGTGGTTCTGCGCAGCAGCCGATCAAATGCTAACCGATCACGGAGTAGAATACGCGTATAATCAATTATGTAGATTCGCGCGAGCGTGTATTGCGACGACGCATCAAACTCTCGCATTTCCGGTCGCGATTATTATTGGAGAGGTAGCAATTTCGATCCCGGTAGACTCGCGGGACAACGGTGTTTACCTTGTCCGGTAGATCGGCGGAGCCGTTGTTTTCTGTTCGCGGTCAAGAAACTTGACATTTATCGACATTGATTAAAATGCTGCTTACTTTGATAAATAAGTTTATGTAGAAAAAAATTGCGTTTGTTTTATAATCCCAATACTAGAACGGTCGGGGAGCGTGTAGAAAATTTCTCAAGACGCTTCGGAGTGAATGACGAGAGGAGAAAGAGAAAGACCGTCGTCGGCGCGGCGGCAGAACTCCGAGAGGAGTGAAACGGGAAGAAAGAGTGAAAGAGATGATGCGGCGATCTGTAAACGCCGTTGTGTGCCTCGTGCGTGTCACGTAGCCCCGGAACGTGTGTGGGTAATGTTTTTGCTCGAGGGGAAATGGTACCGCGTGTGTGGTCTTGCGTCGTAGCGTCCCCTCTCTCCTCCCGCCGTGATGGCACACCGCCGTATCCTAGCAACGTAGAACGCCGCGCCGATTCGGCCAATCACGGCCGGGTCTCGATCGGCTCGGCTCAACTCGGCTCAACTCGGCTCTCGTCGGCACCGACGTCACCGGTACACGCAGTGCCGTACCTCTATGCCGCGAAACCGCATGCCCGTGTCAAAGAAATCGCGATCGTTCCACGCGATTCTTTGAGCTTCGCGATAGTAGCATCTTCTAAATGTAAGCACAAACAATTTTCTAGACAACAAGTAGCGATAAACACTGTGTCGCAATAATTAACAGTAATTTGTACGTACGCGATTGTCATCGCGTAGATTGTGACACAATGATCGTTACGTTGACACAGTGTACGCTACAAATGTATTAATCTGGTAGTAGGGATTCGCGACGGTCTGTTACCTTGCGACGATGAAAATACGGAAAATGGAGCAGCGGCGCAGAGTCTGGCGCGATCGGGATCGTTCGGGAAGGATCGGCGGGTTACGGCCCTGAATGTTTGTGCAGCTCGGATCTCGGCGAGCGGCGTCGTTGGAGGGGGGGGCCGTCAACTATGGCCGGCGCAGAAGGCAGGCCACGAAAGAAATGTGGCAGCGCATTTCGCTTAGTACGGACTTAGACTGCTCTAAGTGGCGGTCGTGCACGCCGGTGTCCGAGGACGAGGACGACGAGGACGACGAGGACGAGAAGGAGGACGTCGTTTCGAGACGCGCGACAGAGAAACTCTGCGAACGAGGCGGACGAAGCTCTCCAGCTGCGCTCACTGGACCGTGGAACACTGTCGTCCTCTAACGTCGCCTACGCCTTCTTGCGTAAACCGGATGCTCGTGACGGGCGCGCATATACGAATTCGGCGATCGTGGTGAGACTGTTGGATGCACGGTGTGAATTTTCGTATGGGAATCTAGCCGAGCCGAGTGACAACGTTCAACGTGACAGAGTGACACTGTAGCGTGCCGACCGAACTGATCCCGGACGTATCCCAGACGTTGGCGCCGACCGGATATACAATTGCAGACTTTGTGACAGAGGAGGAGCGCAACACGTGTTCGAAAGTGCGACTAGTTTCCCGCGAAAACAACGAACGATAGCCGACACCGTGGACCCGGTTGTCGCGTGATATTTCAAAACAAGCGAACTCGCGTGTGCGCCCTCGTGTTTGTCGGCGGTGTCCCGCGAGAGGGAGATACTGGAATAGAAAGAGAAAGAGTGTGCGTGCGTGCGCGTGTGTGTGTGCGTGCGTGCGTGCGTGCGTATGCATCGGTCGGAAACCGAAAGAAGCAGGACAGAGAAGGAAGACGGAAGAAAAAAAACGAATGTGCGAGGAGCCAGCGGTCTGCTCTCGAGTATTTACTGTTCCGCGGTGGGCACCGAACTAACCTTAAAACCGATTCCCGGTGTCTACTCTTGTTTTGTGTGTACACATCGTCGCGAGACGGTACCGGCGCATGCGCGGAACAAGCTGTGTATGCCTCGTGCGCGAATTTCGATTGCTGCCGTGAAGAGTTGCATCGATGACGATGACCGGCCGAGGGAAATCGCGCGGATAAACGGAGAGAAGACTGAACGTCGTGTGCCGCGACATGCGTTTAAAAGGAAGTTCGCGCGAGCGTTACGTGGAAAGCGTCAGCGAGTGAGTGTGAAATATTTTTTCGTACGTGGTTTTCTGTGTTCGCGAGTAAAAAAATCATTCGATCGAGTCGTGTGACTCGGGCGCGGTGCGGCGCGTCGCGGCGCGGCGCGGCGGCGAGCAGAAACGCTACGGTAGAAGGCGAGAGGGGTAAAAAAGGAAGAAGAGCGTTATTATAGTTGAGACGCTGATACGTCCCCGACGGGGAGTAATATTACAAAATAATCATACTGCGAATTGTGACGGAGCGAATGCATGACGGATCATGGTTTCTGCGTCCGGCCCTACAGGGATCCTAGCGGGACGCCCTTCCGGTTCTCAGTGCCATCAAGGTTCCCAGTCATCGCAGAACGGAGGCACGGGCAAAGGTCATCATGAAAAGCATAGTAAAATCAGTGTCGAAGACGCGAAACTGCGACACGAATCCGATCTGTATATCAGGCCCAGCTGGACAGATGCTGCGATAGCGTTGGACCAGCTCGAGAAGGTGAGTTCACCTTGCGTCTTAATTTATAATCATAGGGGTTTGAAAGCACAGCTTCGTTTGGCCAGATTCATTCTGTATTACATTTGCTATTATTCGTTTATTGACCAGAAAAATTACACGCACGCTGTTAAAGTTGAAAACAAATTGTATCTTAATTATTCTGATTGGAATGAACTGGCGATTTTAGTATAGGAAATAGCTTGGTAATTGTGAAAATGTCGTTTGGAAAAGGCAATAGTGGTAATTTTTAGCTGAGATCGATTGCAACGGTGAATCGAACGAGACGAGGGTGTTCAATTTATGGATAGTTGGTGCTAGTAAAATTATAAATGGAGAGTAGTAGTTTTGAGGATAGGCCGGACGTTTCCTGTCCAGGCGTTCGAATCTCCCGTGAATTTGCTATCGTCAGCCATCTAATCGATGAAGTACACGCTCTCGGCGGGTTATACAGGCATCGGTATCTCCGGCAAGTTGCGGACAGTTACGCTAACTAGACGTAGATAATAGCTTGATCGCACGCCACTTCGCGAGCAACCCGGCTTTCGGTCCCGACACTCGGACAAGATGGGAATATAAATTTGATGGAAATTACACCGGGTCCGACGTAATTGCGCTTGTTATTTTCCATCGGGTATCACGATAAATGGGAAAATCGTTGACGTCGACGTCGCTCTGTCAGATCAATAAAACTCCCTACGTTGTATGCAACCTTCCCGTCAAACATTTCTAGATACATATTCTGTTGAACCGATTAAAACAAAACTGAATCATTCGATCCTGTGCTTAAACGCTCCTAACCACGTATCGGTTAATATCATTTACTTCGGTCGAAGTAATGCGAATCATCATTTTTTAATGAAGAAAAATGTTTCCAAGTTGAATATGTTTATTTTTTAAGAGTCTAATGGGACGAGACATATGTTATTAAGTTGTATACAGACCGTTTCTAGCAACGATAACGCGGGGTTCGTTTGGATCAGCGTTATCTCGAGAAAGTGGCTCCGAGAAAAGGATCTCTGTCAAAACAATAACAAACTGCGAAGTTTCCGTCTCAGACTTCGAAGTACCCTTTTCACGGGACGCCCCCAAGTTCTCTCTCGCAGCCTAGCTGTAAACTTTCACACACGCGGGTGGTCCCGGAGACGTGTTTTCGAAGGTGAGAGAGCAACGGGCCGAGGGTCGAGGGATGCGAGAGGAACACGGCGAAAGAAAGACGGAAGGACTCGGTCGTAGTATGGATCGACTTCCAGCTAAGGAATACGCCACAACCCTCCTTGTTTTCTCTGACACGAACCTTTTCGTCCGGCTGAAAAAATCCCCCGAATATAGACGGGGCGACGACGAAGACGCAGACGAAGACGACGATCTCGAGCAGTCTTGCGCCACCGAGATCGTCCCCCGAGATCTTTCGATCTCGAGTACCAGGTAAAATGTGCGTGGCACGTGAACGAACCACGGGGCTATCGCCTTTCGGTCCAAATAGGGTGGGGACCGAGCTTTCGGCAGAGCGGGGCCCCTTTTCTTTGGTTTTTCTGAGAAGGACAGCTATGCTGTACCACGGACGCCTTCTGTCGCTGGGTTTCCCTTCGAGGCTGTCTTATTGTAGCTGCAACACACCCTTCGGAATCTTTATCGAAATTGTACGTTCAACCCTTTGATCGTAGATCGAGTTATAAGTCTGCATCTATTTGTCTTCGTCCAAGTCCTTCCCGAATCTTACCAATCGAAAGATTGAATGGATTTTATTGGCCAAGCATATACTGGAATAATAATCGTAGAAAATCTAAAGAAATTTGATCGGTCAGCAACAATTTCAAAAGACATTCAATTTCGTATGACCGAATACGTCGGTCCACGATATCATCGCTCGCTATTGATAGATCGGTGAAAGAATCCTGAGCTAACGTGCATAAGTACTATCAATCAGTCAACACGGCGCTTTTCATCTCGTTGATCATTCGCGAAGCATGTTCGGAGCACGAGCTCTGTTCCAGTTGGACGACCACAGGGAACTTTGCGACGTGGAAACCGCTTGTGACCACCCAGAGCGACTACCTTCAGCAAAACGTACCCTAGAACTGACTTGGTTCGCTAGCTATTACGCGAAGATTCTCTTTCCTAGAGGATCGAGAGCAACTGAAAGCAATTTGTACCTTTATTACGACAACTCTGTATCGCATGCTGTCGCGTTACGTAGAACTTGCTGCGTTCGATGAACGCTTGTTCGCTGCTGTCGAAGGACAACAATTTTCTGAAGCTTCGGTTCCAAGTGATCTCGCGTATGCTCGATAAAAAGTTCATTTAACGCGTTGATTGCCGCGGTAGTAATTGATTTGCTTGGAAACGATTGTTGCGGATTTTATGCGTTTATGGAAAAAAATGAGTTGGTGCAATTTCAAGTAGTAGAAACATTTAGGAAAATGTCAATTTACTAAGATCAACGAAAAAGAAAATGGAGGACAACGTGGTTACATTTTTTGTAATTACCGCCAATGATTTTTATTTTGTCCGAAGAAAATTCAACTTCCGTCTGAAACAGTTTCTCGAGCAATGGAACTTTGTTGACAAAATGGGCTTTCGAACGTACTGTGCATCGGCAGCGACTTCCAAGACGATTATCTCACCCGTAGGCTCCCGTAGGCTCTAATCAATCCTTCGGCGACCCCTGTTGCACTTATCCCCCTCGAATTCCAGGGAAACACGATCGTCTAATTGCCGCGAGCGGCTCCGTGACGTTCGCGCTCGCGCTCGCGATCGTGCACACGGGGAATAAGAAAAGCGGCGCGTACAGAGCTACTCTAAGTCTAAAAATACAGTTGCCGGCTGACTTTGCGAAGCAACTGGAATTGTCGGGGGGGGGGGCAGTCACGGGGAAGTCGATCGGGATCGGAGGATCCGTTTATGCGGAGGGATTACGTGCGCAGAAAAGAGGTCTGCTAGCTTGCTCGGCCTCTTGCCACCCAGCGAGACCGGCGCGAATAAAGTGAACCGATCGAGAGCCGCCTCTCTCGCTCCCGTTTTATCGTTGGCGCGATTGCACAATTACGGTGTTACCGGCGGGAGGTGGTGACTGTGGCGGGTGGCAGCGGACACTGACGATGTAACCGGGACGGGCAGAAAAAGGAGCAAATTCGAGGTCGACGGTCCACTTTTCTTGGCCACCGCGCGCCGTCTCAAAAAGGACAGCGACTCCGTTTGGCGCTCGCGCTACGCTCTTTCGTTCTTTCGCTCGTTCGTTCGTTGGTTTCTCTCGTTCGTTCTCGCGTTCATGCCGGATGAGTCAGTCCGTCTCACGGGCACTGCCCTTACGATTCCGTGTACGCATACTTGTACACGCGCCTATCTCTCTTCACCCTCGAGAGAGCCAGACGGCACTGGACGCCCTCGGTTGCTTCAGTTCTTCAGGACAATGCGGGACGGTCCTTAGATTTTCGGCTAACTCGTGGCTCGGAAAGCTGAAGACGTTCAGATGGTACGTGTGACGAGTTGTCAAGAAATTTTGGGAGAACGTAGTTATTGCAAAAAATTTTTACACATTTTTTTTTTGCGACCATCATTCATATTCGAGGAGTGAAAACAACCCTGAAAGTTTGGAGTCGGAACCATTTCTTGATCAAATGTCTTGGCAACTAATTTTAGGTATCTTAGTTTGGTAGTTTATTAATGAATAAAAAAGAGGTTCGGAACATAATCGAATTATGTCTCTTCAAAGTTGTTTTATCGGTTCATTTTGCGCAGACTGGAAGGAACACGATTGTCGCGGTGTAGAATTTTAGAGTTTACATCGGAAACAGCAAACCGGAAGTGTCTGCATAGTTCGGCTACATCGCGCGTTGCGGTTCTAGACGACTATCACGGTCAATCGTGTGTCGTACGTAGTCGCAAACCTGAGCACGTGTGCACGCATGAATTGTCGCGAGCGTCCGCTTACTCCAATTTGTTTACCGTCCTGGAGGATGATTAAGTTACAGGCAACGACCTCGACCTCCTACATCAACTCTCCTGTACACAATCGTTCGCTTGTATGTATGTATATGGCTGCGTGCTCATATTTCCTATAAGCATTCGGCCAAGCTGCTTCGTACCTTCTGTCATCTGTTTATTAGATCATTGTCTTTAGTATTTCATCGTGTCAATGAAGTGGAACAATTTCTGGTCTGTTAAAAGTGTAAACAAAATACCCAACTGGTCATCAAATCTACCAAACGCATACACTTTTGTGCAACTGAAACCGTTAAATCAGTATGCAATTTTTGGAATATGTAATTATACCGCACAGTTGTACATAAAATAATATTAAAGGTGGGTGCATTATAAATTAAACTTAGACGTAGATTAAAAAAAATTGTTTAGTGCATCGTAATACATATCAGCTGTTTCGTACGCAGCAGGCCTCTGCGCCGAGCAGAAATTCAGCAGAAAGAAGATTCTCGGAAGTCCGAGAATGCCCCGAGGCTAAAGATAACGACAAACTTCGTGCCGTACTATTTTATAATCGCATCTTAATTTCTGGCAGCTGAAATGCTCCGGTCTGCGAGAGCACAATGCTGTACATTCACGCGCGTTGCGTCGGTCCCGGCCGTTCCACTGAGATTAAAGGGCGCCGACGCTATGTGTGCGAGGCTTTTACACTAATAATACCTACGAAAGAGAGGGCCTCGTAAATGTCCAGAGGGTGGAGGCATGCCGACCGAGAAAGCACCGCCTTTCCTTGGCGACGCGGGTCGCACGATATGCTTAGAGACGTCGGGCCGACGTGATTTTAATGTATAACGCATACTGATTACCGGCTAATTATACCCTGAATGCACAGGCCGTCGTGACAAAACCTAGGGAACAGCGCTGTGATATGCAAATTTCAAGTAGAATTTCTTTTAAGAATAATTCATACGTGGATCTGGGAGTGAGGAATGCGAGAGTTATGCATTTATAAATAATTTTAGATGCTGTGCTAACATCCCTCTGTTACGGTGTAGAAATAAATTTTCTAAATTGAACACGGGGAACACAGACAAATTTTTATATACTTTTAACCGAATCTCAAACTTAGGGTAGATAGAAAAATAGAATAATATGAGGACTAGATTACGGAATTTCATAACTATTTACCAATACATTTTCCAATCTTTTCTACCTAAAATATTTTGAATAGTTTGTTTAACGTCCTCAACACTCAATGGACTCTAAGCATCCGTAGCATCTGCTTCGTGCCAAATTGCACCAGCTGAGACATTAGGATTTTTACTAACGATAGTGTCCTTTTTCGCTCCGAAGAATCCTAATGGCTCGAAGCCTCTAATTTCCCCGAGAACAAAGTCATAACCGCAAACCCGGCGATGTTCGAGCAATAGCTGGGTGTATCGATCAGGTACTGACCCTACGCAAAAGACCCAACCCGAAGAGGCCCCAGCAACCAGTAGGCGGGGTACCCTTTACTAGGGATGAAAGGAACGACGTTCCTCGAACCTCATCCATTTCGTTCTGACTGGTCCCATCGACGTTTACGCCGGATCTACTTACAACGTTAGCAGCCATGCGAAATCATGGGCTTCGTTTATTCCGCGTTCCAGAATTTTTCACGCGAAAATCTTCCTTTTATCCCTTTTACGGCGCTGTGCGTCGCTTTCACAACGAATTGGGGATCGTAATGGAGACCAGGGAGATTGAAAGGCTACCCTGGACCTTGGCGCACAAGCCGATCGACTCTGTACTCTCAGGAATTGATGGATTCTTCGAAACTGGTGAAAAAGCAGCTGCGTATGGAATTATTAATTCTGTGTGTTTTAGTTTTTAAGGGAAGCGTTTTCAATTGTTTTTGGACGATAGAAACAGACAGTATGTAAGCATAGCAAGATCGTTTCGAGCAAAAGTTGATCATAGGAAGGAGATACTCCTCTCAATCCGGCTATAGGAATCCGTCGAAGAATGTTTCAATTACGCGCCGGCACCATAAAATTGTCCGTTCTTATTACCTAATCTTCTTCAAACATTCCACCCTTGCGCAACGGTCGATTGCGTGCACGTTTTTCCTCGTTACATAATATTGCAACTAACGAGACTCGCGTGCCCGAAGAAGTTCGGCGGCTACGCTCGGCTCGGGAACAAGGGAGAGCGAGCGCCGAGGCAACGTTCCACGGTAACAAAACCGAATCGTGGCCGCGCAATTGATATATTCATTAGCCGCCTAATAAGCGGGGGCCCGGTCGAGTCTCGGTAAACAGAGAACGCTCGATCTCAATTACATTTACGAGTAAATCATCTCGCCACTTATTAAGCCAGCTCGAACGGACTTGTCTCTACCATTAATCACGCACCGTGCGCCGACTCCGATGCCAATCGTGCATCAAGCAGGAAGAACCCGACGATGGTGATGATGCTGCTGGTGGTTGTTGTTCTTCTCGCTTGCTGGCTTGCCGATGTCTCTGTCTCTTACGTGACCGCGCAAAGGTGGAACTTAGCTACTGGAATCCCAACGGAAGGTTTTCCTTTCGAATAGACATCGCCCCGATGGAATTCTTCGACCGATTAGAGCGCCAGTCGGATCGAGTTTCTTGCGGATACTTTCGAGCCGTACCTACCGCAAGAACCTATCCGTTTGTCTGGCGAGTCGCATGTCGTCTACTCAACCCCCTCGAATGAGTTCCACCCCTTTTTTTTCAGCCACTTATCCGCCTAAGGTAATCATTCCGAATGGGATTCTTTCGTCGCGCGGACGGACTCGCGAAACCACTCGCTTTGCAACCACCCACCAACTCCCACGCGACTGTTCATGGGAGTTCTTTCTGCGAAATAAAAGTTAACTGAAATTTTCTTTATGCAAAATAAACATTTTCTGCATCGTTCGTAAGAAACAGAAATCAATTGAAAAGTTCTTCCTTTCTTTAAACACTTTAGTACCTTGGAAATGATACATTGATGTTTCTGTTTAATACTTCATATTGTACTTACCATATAGATGTGTCTTTTCTCCTTTAACAATCCGCTAAGTCCAAGTAACGTGTTGACATTAAATTTTCTCATCGCCATTAACAAGCAGAAAAATCTGTTGCCTAACCGGGCGTTCGATAAACACGCGTCCCATGATCGAATCTTAACGGAGTTAAAGGGCAGCCTGATATTTCACGATGATGTTATCTTCGATCGCGGCGCATGATGCTTTCACGAAAAGAAGGGGAGCGATTTCTGTCTCTCTCGCTCGCCACGCGAAGAAAATCGAGGGAGAGAGAGAGAGAGAGAGAGAGAGAGAGAGAGAGAGAGAGAGAGAGGGGGGGGGGCCCGTTATAATAACTCGTCGCCACGGGGTCCCCGGTGACATAACTCCGATCCCGTTCGAGATCTAGCGATCTCGATTAAACAATTATACATATATACTATATACCATGAAGCAGAAGATGAAAAAGAAGGAGGTGCAGCAGGAAGGAGGATCTTTTGTTCATATCGCAATGACTTCATTCTGAAAAACCAAAACACGATCTTGAGGAACGTTCGCGGAGTCGAGGTGAAAAAGGGCGAACGATGCGGGGGAGGGAGAGGAGAGAGACAACACTTAACGAATTTATGTTATTCGTACTTTTAATGTTTTTTACGACGCGACACGAGGCTCGCGAGGAGATAGCAGACAGCATAACAGGATCTTATGTCAACGACGGTGGTCCCAGCGCCACGAGGTTGTAATATGTAGATATTGCCCACCACGAGAAACCCCATAAGTTCCGCGGGGACCACTTACGGGAAAAAGGGGGAATTCCTTCTCCTCTTCGGTCTGTTCTCTCTCCTCCACGGTTCGCCAGCTATATAGACGTCTCGAGACCGACTCGTGGCGTCTGCGCTTCCTTTCTTCTCTTTTCCCCCCTTGTTCTCGCTCTTCCTCGATCCTTCTTCTCCTCTTGTTCGTTGCCGCCTTGCCTTTCGGTTTCTACCGGTGATCTCGAACCGTACGAGAAAATTCGACCGCGTTCTCCCGACTTCGAGAAGTCTCGCGTGTCTCTCTCGCGATTGTTCGCAGACAATATTCGCGGAGCCGTTTAGCGCTTTGTCTCCTCGGGGGACTTGTCGGGCCCCTTGATTGCCGTGGCTGTCAGCGATTATGCGGTGCCCCCCCGGGCTGCCTAAACCCGGCTAAAAGTCTTTCTACTTATGCACAGTCTGCCGGAATAGCTGCGGATTTTTGTGCCGAATTGAAATTCTCTGTATTAATTACAAGATACAGGACGCACATACACGGTTGGTTCGTTGCTTTATTATTTTAATCGATCGAGAAATAACGCTACGGTATTTCTAAATTCTTGAAATCAGTTCATCATGGTTATAGAATTATTCCATTTTTCATTGAAATGACTATCGACTGCGCGCCCTCTTTATCGCCGGAACAAAATTTTTCCGATCCTAATGATATCGAACGAAGTATCGCATACGTTATAATTAGACGAAACAAACGAGATCGACCACACCTGCGGGAGGTAAAAAAATTCCGCAAAGAGGGAAGGGGTACGATTCACAGTGGTTGGTAGAGGCGAGAGTTTCCCGGGTACCATGTGGCCGACGAGGATTGTCTGCTCGTCTAGAGTTACCCGAGTCTGGGCAGCCGCGAGGCCGCGGCACGAGAGTTAATTGGCTGGAAAACCTTGCTATCCGATACTGGACGCCCGGCTACTGTCCCGGGATATGTAAGCGTGTGTAATCTGTATTTTCATCTGTACCGTGGCTATATCGTGGGTTGTTGCGCTCTCCTTCAGGTTCGTCCTCTGTCTTATCCGGCTGCTGCTTGCTGCCTACTGCCCAGAGAAGAGAGGAGAGCAAAGAGCCAGAACTCTGCTCTCCGCGGCTCTCTAACTGTACCCTCGACGAGCGGCGGCGTAGACACCGAAGGAGAAAAGCGTCCGCTCCTTTCCTCCCGAGCCCGATTCCATTCTGATCCGTGGCTCTCCGCGTCTTTCCCTCTCCGTCTTTCTTTCCCCTGTCGACCAGGAAAGATAGGTATTGTTGCGGGTGGTCCCTGGTGCACATTGTCAGACCGGCCACCAGGTAGTGTGCAACGTTGCCGCTCGCAATGTTGCGACCGTTCCGTTCCTCTCTCCCTCCGAGGATCCATCCCGATCCTTTTCCCCTTGTTCCTCGTCCTCTTTAATTCGCCAGGACCTCGGTCTTCCACTCTGTGTACTTTTTATCGACCTTCGATCGTCAAGCGTCTCTTATCTTTAATTTTTCGTTAATTCCTGTTGCTTCGATTCGCTAGGATTCAACTCTTAGATCGAGTGTCCTTTAAACCTTTGGTTTTTGAATGTACGATTTGTAACCGTTTGCTCTGGGAACTATTTCAGCTCGGAAGCCAAACGTTTCTTCCGATCTAGAATATTTTCATTTCAATGTATGCACCCCACACGATGCTTGTCGACGGAAGTGTTTGTACAGTTATTTCTTCGGAAGGAAATCTCACCTTTCCTATTAGGATAGCTAACGACCCTGGTTCCCGAATTTTTCAGGGCAAAGCGGAGGGTCAGAGGTCTGCGGTGTGGATCAGGGCAAGGCTGCAGGATCAGCTGAGTCAGCTGGGTTACTTCCTGCAGAGGCACGCAGGCAAAGTCCTCTTCCTCGCGATCGTCGCTCTGGCTACGTTCTGCGTTGCTCTCAAGTCCGCTCAAGTTCACAGCAAGGTCGAACAGCTCTGGGTTCAAGGTAAGTGCGTTATCGATCCATTTCCTGTTTCTCTTATTTCTCCTTTTATCGAAACTTCACCGAGTAAACATTTCTGCGCGGGAAAATGATTTTGGACCTGCCAACTTGTTTCGGACACTGTTGCGTTCCGTTCGAATCGAACTTCCATTCGAGACATCGTGTTTTTCTTGCGCCATAGAAATTGTTTGGTGTAAATCATTTGAGCAAACGTCGGGGAACGAAACTTTATAGTCTTATTGTGGAATTACATGCTGAGTAATAGCTGCAGATGTAAGGAGATGATTTGATGACTGATTAAAGAACGTTGTAACATGACAGGGTTCCAACAGTTCCATCGGTAATACTTCAGCGCATCTGGTACGCAATGTATTTTATACAAACTGCAGTCTTCGGTTCATTCTGCACGGTGTACAACACGGCTTATGTGTCCAACGTGACGGGAACATTATTCTCCTGGCTCCACCTGCCTTGCCCACCCCCAAATACTCGAAATTTTTAATTTCTCGGCTGCTGGGAGAGAATATTTCGAGTTACCTCATTCTTCGAGCTGAAATTACTCGAAACCATTATTTTCAAATAACTCTCACATTCATTTTTCTATTTTCTTTTAATTCCCATTCGGTCAAATCCAATTCTTAATCTTTATCCACCAATGGACCACATTACTTGAACATTAAAGCAACGTAGTAGATCCAAATGTATTTTAAGCCTAAATGTTGTATACCAGCACATATTGCAAATATCTAAAATGCAGTATCAAGCTTCTAACGTTAATGGAATTTATTGACTGCAAGTGAGGAAAATGATTTTTCTTTTTAAATAAAATTGCGGTGAAATTGTGAACGGGGCGCGAGAGTTTTCGTAGCCGAATTGCATATTTTTGGAACGACAGGCAGGCGTGCTCGAAGAATAGTTTCAGGTGAAAAAATACTATCGGACGGAGGAGGAGGGAGAGACGTCGGAACGAAGTGACAAAAGGAGGACAGAGAATTGAACGAAAGATCGCTTTACCCCCACGCCGGGCACATGGTACGTTAGTTTGCTCGCTGGGTGGCCCTCTCTATATTTATCCGTGGTCCGAAACGCTAATTCGAACACCCCGTTGCTAACTTAAACTTCAAGCGTGCGGGTGAAATCGAAAGATCTCGGGTAGCTCGATGGAATTACACGGGACCGGCCATAATTCCTCGTTTTACCAAAAACAAACTATGTATTCCTTCAAATAAAATTCCTCTACATCAGGCAATTCATCGAAAAATATAAATTCTGTACATTCCAAAGCCTTACGTTCGTACAACGTGAATTAATCGAAGCATATTTGTTGCACAAAATTTGTTTTAAAATTACTTCAGTGTCCGTAGAATAGTAACCGTGTCTCTAAATGATTTTTTAAAGAAGAGATGAACATAGAGTAAAAATAATGGAATAAAGAATGAACGGTCGGAGTTTTTGGAGATTGGAGAAACATATTCGATACAGATCTTCGATTTCTCGACCAACTTCGAATCAAAGACTTTCCTCGGCGAGTACTGATGCACGTCGGATGCCAGAAGTATCAACGTATTATGAGATTTTAATGAGCAAACGAGTTTGCTCGAGATCACTCTGGAATAACGCTCGAGTGGAGTAATGATTCCGCTAAGCGTGATTAACTGAAATCCCGACGAAGTGTCGGTAAAAATTTGCATTCGTGACCATCTTGGCCGGAAATCGTTAAAATATCATTGCTTCTCAAACATCTAAGTGAACTGTAATTTTGTTGAATGATTTCTCGGAAAATGTCGAAACTGAAATCTTTAAGGAATGCGGAAGAGAAGGAATATTGAACAGTATTGGCAACGAGGTTGTTTTAATGAAGGTGGTTGCTAGAGAAATCGTAAGGCAAACTGTTAAAGGACCTGGTGAAGGGATCGTTGCTCCTCGATTCACTTCTCACGTGGCTGCGGCGTGAAAGAAGAGGGCTCGTTCGAGATGGTGATTCGAGATGCGTGCGCCACGCGGATCGGTACCGGATATCCGTGAGGTGACTGCAGCAAAGTGCAGCAAACTCCGTGTCCGTGGCGGGATATGCGGGCATAGTGTTCTCGGTGTTCCCTTGGCAATGGTAATGGCAATGGCAATGGCAATGGCAATGGCAATGGCAATGGCAATGGCAATGGCATTGGCTAGCCGAGGGCCAGAGGACGATCCGATCCGATCCGAACCGATCCGATCTCGGCGTAAAAGAGCGGCGGCTGCGGGACGGAACGCGGCGACGATTGCATCGCCGCATGAAGAGGAATTTAACTTTACGGCTTGACGGCGGCGGCGGTGCGATTTGACGATATTTCCAGGAACGGTGTAAATTCTCCGCGCCAGGGATATTGATAAACGTTGCTTTATGGGTTCCTTGGTCTTGCCGAGAGAAACTGACACGCGGCATTCACCACCACTGGCCGATTTTGATCTTGCTCATTACCTATTAATGCGGAAATCTAGCATGACCCAGTTCGAAAATGTTCGAGAAATTTAGGAAGTTGTTTTCATCGATGTGTTTAACATGCTCTTTCTTTCGTATTCGCATTGTTCAACGAAAAATTTCAAATCCCACCCCGTAATGCATCGCAGCCCTTAAAAGGACGCCGCTCGAGTGACGTTCGAATCACCTGCGTTTATGCCTGTTACCTGTTTACTCGTTTCTCTCATTCGATTGCAGAAGAAAAAGGTCGGCGACTTTTTTCGATGGCACGAAAAGACAACGACAAGAAACGCGGTACCGAGCTATAATTCGCGGTCCGCAGCTGTGTTTCTGACAGAGAGTATAATCTCGCGCTAATTAAGACGATATCGGAAGACAGACGAAATGGTAATGTTCAGCGAATCGATGAAAAATTGCAGAAATTGTATCGGCAGGCCAATAATTTTCTGTTCTAGCGCGTCCGGCGCAGGTGGTTTCGTTTTTTCGAATAAAAAATCAAGTGCATCCACTTAATTCAGTCCCTTTTGCCCTTGTTTTCGTATACGGCGGCGGCGCGGTAGGGTGGCTAAACAGAGAGAGAGGGAGAGAGAGAGGGAGAGAGAAGGAGAGAGAGGTTGGCACACGCGCCAATATAGTGTTTTCCCTTTCCTTCGTTCACGGTTGTCCTTCTCTTTCTGGACATCCGTATACGGCGGAGGCGGTTCGGTCTCTCGAATCCAGAGAGAGAGAGAGAGAGAGAGAGAGAGAGAGAGAGAAGCCATGGGGGACAAGGAGAAAGAAGAAAGGAGACCGAGGAAGAGCTCCTTTTGCCGAGCCTCACCTAAGGGAGGAGGCGATACGTCGGTATAGGTCACTCCAAGAGTCGAGAATCTTTTTCTCATTGATGGTCCAACTGTCCGCGATTTGCATGCGTTTGCCTGCCGCGGTCTCTGACGTCTACCGGCTCTTTGAAAAATGAGATCTATCGAGCTGATTCATTTCTTTCCAACGCGAGTCCCTTGAAATATATTAGCTCTTCTTCATTCGAACATCCTCTACGCTAAAACTACCGAGTATTAAAGGCGACTACATATTTAGCATTGCCTTATAAAAATAACGAAATAATACCTGTTCAAGTTTTAATTGCCGTGACTCACAAGTAAATTTGAAAGTTTGTGTAGATTAAAATTTTAATGTAACGTACGTCACAGATTTCATTAAAGAGCGTGGTTCTGCAATACTCGATATTCATTTTCATTCGAATGACATACTACAAGCATTCTTCTGCTCGCTTCTTCGTAGAAATGGCCGGTGTTCGACGAAGATCGAATGAATAAAAATTGAGAAATGATTTAATTCTGAGAAGTTCTTGTCCCATTCGATATCGCTTAGCTTAGAGAGGAATCAGTTCACTTCGGAACGGTCTTGTCATCTTAAATACGCTTAATGGCTTTAATCTCTGAATTGAAGCTGCTCGCAACCTAAATTACCATCGTAAATGTATCTTTACAACAATGGTAAAAGTTTGTAGGCTGTGCAACGGGCGAGGCTCGTTAAAACAGAATTCTAGACCAATGTTTGTTCTCGTTCCTTGACTTATTTTGATGTCAGAACGTTAAGCTACTACCTCCTTGGTTTCTAAAGGCCAAGTTTTCACAAAATCATGCAACAAAATTCGGTAACAAAAAGTGTACTTTGGTCGTTTATAAATAGTCAAAAAATATAGGCTGAAGGGTCCACGAATTATTTCGTACACGTAGTACCTTCAGGGTAATTCCGAAGAGTATTTTCAAGAAGAAAATTTGAAAGACAGGAAACGAGAAAAATGACTCTCAGGTCGTTGAGAACTGATGCCGGAAAACTGATCGTGGGCCTAGAACTCGGAAGTGGCTAGTCGGCGTCTTCCTGGAACGACCTGTACCGAGGGGCCAGTCGGTGCAAGGAGGCCGCCTAGGCGTTAGTATGACAAGGACAGACAGAGGACGAAGGCACGACCGTGCACGAGGGCCGGCCGACTGCTTACATCTTCATTAGGCCCCCATGCCTCCGAGAGCAAGCGAGAGAGACAGAGAGAGAGAGAGAGAGAGGGCTTGGTCGCCGGTGGAACGGAGATAGAACCCGAAGAGAAGAAAACGATGATGAAGCCGGCGAGAGGGAAAGAGACGGCACGATACTCCAAGAGCAGGGAGGATGCCGCAGCTAGGGATACGGGAGAGAGCGAAACGGATGAATTCCGTAAGGCCGCAACGAGGATAAGAAAGTCAGAAGACCGTCGTCCAAAGACCCACCGGGAATCTGTTGTTGTTGCAACGACGGACGGACGAACGGCCGCGTAAACAGAGGATCTCATCTTCTATTTACCGATGGAAACCCAATCTTAATGTAGCTGGACATTTCAGCTTATCGAAGGGGCGCCCGATGATCCCCCGGATGAGACCTAGCGCTTAGATTCCTCTCCTCCGGTACAATTCGGACTTTAAATACCTTCAAACATGGTCCAGCACTCGAACAGCCCCAGACAATCGCTCTCAATCTACTGTATCCTTTTTCGACTAGGATGTCTGCATTCGTCATTGAATTCTATTTGAGGAAACATTCTCCAGTTCCATTGAAGCTTCAAACAGGACATAGCATGTGGACACCTTCAAACGATCTTCCACAGGTTTCTGCATCCTCTTTTGACTAGGATAACCGCTTTGTATGACGATGTGACTGCAAACGTTCTCCAGTTTGATGTAGTTTGAGACCCATTTTGACGAGACCTAGCACTTGGGCACTCTTATCATTGAGCTACATTTGAAGAAGGAGCGTGCTTCAATTTGATCGAACGTTGAAGGTTGTTTGTTGTGGACGTTATCGGTCGGACGATTTCGGCTTGGGAAAAAAGCTCGGACGGCAAATGAGAACCGCTGGGATTGGATGGGGCTCGGTTCCGGTGAATGGTCGCGGTGGGTGGCCCAGTGGGCTCTCTGTGTGCGCCAAGCCAACCCAGCCAGCCAACCAGCGGTGGGCCTGCGTGCCTGAGCGATTGAGCCAAGTCTCAGCTCCTCCGTGAGCCTCGGAGAGGCTAAGCCTGCTTCGGAGGGCTCCTTCGTTTCGTTCGCCTCCCGCCGTCTTCGTTCCGCCTGGTGGCGCGGCTCCCGCTCTCTCCGAAACGCCGAACCAGCCACAGGAACAGTCGGGAAAAGGGGCCACGAGGGTTTCTACGCCAAGTAGCCTTAGCCCAGCTTCGCAAACCCCGGACCCCCGTCCCGTCGATCTCTTCTTGGGCCCTCCCCCCTCCCCTGCCCATTCCCCTTTTTCCTTTCCGTCTCATAGCGTCCCTACTAACCGTCCAGTGGGCATCAACCCCGAATGTTTATTCGCAAGATCTACGGTAATCAACCAACCACTGAGAGGATAGGATTTTATAGACCAGCTTTCGCGGATCTAATTGGCACGACTGCCCGATCGGATCGACACTCTTTTATTTTACTCGCTTAATCCTTTGCGATCCAAACTGTTTTGACTACTGGACCTTAAAAATTCGATGTGAAACTTTTGCACGATGTGGTTAGGCATCTCGGTCAGTGACATCGTGTGCGAAGTGGAATTAGATGATTGACGAAATGTCCTATTGATTCAGAGAAGGATAATATTCACAGTGTTCATAATGGTACTAATTAACCATGGATTGCAAGTTACTCCCTCCCTCTCTCTCTCTCTCTCTCTCTCTCTCTCTCTCTGTCCTATAACATGGCAATTTTCAGCAACGCCCCACTGTAATCATTGGTGGCTTGCAAAGGGTCAAGGGTTTCCAGCTCGAGATCAGCTCGCAAGATCTTGCTCGATGTTCGTCGATCATGGATCTCTCCCGGTAGGTGTTAACGGCGTTATTGGCGGAATCGACGCGTCGACCGAGTTGATTTATGGTTTCCCCGCTGAAAGTAGGTGACACCGTTCGATTCGGCGACAGCGGCCGTCTGGAAGGCATTATGTTGATGCCATGAGTTAAACGTCAGCCAGAAATTAAGCCACGGACCTTGATGAGGCTGCGAACGCTCCGCGGAATTCACGTCTCCTTGCATTACGCCTAATTGCCGGCTCGGGTAATACGAGGGCTGCGTGCAAACGGATACCTATGTGTTGGAGAACGGTCTACCTAGTGATTCGGGCTGATAAAAGTCGAATCTCCTAGCCAGGGTCGTTTGGAAATGTTACGAAAGGTCGAATTCTTTCGACTACGATTATTTGCTTCGAATGTAATATTTCAAGAGGATTTATCATAAAATTTGATCAATACAGATTTTATGTAGTAGAACTTGTTGATCTTGTCAGCAATCTCTTCGTGTCTTATTCGGAAAGATATCTGCGTTGTTGATTAAGTTTATGTCACAGACATTTTTTGGAACGGTTTTGGAACTTGGAAGTTGAACGGAGAGGTAGATTTAGTTTAGCACGTATCTACGTCCAAAGAATTTTTTTTGTTGGGAAACCCCGGCACGCATGGGGATGTCCAGGAAGCACGTGGTTCTTATATTTTCACACGCCATAAAGCTGTCCACACGTGCATTTCCACGACGCCGACAGTCGTTCAATCTTGTTAGTCCCTCGGGATCGGCTTCCAGAACGGAAGAGGCCACTTTTCGGGAACTTATTCGTGAAGTGTCAGAGGGAACCGTTTCGTGGAACGTTTATTTAGCAACAGATGGGTGCCATGGCTGCATCCGCGCACATAAATTTGCTGGTTTGAGCAAACATCCCTCACAATCTTGCTAAACCTAACATCTAGCCGTTTTCGATCTTTACTAGCGAGGTGTACACAATGAAATTATTGCATTGTTTTCAAAATCAACAAACGGAGCTAAATTAATCCTCAAGCGAAGCATTAGAACCATCGTAGCTTTGTACAAATTTGACTTGACAATTATTGGACATTTTATTATTATAATATTATTTGCTGAAATGATTACTTTATTGGAGTAGGATAATCAAATTGGAGTTCTGGCGACACAGATTTTATGAAGCAACAATTTTACGTCTTGCCTATCGGTGGGTAGAGATCGGTACAGGAAATTCCCGTGGGAGTTCGGCTCGCACAGCAAATACATCTCTGTCAGCAGGGTAAAATTAAGAAACGGTTGATCACTTTCTTGGAACGCAGAAATCATTGGAAAGACAGAAGGTTCGTGGGCGCGCGGGGCGTTTCGCTCTGGGGTCAATGGCGGGGACCGGTGTTCCGTGTTTTAGACAAGCGTCTCGCTTTTGGCTAGTAATATCGCGGAATTAACGTATAACCGGTAATTGGACGGAATATCCCTTTAACGATTCGACGGTCGTGTCCTACCTTGTCCGGCTTAACAGCCTCCTCGTTTGAAATTTAAGGAGGAGAACTTAAGGAGGGCTGCCACCATCGTTGCTTCTGCTCCCGCCGAGGCATTTAAGGACGAAGCACGAGAACCACGAAAAGGGGGTGAGAGTAGCGATCTCTCTTCCTTTCTCATTCCCTTCTCCTCCTTTGGCTTCTCCGTTGTGTTTCCCGACGGCGGCTGTTCGTTGTTTCACTCGGTTCCAAAGGGCCCGCTCGTTGCACCTGCTTCCCTCGTAGTATGTCCATGTCCGTTCTCGTACACGGTGGAAGAAGAACACGCGCGTGTTCGTTTCTTCTTTCTTTTCTCCGTCTTCCTTTCCACTCTTTTCCCCTTTTCTTTGGTGGCCTCTGTTGATCCAAGGCTCGGGCTCACGTCCGGCAGCCTCTTCCCTTGGGGCGAGCATCGAATTATCGTTAAACGCCGGTTCTTCCTCCTGGCCCCGGAGCCCACGGAGCACACACCGACCTGCCACGAGAGAACACCACCACTGTGCCGTCTGTCGCATGTGGGAGAACGAGGTCGTTTTATTCCACGAAGAAACGTTCGTTGCGCTTGCGTAATTATTTTGCGGTACGTGCAATTTGGAAGGCACTCATTAGCCCGTAAAACGGAAACGATACTCGGGCCAACAGAACCGTCGCCGACCGTCACGCTGCCGCGGCCCCATTTCGCTCGGAACAGAGTTTTCTAGCATTCTAGACTATTCATTAGTCAAGGAAATATCCCTGTAACGTAATTATCTGCATCACAGTTGCACGTAATCGTGCATTCTTTTCTTAAGCGGCAAGTGTTTCATGCCAAAATGTGTCTTTCGGGGTTTGGGTAATTGATTATCAAGGAAGCGTCTTTGCATCGCATCTGGCATACCGGCTCGGTCTAATTACATTTCATAAGGTTCGGTATCAAGATATGTCTCTAGTTTTACCAACGATCAATGAATTCCTCTAGTCAGATTTCCCGAAGGAACACTATCCATAGTCTGCTCGCAAGGGAAACAGGCCGGTGCGAGGCCCGTGTTCCGGTTGTCTATGACGCGACGCGGCGCGGCGCGGCGGCGGGTGAATGAGACAAAGTCGACAGAGCTAAAAGACGCGCGGCCATTCAAAGGTGTCCCGGAGGGACAGAGGCCGATGCGCAGGGATTCTTCCACGGTACGATCACGGTAGCCGGAAGGGTGCAGATAGAACGGGAACGCGGCTCGCCCCCGTGAACCAGACAGGGACGGGGAAATAATTACAGAGACTACCCGCCGATAAATCAAGATGCGCGCCCCTCCTCTATCTCCCCTTCCCCTGATCTTTTACCTTTCTCTCCGTCGTCCTCTTCTTTCTCCCTTCGATCCATCCACGGCCTCGTCTTCTTCCTCCTCCCTCCCTTCTTCGTTCTTCTGCCTCTCCTTCTTCTTCTTCTTCTTGTTTATCGTGCTCTCCTCCGTTAAGACGCGTGTTTCTTGCTACGTAGAGCGTAGAGAGTAGTGTCTTTATTACGCTCGATGGCTCCGCGCATTCTACAGGTTGATTCATCTTCTAGGGTGCCCCGCGCGCGTGGGGCATATCCCGTAATCTTTCATTTCACGTGGGCGGCACGCAAGAGAGACGCCGAGAAACTCGTTGTAAGTGATTCCCTCCGTAAGGAAACGCTCCGGTGCCCGGAGGTAGGTGTTGCAGGCCCAATGCTACAAAATTTCTAGCCGACGCGGTTGACCACACTGCTCGCTCGCTCGTTCGCTCGCTTCACTTCTCTTCTCTTTGCTCCTTCGGCTTACGGAGATCGTAGTTTTCCTTCCCCGGATACGCTGTTTTCACGTCGGATCGCCAAATTGGATTTCACCGTGTTTATTCTGCTGCGAGCGCACGGAAGCAGCGCGAATCCGAGGCGCGCGCTGCGTTACACGAGCGCTCATGCCGCGGGCTGATCAACACTGACTATCCATCCCAACATTTTGCTTAACAATTTTTATTTCTCCAAGGAATATCGCCGACCCGCTCAGGATTGTTCTTTAGACCTTTTGTGTTAGCTCGAATTTGTAGAACGTCGTTTATCCACATTGATATTATCTTCTGTTATGCGAGCAAGTTTTTTCTTTATCGTCAGTTATGCGAACTCGTAACCGAGCTTCTTTAATCGTCTGTTCTTAACGCGTTTCCAACTTGAGCTTGTTAAAAAACGTTTAATTTATCGGAAAGCTCTCGCTAAATCATAAAGCAGCAGTGCCGTTCCTCTTATTTTAAAAGACGTTCTTAAGTTAAGTGGCGGAAGGATTGCAGGTTTCTTAAACACCGATTTGATTTAATTTCCGATTGGCAAATTCTCCTGCTACTTGGCCAATAAAAAATTGCTATAAGTCTCGCCACGAATTTTTATATCAACAGAACCTCGCGAAACGTCTTCGCAATCAATTCCACATTTCATTTATCTTGGCAACGAGCGAGAAAAGGGGTTCCGAAAAAATGAAGGAATAAATCACCATCGAGTTAAAAGTGAATCTACATAATTACACGTAGTCGGTGGAGCCTATGATTATTTTCAAATCACAGTCTCAAAGAATCACTTGTACGGTTCCCGATCGACCAAGCGTCGCGTGAATGATCGCCGTGGACTAAGAATGCGAATAATTAACCGGGCCTAATTGTCGGCATTCGTCCGGTGAACGAATAGCGACGGAAATGCTTGTGTAATGGACCCGGTGTGACATTCGATTATGGACGTCGTTACGAGAAGCATTATGTAACGCGGTTTCTAGGGAGTGAACGTTGCTCGTGAACGTTGGTGGAAACTATACTATTCCGAGCAGAAGGGTCATCGTGACCGACCTGGGTAACAGGAACAGATACCGTGACCGTAAACCTCGGGGGACGAACGGTAATGAAGGTGGCGTGAAAAGAAGGGAACCTGATTGCGCACGTTCGACCTTTTCCCGCCCCCCTTCCTCCCTTTGTTCCCCTTGTTCCGTGGCGGAATGCCGAAAGCCGCTATGTAGTTTTTACTCTGTGACAATATATCATCCTTCCGGAGCTCGATGATCGATCCCTAGATGTACCTGCGCCTCGAACAAAACCCGGGAAAAATGGTTTCCGAGGGTAACGGTTGCGAATCGGCGCGGCGGTGCCATTATGCCAACCGCAGAGCCCAATTACCGCGTTTATTCGTAAAGAGCAACCAGCTTTTCAATTGCCAACAGGTATACAACATCGAATAAAAATATGATCTTTGTTCCATCGTCTAGCAATTTTCCATTTTCGTTGAACCGAATAGAAAAACGAAGTCTGGCGACAATTACCTTGTAGCAAAAATGAAATTCGGTGGAAACTGTGGCCATTTACGAGGATATCGCATTACTATATGACGAGTGTGAAAGCAGCTTTGTGTGCCGGCATAAAGGTCTGTGGTGGCCAGAGGAATCACGGAGAGCACAGTAACCCAGGTCGTTGTTTCCTCACTCTCATTATTGTTCGTCCTTCGGGGTTTACGATCACGGTATTCGTCCCTGTCCCTCGGATTGGTCACGAGGAGGCCCGTACGTTCGTTTCCACTCGTACATCCCTGAATATCGACTCGAGGGACCGCCCGTTGACTCCTTCGCGCTGGTTCTCCGTCGGCGATCGGTAGTTGGAACAGAAAACGGTGCGATACCACCATGAAAAACAATTCGAAAATACCGAATAAAATTAGTTCCCGTAAGACTTGGTTTCCGCGGCTCGTAAGGCACGTTCCGCGACGGCGACCGTAGGGAAGCGCCTATATGGAGGATTTCCCGGCCGAGAGGTTGAGAACCTCCTTGATAGCGGGCAACACGGGTGGTCTCCGGAGGCCGCGCCATGGCGGAACGAGCAAATACGCCGTCGGCATTTTTGACGGTGAAATCTGACTAGGTGGGATCCCGACGTACCCCGTGTCAGACGTCATTCTCATGCCCTTCCTGCGTTACTTTCTGTTGAATATGGTTGCCTATCTGTCGCGGACTCGATCCATCCTGCGCAACTATATCCTTCTAGCCACTTCTTTTCTGAACCATTGGTTAAGGAACGTTCTTGTGCGCAGAACTACTAGACTACTCGTAGAAAAATATGGTGATTATTTTTCGTTTAAATTTTTTTATTACTTAGATTCCCTACGTTCTTTCGTTACTCGAATGCTCTCAGATTTTTTTTTTTTAATTTGAGTATTTCGTTGCTTAGACCCGTTGCATATTTTCATTACTTGGACTCACTTCATTTTTATATTCATTACCATCAGTACATATTACCAGAGACTATCGTAGAAGAGTTTTTTTCTCCGTCGAGCAAACTGTTTAAAAAATAAAATGCTAATTCTATCAGTGATTTATGATTCTCTCGATGCCTCTCTGATCATAATTTCGATGGCATCGGTAACGCGGATGACTTACTTACAATTAGACAAGATCACCTCGTCGGGGGATGTCGCGTCGCCAGTCGAGGAACGTTTTCAGCCGTAACATAGTTATTTCCACGTCTTGTTCTGGGAAGGCTTTCATTGGTTCCTTGCCAGAAATTTTTCTCGGTATACCCGTAAAGCCGTAGAAACGTGTGTTACGACACCGCGGGGCCCGCTCGATGTTTCTCTTCCGGGAATCGTCCCGAGCATAAACATCGTCGGCCTGCCGAAAGCTTAAAGTGGTACGAATCGCGAATAAAGCGACCAACCAATTGCGACCATGCTCGCGACTTTCCTCCGACTGACCACGGGTAGCCTAAGGCAGGTAGTCTCGATCCTGAAGGAAGACAATTCTCGGTCGCTGATATTTTATATTATACATAAGAATTTTTCCTATGATTTACAAGTGTCCTAATGATGTTTCTCCTGTTCTCTGGTGGTCGCAGAAGGCGGAAGGTTACAGAAGGAGCTGACCTACGCCTCGGAAGCATTAGGCGAAGCTGCAGCATCGACGCATCAACTGGTCATCCAAACGCCGAGACATTCTGGGGCGAACATTTTGCATCCTGCCGCGCTCAAGGAACACTTGGCCATCCTGAAGGCGGCCACGCAGGTCACCGTACACCTGTTCGAAATGTAAGCTTTCTTCTCCTTTTTTTCTTCGAGTCTCTTATTTTCCTTTTATCATTCTGGTTTCTTGCGCGAACCGATGCGTACGCAAGAAAGAGGACGACTGATGAGTCTGCGCAACGAGTTTCCGTGACTTTCAGTTTGGGCGGTAGCAATCGGCGTACTTAACTTCGAATTATGGCGATTTAATATCTCGTTAGCCGCACTACCGTTACTGTTTTCGAAGATCAAATTATTCAACAATTATTTGCATCGTACCAAACGAAATTGTTCGAGAATCTACACAGTGTCGTACGATTTAACATTTCGTTTCGTTTCGTTCCAATAAACACTTTAAATAAATATGTATAATATTTTCAAACGCTTCATAAAAAATTGTATTCTTTTGCAACTGGTGTGCTACAGTTCATCCTCTATCTTGCAAACTTTATGGACATGTTCACAACCCTTGAAAGTCACCGTGTTATCAAAATCGACGTTATTTGCTTGATGTATTATTATTTTCATGTTAAAAGCGCGATTTAAAAATTGTCTTACCCAAGAGCATTCGGAGAACGTTAATGTTGTTCTACTTAAAAATTGCTGATACTAATTTGCCCTGTACATTTGATATAATAAAAGGATTGGTTAATTTTCTGTGTCTGGTTACAAATGTCCTAACAAGGTAAACTGCATCTCATGGTAGCTTTCGAGGGTGAAACGTGCATCGGGAAGCGGCTCGTAGAGGCGAGAGACACAACGATCGTCTCAAGTTTTTCTCGAGTGCACTTCTCGGGCCGCTTATCGTCGGGTGCAGGGCGGGGGTTAAGGGGATGCAAACTTGTATTCATGAATGCATGTGTTCCGTGTCGCTTGCAGCACGTGGAGGCTGAAAGACATGTGTTACGCGCTGAACATACCCAACTTCGACATGCACTACATCGACCAGGTAATTTAAAACTACCACTACTTTCTATGTAGCCGAGACGTAACCGTATGCGAACTCGCGCGCGCACACTTATTCGCGCTCTTCGCGAATTCGACGCGCGAACTACGATACCGCGTTATTGCGCACGCACCGTGACTCCGGGATTTCTATTAGGATACATAGCGATGGCTACGATCGACTATCATCGACCTTTCATCTCTACGTCCGCACCCTTCATTTCCTTTGTTACCGTTTCGCGAGACACGCGCAGTGCAGACTATACGGAGCCGTATTCTTCAAACAACCATAATTTTGTAATTCTTACGAATTTCAACAAATCGATTTTTCCAATGTTCTAAACTAGAAGGTCCTTTTATCGGTAACATAGCTCGGAGGAGTCCCAGTACTTTTTATTCCTCGCTTTAGACATTTTCTCCGAGCATATGGTAATGCTTGACGTTCGTGTGCGTTCGTACGAGGTTGTGCCCATTGCTATGGGTTCCCAAGCTCGTCCGAGTTCTCTGTTTCTCGGTTTCCCAGTCAGCACGTCGTTGGGCGACTCGAGCGCGCGGTCGTAAACGTCGAAAATTCAATACAATGCTTGAAAACCCGCGGCTTTGTACCGCTGCGAGACTCGGTTTATAAGTCGTGCGTGTCTCGCTCACGTGTGTGCCGTGAATGCCGTTTCCTTGCGCCGCTAACGAGCGTATACGTTAAAACATCGCTAAGCATCCAGCATGGGAAAAAGGAAGGAAGTGTTTCTTTCCAGTTTCGTCTCTCGAAACTAGTCCTCAGCTTCTTCCTTCGTTTCTCCGACTAGACCGTCGATTCGATCAGTTTATTGCTTCGCGTTTCCGGTGTTAATCAGTTCTTGGATCCTCGAGCGGTAATCGCGGTAGAGGAGTCTTATCAGAAAAAAAGTATAGTCGGCCTTAAATACGCGATAACGACGGAAAATAATACGTGTCGTTTAACTGCTGGCTCCGAGGGGTGGTAATATTTTTTTTTAACAATTCCCTTGACGACGATTTACGATCCCATAAACGTTAATATTTCACTGTTCGGCCAACAATAACCTGCCAGCCTTCGACTATAAATTTTTCAGTATTAAGAAAAGAAATTCGAGAAAAATTGATCTGAAGCTTAACAATATCGAACAATTGAATTTGATTGGACCAAATTCCATTTTTTGTCGCTAATGGAAGGTGCATGCAATCGAAGACGATTAAAATTGGAAAGCAGCGGATTAATTTGTTTTCGAGTCCGCGAACGAAGTTTTTTCGGGTTTTGGTTATCGCGAGTAATCCGTGTGATCATGCTCGCCGGTAATAACGCGTTATTATGGGCCCGATGATGCATAATATATCGATGAAATCTCACAATCAAAGTTGGTCACAGAATTCCGATCTCATTGCGATTCATCAAGTTTCAATTTAAAAATTAATGTCAAATGATAGATGTCCTGGTATGCGGGCAGCGCCCCGAGCAACCGACCAAATCACACGGCGGTCTCTCGTATCCCGGACAAACAGGAATATTATTATCCTGCAGCTGGCTACAGGCTGTTACACTTTTGCCCCGCGTATGAATTTTTCATCTTTCATATCTCGACTCTATCTCGAGCGATTTATACTTACTTATGAATCGCTGGTGAAATTATTATTCGTGCCCGTTACCGATCGGACTTCTGTGCAATGCTTCTCGTTTTTTCTTAGCCGAGGATTTATTGGGTATTGCTTAATGTGAAATTACTCGTTGTAATAGCTTATTCTTGACATTACACTCTGCCAATTTGCATAAATTTATTTTCTATTTAGTCCTCGTAAATCGCAACAGTCGTCTGTGAGCACCGTTCGTTGCATCTACAAGAATAATTCTATCGAATCGTTTGGAAATTGTCGATGTAAAATTTCGGAAAAATTTTCGTCGCTCATGGTGATTGTATAGACTGTCAGTGATCAAAAATATTTTCTAACAGAAATTTCAATGTTTTAGTCGGCGGATCTGAAAAATATAAGTAAAAGTAGTAACAAGAATTTTAATCTGAACTGTTCTTAATTATAATGACACTGAAGAGAAAATTTCGAAAACGCGCAGATGCTCTACTCTATGCAGATGTGCTCGACCGCACACGCGACACAATGCAGAGGAGCATAGCTGCATAAGTGGTTGCAATGCCTCAGGAACGACGAACGTCTTCGTTCGACGAAGCTGTCCTTCCGCGTCTGCTGGAGCGTTACACACCTTCACACGTGATCCTTTAAGGGCGTTTAAACTACGAGAAATTTAGTGTGTCATAAATTACGAGTGATTCATTACTCCATAAAAACTTCAGAAGTTATTCTCGACTTTCCCGCTTATTTCTAACAATAAGATTCCCGGTACAAATCCGCAATGCATCGCCGTTAATCGAGCTTTAAAAGTACTAAAAATTACAATACAAAGTGTTTTTTGATTTGAACAGGCCGGGTCGACGTATTCTATAGATTGATGACAAATAGTAAATTGCTGTATTTCTATTCGTTCGAACGCGGTGGGCATTGAATCGAAATTACTCTTCAATTCTTTCGATCCTTGACATTATTATTATCTAGTATATTTATCCGGTTTCACAGACAAGAAGGCTGAATTTCGACGGCGTTCTCGACTTTGATCAACGATAAGAAACGATTGCAACAGAGGGAAGCGTTAGGGTAGCGAACGCGAGAGTGCACGAGACAGAGTGAATTTTCAGTGGACTCGTTTTTTTGCAACAGATTAATCTATTAAACCATTAGCGCCACCGGTAAATGTTTCCTGTGCAAAAAGGGGACCGGGCGTTCGTGCGCGTCATCTCGCAAGGGGGCCTCACCGAAAACGAATTAGGGGGGCACGGCTCCTTTTCTTTTTTTTTCGTGGAGGGATCGGAAAGGACAATTTGACAAATGTCCGCGGCGGCGTTCCCCGAACACTATCCGAAATTCGTATTATTCGTGAATCAAAAGGGCCGAAAAAAAAGGGAGACGCTTGAAGCGGAGGACCGCCCTATTCGAGTTTCCGAGAACACACAGGTGGCCGGTCCGTAATGCTTCTCGCTACCAAGAAAAACCTTATGGCGATCGTTAGTGTCCACTATCGGAAGAAAAGGAGAAATAATCGTAAATCGGAGCTACGGGAAAGAAACAGCGAGAGAGAGAGCGAGAGAGAGAGAGAGAGGGAGAGTACCGGTGCTCGCCATTAAGCGACGACGATGATTAAATGCCCCGGAATCATAATAATTATCATCGGAGCCGGTATCCAGCCGAAAATTGTATTAAGTCGGCCCTTACGAACATAATATCGCGGCGATCGATGGTTCGTTAATCGAGGAACACGCTAGATCGATCATGCTTTCCGTGCGCGTAATTTTTCAATTACAACGAAAAAACGAACCTTCCGGCGAGCTAAAGGAATCCGTTCTTTTTAGATCTTCGATAGTATCATACCCTGCGCCATCATTACGCCGTTGGACTGTTTCTGGGAAGGCAGCAAACTACTGGGACCCGAGTATCCCGTACACATACCGTAAGTACAAATGGATCGTATGCTGGAAAATAACTAGGGTAATTGGTCCTGGAGTCGGCCATCGGTGGAGGCCAGTAGTCAGTTTTCTCAAGCGCTATTACTATTAATATACTACATATTTTGTAAATTGTTTGTTCGGGCACATTGATGCAAAGTGAGAAACAAGCAGCTTGGAAATATTGGAAAACTCCATCTTTTTAACTCCTTGCCGTTTCTTCGCGACTACATCGATCCGAATTTCTTCGTCCCTGACAAGCTTTTAGAAGGGACAGAACATTTATAGTTATCGTATACCTACATTTACTTTGTTGCTTAAACATTGATACCAAAAGATCCGAATTTTATTTCGTCTTGAAAGACATATAATAACATACGTAATTAACATATTTTGTACTCGGTTGCAAATTGCTGGACGATTTTATCGCGTTACTCTTTATCCGTCACGATTCCATCGAATATTTCTGTCTTAAGAGAATCTTTCGCTTTTGAGAGGGAGAAAGAGGGATTCAGCAAATTGATCTCCAAGCTTTAATGCGAAATTAATCGTCCGTCCTCGTTCGCGTTCCACGATTGCGGATAAGGACTTGATCTGATCAGTCCCCCCGCCGCGCCGCGTCGCGCTACGGCGGAGACGTAGCAGGAAAAGGATACTTAATTGCAACATAGATGCACCACACGCATATGCTTACCGCCGATATATTAGGCTGTCGGGATATAAATGGCCGGTGTGCGTTTTTGCGTTTGACATGCTGTAATTCGGATGTAATTTACGCGTATCGATCAAAATACCATCGCGGTTTGTACGTTTTTTTCACCGTTACCACAGAGGCTTTTACGCCTTTTTTACAAAATTCCACGGTTTCATTACCGAATTATCTGTCTTTCGAAGATTTTGCTAATGTTGCTTATTTATCGAGAGTCGAGGATCGTGCGAAAAATTTACATTATATTTCGAGGCTTTTGCGAATGTTGTTACTCATTTTGACGGGTCCCATAAAGCTAGTGGTAAATTCTTTTTTGTCATTTAGCGAATTTAGCAGTCTAGCAATAATTGTCTCGTAAACCGCGCGGACCGATCGAAGATCCAACGTGATCGCATTAAGTCGCTAAGTTTTCCCCCCGGGGGCAAAGAACCCGGGTCGTTCGTGAAATTTCTTAACGTATTCATTTTTTCGCTTCCGTACGGTTCCATTGGACAGCGGGGCGCAAACGAACAAGCCGATCCAGTGGACGAACCTCAATCCGACTGGTATGCTGGACGAGATGAAGAAACAGTTCGTGTTTCCCTTCAAAACTCTGGAGGATTACATGAAGCGAGCCGGAATAACGAATGGCTACCAGAGCAAGCCGTGCCTCGACCCAACGGATCCGGAATGCCCGGAAACCGCGCCTAACAAAAAATCCCAGCAGGTAAGCAAGTCTCCCTCTTTTGTCCCGAGATTTTTGTTCGAGGCACAACCTCTCGACCGATTAAGGTGAGAGACCCTCCGTGTAATTGTTGACTCATGGACCGGCCGTGAGCTTTCATCGCAAAGCTATCAAGAAGATATCAAGCTTTTCTCTGCCTTTCGATATCTGCCACGCGTTGCTCGAATTTCGATCGTTTCCCCAATTACCCAGCTTTAATTTTTACCCGGAACCCAATGATTTTCAAAATTTTTCTTTAACTCCTTTCTTAAAATTTCTCATTGACGTATCTCTTTCGTGAAATATTGAAACTTGGCACACCTCGTATATCGGCGGGCGTTGCGTCGTGAAATTCTTCTGACTGTAAATTTACGGCATTAGAAACTTTTCAGAACGATGTAATTACACGGCCCTGTGCACACGGTGTTCCCCGTGGGTTTCTTATTGGCCGAGGTTCCCTCTTGCCACGGTGCGGTGGTGTTATCCTCACAAGTAGCAAGCTCGTGACACGTATTACGCCACCATCGAGCATTCGCAACCGTTGTAGAACCGGCGAACGAGCAAAAAGCTCGCAACCACTTATTAGCACGCTTGTTCCTGCGTCAGAGGGATTGATGTTATAACTCATAGCCTACGTGCAATTATGCCGAGTCCGTTTATTAGCTTTAATTCTGTCTCGGGCTCATTTGCCGGCGGATTTATGCCCGCGATCAATCTGCGGGACGGCCCCTACAGATTGATGCACGGAAATAATTATACGCGCTATCAATATCGCGAAACGTCGGAACGGCGTATTAGAAGTCGATTGGCTGCAATCTCGACCAGGAATTTATTTTCTGCAATAGATCGGCTGCGCACCCCCCCCTCTACCCTTGTTTTTTTAAACCACGAAATTAATTACCACGGCTGATAATTGATTAGGGATTCGAAAAGCTGTCGGAGCAATCGACGCAAATATTTCGTTTCAGTTTTTAAACACTGTTGTCTCTTTCCATTTCTAGAGATGTTGAATTCCTCGTTGGACGTGTCTCAAACCTACATTATGAAATGTTCGTAGTTTTCGGTCAAAATTCACCCAAATCCTATTACTGGTCTTCACACACGTGTCCCATGGTTAAGGAAGAGTTAAACATTTTATGCATACATCCCAAGGTTTTGAAAGGTTTAACAATTTCACTGGTCTACAGTGAACACTAGCGAGCAGTATTTTCGGGACACGAAAAAATGATGATTGTAAAGCAATTCTAGGAGGATTGTCCATTAAGGAAAATTGGTCGAGGAGTGGCACGTAGGCCAAATCGCTATGGAAATGCCGACTCGTAACCGACATAATCGGTCGCGGGACCACAATGAAACAATGTAAAAGCTTGGCCGGACGGTAAAATTCGTTCATAAGACGGTTGCCCGGAATAATAAGAGGCCACTTGGAATTCTGCGATCGATGCGCGACCGGTTGCGTTTACGTTGGCGAGCCCGGTGGGTCCTCTGGACAGGCGACGTTCACTTCGCTTTGATGTCCGCACCGTATTCCGTACTCGGAGCCGGCGACCACGGTAATGAATACTTAATTGACCGTACCCCGGGAATCGTGCGCGTACGTAAAGGCGCGACCGAAATCGAGAATTTCTCGTCACGTGGTCGTCGAAAGGTGAATACTGATGCATCGTGAGCCACAGGAAGTTACTACCTGTCCGCGGCAGAATCTATCGAAACCGAACGCGGAAGTTCACCGTTCACCGTTCACCGTTCGTCGTTCACCTGGCAACATTTCGAATGCTCGGAAATGTTCACCAGGCAGTATGTTTCTGGAATTTTTAGCTGGAGAAAATTGTTCTGTGATTTACACTTGAAGTTTTGTCTGAATGAGTTTTTCGATTCTGAAATTGATTTAGCATTGGACTCGATTCAAGATCAGTTACCAATTTATCAAGATTTGGAGCAGAAGAAAACACGCTATTCTCGCGAGCGCATTTATTGGCCAATAAAATTGGGAAGAATGGGGAACCGTTGTTCGACTCGATTACGTGGGCAGTTGCCGTTCGATTCGAGCGTGCAATCGAATCGAAGGTTCGGCAAAAAGGGGTATGAGGGGCGTGCTCGCGGCTAAATGAATTTTCGGGGCACAATAAGATACCGAAACTCGCAATTTTCGGCCGTAAAGTCGCGTGCAAATCGGCGGAGGCGAGAAGAAACGGGACAACCGCACCTTCGATGGAACGATTCCCATGCGAAATCGCGCGATGTGTATGCGAGTCGCGTGGGCCGTGGCCAGAGGTGCATTAAAATAATAAAATCGAGAGATGTGCGTCATTATTGCGCCACGTCGGTGGTCGGGAGAGCCGTGCACACACGCGTACCGCACGCGTATTACCTTTTCACAACCGACACATTACGTGCCCGTCATTTCTCTGTCATTAACATACGGCCAGGTTCCGGGCCGGCTCTGCACGTGTACCTACAGACTCCGGCATCCAATGAATTATACCCGCGTAATGACAAATCATAATCGCTTCGTGGAAAGTCCGCCTCGATTCGCACTGTAAATGACGTAGTAGGACAGGTCCGGACGGGCCTCGCGCTGGCCGGCCAGCTGGTGTGCACCGCTTTCGAAAAGTTTTGCATCGCTTTTCCAATAATGTAATTCCATGAAAAGCTACCGATACAGACGATCAAATTATGTGAACAATCTTGAAGTTTCAATATTTAGTTCGACTATTTGTATTTTAATTTACATATAAAATATCCAAAATTCACGTTCGCTGCATTCAAAGTTTGAAAGGGTTGCAGCTGCTTCCTGAGTCGCCGATTTTTTCCTACAACAGCTTCCGTCTCCTCGCAGAGATCACGTATCTGCTCTCCATCAGTGATTTTATCGATCGTTGGGCTCTAGAGAGAGAGCCGGTATTCACTAATTATGCGATCGGGTAATAATAATTTCAGTCGGAAAATAATTCCATTAAGTAGTCGTGAAAACACTGGCCCTACACTGTCCAGAAAATGATGTTATCTTGAATGCGCTAAGATGTTCAGAAGATAAATTCTTAAATAAATTGCCATTTGAGGATCCAGGCCGGGTATGTTAGGGTCCACGTGGACCCAACGACCGGTTGGACGTTGAAAGTCCATTGAGAAAGATATCGTGACGTGGTGGTGAAGGCAGCGTGAACCGATACTTACAAACGATAATCACGTTGGGTGGCCTCTGTCTCTACACGTAGACTGTGTTGGCATGCGGGTGTCGCACCGTGAATGCGCGCAGAATTGAAGGATAATCGGATATCAACTAACAAAATCGCGTTAAATTGGAATTCCTCGAGAGGTCTTGGTGAAAAATTTCGGTCGTGGCTCGGGATAATTACACCGAATGGTAATTACTGCGCCGCGCCGCGCCGCGCTGCATCACTCTCGGGAGCAGTCTCGAAAACTCAAATGACCGGTGCACTTTCAATCTTAATTGAATCATACACTCCGATCGCGCAGCCTCGAATCTTTTATTGGCATAAACATACAGCAGTATCGAAACCTTTAATTACTCTGAGATATATTATATGTAGCTATATCTGTAACTGTTGCAATATTGTGCTCTACATTATTTTTTAAAATTTCATTTTTGTAATTATTATTTTCCGGCTTCCGGTTTATCCGAATAGAAATTTATTCTTGTGTAATGAAACATTTATCGCCGACGCGTCCTTCATTATTATTATTATTAAACGCAAGTTACTAGATTTTCATTGTTCACTGATTAAAAAAAATTTATAAAAATATTCTGAACACGTGTATCACAATTTCAGCGGAGCGAGTCTTAATTTTTTATGCGATGGCCGACGATTTAATCGTGGGTAATTAATACTACCTAATTGGTATGCGATCATCGAGCCTGCATGTTTCTTTCCGCGTTCGTTTTTGCGCTTTCGTTTCTCCTTGCTCGTTCGTCTCCAGCGATTTTCGTGAAAATCGAAATTTCTTTCGATTTCGCACCTTTCTTTTCCAACTACGCCGGCTAATTAATTGATGATTACAAAGTACTTACATTATTGCAGGCCGGCTACACGCGGTGATTTTTAAACGACAGGTTTGACAGGTGTTGCGTGACCTGCGTTCGCGTCCAGTGGAATTATACCGGTAATCGACGATTTCTATTCTGGAGACCATAATTCAAAACGAAGTGTTCTTGTCTTTTCACAATAAGCGGCATAGGCTTCACAAAATTTTCTTAAACAATTTTAGACAACTATAGATGCTTTTATATGTTAGAAAGTAAAAATAACTCGTTCTTAAATATTTTAAATCATTTCGAATTTCCGGTCTACCGATAATTGCGGACGAGATATTAATAGATAGGTAATACGAAGGTATATATTTTTATTTTGAGTCGCTATGTAGGACGCTATATCTCGGGAGACGAGCCTAATTCATTTTCCAACCACAGCCTCGTCCGATTCGGAGCCAAGCTCGCCTATCCACGAATCTCTGAAGCGTGACTGAATCTAGAAGCCGCGTCAAGTCACGTTAGGAATTCTTTTGCCTGTCGAAAGAATAATTCTGGACAGAAAGAGGGTTCGAATGGGCGTTCCTCGGTGCCCCGAGAAATGGTAAAAACGTGATGTAAGTGAGACGACAGAGGGTGGCCCTGGGGTGTCGCGGGACCTCACAGCGAGATTTTATGGGGACTTATAAAAGGAGCATACCAGACAGGACTTTAAACGATCGCCGTCTAGTTGCTTGGACCTTGTCCAATCTCCCCTTATATCATACCGAAGAATAAAGAAGGGACCGATCATTCTGTAGAAACCACCAACCAGGTTCCAAGTCTCATACCGATCTGATGAAAATGGCCCCCTAACAATTCCTAACAAGCCCAACATTCGAGTATCTCTAAATCATTCGCAAATATTTGCTATAATTTATTAGAAAATCACTAAATATTTATTTTTAGGTTTTTCTAATCTATTTAAACAATTGCCCGTACTTTTACAGTACACGTGTACTGCCACATGTATGCAGTATTTTGAAAGAATCTTTCTGTCGTGCTACACGCGAGTCTACATTATTCGTGGTAACTCTAAGATGTCCAAGCGGAGTGTCCAAGTTCCCAGAATTGTTATGCGTATCGTTAAATGTGTATGGGGTATTTCTCAGGTGTATACATGACGATATACGGTTTGTTTCGGCAGGTACCAGACATAGGGGCGGAATTAACGGGCGGCTGTTACGGTTTCGCCGCGAAATATATGCATTGGCCCGAGGAGTTGCTCGTCGGCGGCGCTAAGCACAATAAGACCGGTCACTTGACCCGTGCAGCTGCCCTGCAGACTGTGGTGCAGCTAATGGGCGAGCGAGAGCTTTACGATTTCTTCGCCGGCACCTACAAGGTACACCACATCGACTGGTCCCAGGAGAAGGCGTCCCAAGTCCTCGAAACCTGGCAACGGGCGTTCAGCAATCAGGTGAAGAAGCATTTGGACGCGAACGGCTCGGCGCCGTACAATTTGTACGCGTTCAGCACGACCACCATGAACGACATACTCGGGAAGTACAGCGAGGTGCCCGTCATGAAGATCGCCATTGGCTGCGCAATGATGGTCAGTAGAAACCGTTTAAAAACCTCTTTCGTACCATTAGCGCACCATCAATCACACCGAGCGTTAATAACGCGATCTTAGACCTTAACCTAACACCGTTCCCAGACTATGCAAGCTCGGAGTAATGCATGCTGCCAGAAATTATTCTACCGTTTTAAACGCGAAAGTAATTCTACTTTAAAGGTCAGCTTTTCCGTTTTTGTTTAAGTTCTTCGATATCCGATTCTAAAAATTTCACCCTGCATTAGATACATTAATTATGCAATGGCTATCAACTAATCGAAATAATAGTGCATTTTTATAATTAGACAGCAAATCTTTATGCAAAATAGAAATTTTTACTAGGCCCGACTCTTTCATCTATACTCTATTTTGTTAAAGACCTCTGCCAAACTTAGCGTTAACATTCTCTTAATCTCAATCTACCGATCGAGTCTTTTTATTTTCACTATCGATCTAACCATCCTCTGTCTTATTGCAGCTGTTCTACGCAGGCATAGTCCTTCTTCGCTGGAAAGATCCAGTGCGTTCTCAAGCCGGGGTTGGCATAGCGGGCGTGATGCTAATCTGCGCAACGGTAGCAGCTGGTCTGGGGTTCTGCGCCCTTCTAGGCATCCCCTTCAACGCGGCAACTACTCAGATCGTACCTTTTCTAGCCCTGGGCCTCGGGGTACACGACATGTTCCTATTAACGCACACCTACGCTGAGCTATCGGTGAACGAAGTCCCTAGCGGCGAGCAAACGGGGGTAGTCCTCAAACGAACAGGTCTATCGGTTCTTCTAGCTGGGATCAGCAACGTGTCAGCTTTCTTCGCAGCCGCGTTGATCCCTATCCCAGCTCTGAGAGTCTTCTGCCTGCAAGCTGGCGTATTGTTGCTCTTCAACCTTGCTGCCATGTTGCTAGTTTTTCCTGCTATGGTCAGCCTGGACCTTAGAAGACGCAGATCAGGTCGCTCGGACATTTTCTGCTGCTGTCTACCATCGTCTAACACTGCCAGGAATAAGTATGCTAACAGAACAACGAATGGTACAGCGAAGCAAACCGTGACCAGAGCGATTCCCCCAGAACGTCGCGAAACTTGCACTCAAATCTTGACTTCTCAAAACGCTCAGAGTGAATCCTGGGTCGGTGGTAATCTAGATGTAGACCTGGACAAGCAGTGCAGCGAGGAGGATACCCTAACCGGCTGCAGTCAGGACGACTGTCTCAGTTTCTCCTTGACGCAGATGGCTGCGAGGCATTACGCTCCCTTCGTCACTAAACCGGCGACCAAGGTCTTCGGAATGATGATGCTAATTGCGGTTCTAGCTGGAAGTGTCTGGCAGGCCATCAGGGTGAACGACGGGCTAGAGTTAACCGACTTGGTGCCGCAGAACTCTAATGAGCACGCTTTCTTGGCAGCACAAGCGAAGCACTTCGGGTTCTATAATATGTACGCGGTCACTGGCAGGGACTTCGAATACCCTAACAACCAGAAACTATTGTACGAGTACCACGATGCGTTCATGAGGATAAAGAACGTGATCAAAAACGACAACGGAGGCTTGCCCGAGTTCTGGCTCAGTTTGTTTCGAGATTGGTTGAAGGGTTTGCAAGGAGCGTTCGATAGAGATTATAGTAACGGTTGTATAACGCAGGAGAGGTGGTACAAGAACGCCAGCGATGAGGCAATCCTTGCTTACAAACTCCTGGTGCAGACTGGTCACGTCGATAATCCTATCGACAAATCGCTGGTCACTCAAGTCAGACTAGTTGACTCTGAAGGGATCATCAATCCTCGAGCGTTTTACAATTACCTAAGCGCCTGGGTGTCCAACGACGTTCTCGCTTATGGATCCTCTCAGGCTAATCTGAGACCAGAGCCTAGACAGTGGATCTATACCAACGATCACGAGCTGAAGATTCCAAAGAGCATGCCTCTGACGTACGCGCAGATGCCGTTTTATTTGCACAAGCTCACCGACACACAGGAGATCACAGAGCTGATCGGTAGTGTGAGGAAGTTGTGCAGGAAATTCGAGGAAAGAGGACTACCGAATTTTCCTTCTGGTATTCCTTTCCAGTTCTGGGAACAGTATATGGATTTAAGGAGCTGTTTAGGTATCGCGTTGTTAGCTGCTCTGACTGCCAGCGTTGTGGTAGTTGGGATTTTGCTGTTGAACCTGTGGGCTGCTCTGCTGGTTGGCACGTCTCTTGCTGCTGTTGTTCTTCAACTTCTAGGAATCATGGGACTTTGTGATATTAAGCTCAGTGCTGTTCCTGCTGTGCTTCTCGTTGTCAGCGTGGGGATTGCTGTGCACTTTACGGTGCATATTTGTCTGGTGAGTAGTATTTATTGAACGGACTGAAAAACGTGCTGGAGAAATGTGTGATTTTTTATCATAAATTCAATGAAGTAAGAAAAAATTATTTTAAACAATTGTTTATTTCTATCTAACCATTTTTACGGTTTATTTGCAGAGTTTCGTGACGAGCATAGGAAGCAGAGATCGAAGGGTTCGGTTAGCGTTGGAGCACATGTACGCGCCAGTGATTCACGGTGCTTTGACGACTCTGCTGGCTATCGTGATGCTAGCCTTCTCCGAGTTCGAGTTCATCGTGCGATACTTCTTCCTGGTGTTGCTTTGTCTGATCGGGGTCGGCCTGGTGAACGGTCTGTTCTTCCTGCCGATTTTGCTCTCGCTGATCGGCCCATGTCCGGAAGTGATACCCAACGATCACCCGGATCGGATTTCAACACCGACACCACCTGCCTCGCCGATCGTCCGAAGATCGAAGCCCCCGGCGCCACCCAGAAGATCGTATAAGATCGATAATGCTAGGTTACACGCCGAGCCATCCTTGACAACGATTACCGAGGAGCCGAACTCCTGGCACAGTACGCAAGAGTCTTGCATCATCGTTCAACCAGAATTGAAGGTCGAGACGACTTCGACGTGTGGCAATCAGGTACGGTTCACCGTACGTTTTGTATTATTTTTCTCCGGGTGAAACAGATTGTGGTCACATCGTGGTCACTTCGAATCGTTTTCGGGGTATCGCTTAGATTTTGTAACGCTGCGTTTGAATGATGTGCTCCAATGACCAAGCAGCATGATTAACCCGTGTGCTTTTGTTTTTTTTTTCTTTTAACTAACAGAACTGTAGTGGATCAGATACAAGTGGGTCTAGTCGAATATCACCAGTGACGTCGACGCCTCATATCACGACCAAGGTCACTGCTACAGCTAATATAAAGGTCGAAGTTCATACACCGTTAACCAGTAAGTACCTATTCTAGTAATCTGATCAAAGTCTCATGCTAGATAATAGCTGTGTGACTTTTGACTCTTTGAGTGCCATTTTCCACTTCCGGATTACGGAACCGTGATCCTTGGATATTATAATTTCTGTGTGACTATTATTGTAGGTACAATGGACCGTAGTGAAAAAATGCAGGCACGCGACTTCCAGTAGCCGAAGGAGCTCGCGCTGCAGTGCGAACGTTAATGCTGGGGACTCTTCCGGTTCCAGTTCTGAACCGGATTCAGATTCTAACCAACATAAACACTAATGATAAGTACCGGCAAGACCGGCAGCTACTGCTCAAGTACCATGCAAAGCGGGAACATACAGAAGGCTGACTAGGATAGATTTATAGTTTCTTTTCCTCTTCTCTTAAGTAACATAGCGAGGTGCAAGCACCCGGAGTGTGTAAGTACCGATTTTACTTTATTCAAGATAAGTTTGCTTCAGCTTTTAGGCTCAAACTTCACGTTCAAAAATAGTTAACACTTTACCTACCGACGATGACTTAATCTCTTTTCGCTGGAAACCGTTTCCGCCCCTTAAATATGAACATTATTCATTTGTATATTCGTATCGGCATACAATAAATATAATTTATCTTTTTCTTGTAGGCACTTACTAAAAATCTAAAAATTTTAATTACGGCAACTGTCAAAAAAGTTTTAGATCAAAGCGTATTTTAAATCCTCAGAAAACGACTGAAGTTCTTCTGGTAGCTGAAGTGTTAAAGAAAAGTCACTGCCGACATGTTGCTAAGAAATGGCGAACTGATCTCGAATAGAGGACGAAGCGAACTATAGTTCCCTGCATAGCGATCAAAGAATCACAGGGTACTTCCACGTCGCTAAACGGTATAACGTGCTTGTTTGAATTCAGAAACAAAAAGTATTATGACACGAAAAGATGTGTTTGACGCCCACACACGGGATCGATGCGTGCAGGGTACGCTTCTACGTATAAATGTTCTGAAAGACACATTTATAATAGCGTGTATCATACATTCAATGCAGAGCATTGTTCGGCCGTCTTCTTTTCTGAATTGAATGTGTGAACATTGGGGAGTGGGGGGTTGCGAATTTATCGAATCGACACGAGAGAGAGAAAAAGAGAGAGAGAGAGAGAGAGAGAGAGAGAGAGAGAGAGAGAGA